>NW_004624737.1:34917833-34966768 GCF_000247695.1 Heterocephalus glaber | reverse complement strand
TTTTTTTTTTTTTTTTTTGACTGACACATTCTTAAGAAGGATGCTACCCCCACCTCACCCTGCATCCTTGGAGGTATTGCAAACTGGTTAGAGGACATTTTCATACTTAGCCTCAGAACAACTTTTCTTCTGTCCCCAGGTCAGCCACAGTCTGATATAAGTGTGCATTATGCAGTTGTACCCATGGGCAACTGGGAAAAAGAGGATTCTGTGAAGTGCAGTAGTGGTAAAGAGAGTGGTTCTGTGTTCAAATCTCAGCTTCATATCTTACTGGTGGAGTCATTCAATTTCTCTGTGCCTCTGCTTCTAGCTTAGAGGATGGTCATGAAATTTATCTAAGGTAAGGGATGCAAATCACACAGCGACTGAGCCTTTGAAGTGCTTGGTTAATGCTCATTATTAACACCAACTTTTCTTTTCTGGTGGGACAGCTAAGAGTTAATGAAGCAAGTTTAGCTCAGATCCTTGCAGCTCCTTCCACAAAGCTCTAGCACTGCCAAAAACCTTGCATCCCAGAAGCCCAGTTGTAAAAGTGGTTCTCACACCTCTCAGAGCTTTCTCCTTAGTGGCAGGAGATTAATGGGAACCTAGGTAATGCTCTCATTTTAATTTTGTAAGGCAAACTTTTGTGGAGGCTGTGCTAATTTATATAATTCCTCCTTCCACATCTTACATCTTATTTACATTCAAGGCTAACATCTTTAAATTTTTACCCCATCATGAAACACAAAATGGTGAACATTTAAAACTGCAAGAAGGGTGACTTGCATTTTGGGATCCTGCCCATATGATCCTCCGTTGTTCTGATGCAGTTCTCCTTTCCTCTCTAAGGTAGGGACCACAACCAGAGAAGAAAATGTGCATCCTCTTTCTTCTTATTTTTCTGAGGTTCTTGTCCTAATATCTTGCCTGATAAAAAGAGTCCATACTTACTCATCTGGTCAAATTACTGGTCAAGTAACATTGTTTGTGACTGTCTCCTACAGCCTCATTCAGGAGCATCCTGAGAGCAACTCTCAGTGAGTTTGAGCAGTTTAATCCCAAAGGCACAGACTTCACTGTAGAAAGATGGAGACTGAGACACCAAGCCAGTGGAATAGAGACCCCGGGCTTTCTGCTCACAGCCAGCCAGACCCCAAGGGTTATAGACATTCCCCATGCACAGCAGAACAGATGAGGTGTACTCGTGAAAGTACAGAGGTGCTGTTTGTTAGCTTGGCGAGACTGAGATCTTCCAAGACACAGGACTTGCACTGGGGGTGCCATTCATTGGTGAGAAAGCAGAGAAAACATGGAAGGCTGGGCTGCTGAATCCTGGAGCTGCTAGGGAAGAATCTTCTACAGAGAAGCTTTACTCTAGATTATTGTTGGTTCAATGGAGAGCCCACAGGAGGCCCCCAGTTCTGACAGAAGCTGTTCCCGCCTAAAGATGTGTTTGCCTACCCATTCAGCCTTGGTGGCCTTGTTCCTGCCCTCTGCTACCCCTTGGATTCCAGTGTCCCTTATGACAGACGTCACTACGCCAATCCAGAGTAAAACACCCTATGCATAGGCAAGAACAAAAATTCCCAAGATTTTTACCCTAGAATTTGTGCAATTTGTATTCTTTTACCACATGGCTTCTTTTTTTTCATGCTTCTAAATAGATTTATTTTACCTTGAGTATAGTTCCATGGTAGTTGCTTTTTTTGGGGGGGGGCATTATTTTTTTGGTTCAGATATGTACATTGAGCTTTCTACCTGCATCCTCCTGTCTGTTCTTTTGCCGATCCAAATGCTCTATTTTCTAACCCTGCACTTCGTAAATAGCTTTCTATTTAGTCAACACATATTTATTACCTGTTCTATGCAAGGCACTGCTTAAGTGCCGAGGATGCCGGTGAAAAGAGAATGATAAAGAACAATTTCCTTCTGCCTGGGGTTTGCAGGAGATGGAGTCCATCCCCCTGGAAAGGCAGCTTTTGTGCTGAGACTGATGGCACCGTGTGCACCACAGAGGGGTATGAAAGCGTCGTTACTCGTGTAAGTCACTTTCTGAGAAGAGAAGGGAAGCCCCCAAGAGATTCACAAATCACTTAAGAGAACTGGGAAAGAAGATTGAGTTGGTCTCTTCTGGTGGATATGGGTGAAGGTGCAGTGGAGGGTCTGGCGCTCGTGCAGTTTGATGCTCCCATGAGCATCGAGGCGGGAAGCTTCCAGGCTTTGTCATTAGCTTGGCCAGACATGGAGCCTTAGAAGGGGAGGAGGAAGAGGTGAGGCTTAAAAGCTGTCAGTAATTGAACATTAAAAATGCAGTTAGGGGCTGGGGATGTAGCTCAGTGGTTCCGGCGCCTGCCTCGCAAGCGGAAGGACCTGAGTTCGATCCCCGGTACCAAAAAAAAAAATGCAGTTAGACTCTGGCATATAGTCTTTTAATATTTTTATTGTAGTATAATACATGCACAGTGAGCACACAGATCCCAGGCACACAGAGTATGAATTTTTAAATATGTGTAGGTCCATGTGAGCCTAGTCCAGAAGAGAGAGAGAATAATTCCGCCATGCAGATGGTTCCCGTGTGCTATTTCAGTGAATTCTTTCCCACTGAAGAAGTAACTGCTGTTCTGACTTCTAGCATTGATTAATTTGTCCTGTTCTTGCAGTTTTTATAAATGGAATCATAGTATGTACATGTGTGTATGCGAATGTGGGTCTGGACTTTTTATTCTATCTTTGCACCGATATGCCACTGTCTTAACCCCTGCAACTTATGGTAGTCTCAATAGTGGGTGATGGAAATCCTCCAACTTTGTTCTTCAAGATGGTTTTTCTAAACATTTTAGAATTGGTGCCCCTGTTTACACATGCACACAAGCATCCTCATGATCTTTGGGATTGGAGTAAATCTATAGATCAATATGGGAAGAATTAACATTTCCCACCAGGGATTTAGCTCAGTGGTGCCACCACCTGCTTCGCAAGCACAAGGTCCTGAGTTCGATCCCCAGTACCAAAAACAAAACTAAACAAAACAAACCCCAACATTGTCCAATCTATATTAAAATTTAAATCCATTAGTGAAGTAAACCAGACATACAAGCGTACATGTCACATGGATTCTCTTATATGAGAAACTCAATATATAAATAAAGTACAAAATAAAAGATAATAGGACGTGGGGAGATAGATTTTTCTCACATGGGAAGGGGATGAAGACATGGAGGGAAAAATCGCTTCTTGGCCTTTTGGCTAAGATCAAGTGAAGACATGGAGGGAATGGGGAGAGGCAAGGGAGGAGATGAAATAATTAAGATGTGCTATGTACATGTACCAAGTCAAATGAAGAATGTAATCACCATGTACTGCAAATGTAGTCATAAAAAGTAAAAATTGAAAAAAATTAAATGCATTAATATGTAATATTTTCCTACTTATTTAGGTCCTTTTAAATTTCTCTTATGACTTAATTTTCACTCTAGACAGCTTTCACATCTATAATTATATTTCTTTATATATTTGATATATTTATTATTATAAAAGATACTTTGAATTTTTACTTTCCAAGCTAATATATAGGTACAGTTGCTTTTTGTTATTAACCTTGAACCCAGTAGCCTTACAAAATCCATTTAATAATAATAGCTTGTATATTGTTTTGAAGTTTTGATGTGCACAATCGCACTGTATGGAAATAGTATTTCTTCTAACTTGCTAATTTTTGTATCTTTATTTTGTTTTTCTTGTTTTATAGTACTGCTAGGAGCCTATCCTGCTATGTCAAAACCATGATCGTAGTGGACACCTTTTTGTTCTTAATGTCAGGGGAAAATTGTGTATTTTACCCCTAAGTATGATGTTGATTATAGATTTTTTTGTAGATGTAATTTGAAAGATTAAAAAATTTTCTTCCTATTCCTATTTACTGACAGTCTTTTTCCTTCATAATGAAGAGATTTGGTTTTTATCAAGTGCTTTTTTTTGCCTTTTGAGAATTGTGTGGTTTTTCTCCTTTATTCTGGTGATATGATGATTTCTGTTGATTGATATTCAATTATTAAAGTAATCTCATATTCTTGTGATGAATTCTCCACATTATGATATAATATACTTTTATATATTTCTAGATTCAATTTGCTCATATTTTGTTTAGAATTTTTATTCCTGTGCTTATGAGAAATATTTGCATATAATTTTTCCTTTAATGTAGTGTCTTAGGTTCAGTCATCAGGGCTTCTCTGATCTCAGAAAACCAATTGGAAAGAGTTCCTCGTGTTTTGAAAGTTGGTATGTAATTGTTATTGTTTCTTTTGTAAATACCTGGATTTACATTTTTCTTACCATAAAATCCTTGAGAGTTTCCATATTGTAAGAGATACTTCTTTTGTCCTGTCTCCAGTTCACTGCCCAGGAGTTGTTTTCTCATTGCTGATGAGATGCTTAAATATACTTACTTTACCTTTTGTTTGTTTTCGTAATGTTGGGGATTAAACCCAAGGCCTTGCATGAGCTCCACCACTGGGCTACATCCGCAGCCCTATCCTTCCTTTAGGTCTGCTTGATACCTGCTTTGTGTTCAGCGCTGATCGGTTAGTTTTTGCTGATGGACATTGTATATACTTATTTAAAATACTTCTATTAGAGACTTTGTAACCTTTTCCCCCCTACAAATGTAAGAGCAGATTTGGAACAGTTTGAAACTCATCAGTTTTATTGTCTAGAGATACAAACATCGAAGAAGTGTTATTTAATTCAAGCTTGGGAGTTACGAGCCCCATCCACAATGGCCTAGTCCCCTGCCACGTGTTGTTTATCTTGCTGCCTAGGATATATTTTGGTTCTGACCCAGCTGAGCTATTTGTTCTTTCCCGTATTCATTCATTTCATTCTAGACCTCATTTCTTTTATATAGACAACTTTTTCTCTTGGATATAGGGTCTAGATTTACATTTTTGTCCTTCAAACTCCAGTTCAAATGATACTTCTCCATCTCATGTTGTATCAACTAGAAGTAACTTCTCCCTTTGAAAACTGTTTTGTTTTCTTCCTTATTGGGGGTCTTTTTCCTTTTATTATAACAGTTCTTCCCCATCTCTTTCCCTGCCTTTCCTCCTCAATTTTTTTCTCTCCCCCCCCTCCTACGCTTGCTGCATGAGTGTTTCATCTTTTTTCTCAACTGTAATATACCTGATGACAGATTTGTATACATTGACTTTTAATAAACTACAAAACCCAGAATAATGTATTATGTATATTCTGTGCTCAAGATGTATCTACTGAATAATGAACAGAGCTCAGAATCAGGATAATAAACCATCCATTTTCCATTTTCCTAGGTTTTTTAAACAAATTTAAGGAAGTACAGTCAGTGACTCAGAGCATCAGTGGATAGAATTTCAATAGTCACGTGATGGTGGTCATAACTAGGATTTGTTTTCCTTTGGGGCTCTTCCTAGAAGTTTCTTCCCATCAGCCACCTCACTCTGAACTCTCTCGTCCTGAGTCTCTGGTGCACATCAGCTTTATCATCAAACTTACAAGTAGTCACAAATGGGCTTGTGTGATGGACGTGCATCTTGTGTCCTCAGTTGGGTGATATGTCCCTTGAGGGCTTTGATGCCACTAGCTAGCTTTAGGTGTGCCAGGTACTGTGCTTGTCGCTTTTAGAAAGACTGACTCTTACCACAGTACAAAGAGTATCATTGCCCCTGTTTTAGAAATGAGGAAATGGACCCGCAGAGACTTTTGTTACTTGCCTGGAGTCAACCAGCAGATGATTTCTGGAGTTGGGGGTTGATAGCAGCTCTCTTCAGAGCTCAGGATGCCTGGCTGGTGAAACGGAGCCACTGCCAAACCTGCAGGGATCGGAGACTGCCCTGCTGTGAGGAATCTCCTAGTCTCCTAGTCTCATAGTGTGGTCTCCTCCAGCTGCCTTGCTTATCTCCTCCTTGCCTTGGTACTCACCAGGAATCTGCTCAGTGTATCACACTTTCTCCTCTTCACAGGGCCCAGGTTAGTCAGGCCTCTGACTCTGCATTGTGCAGGCTCCTATGAATAGAGTTTTAGGGATCTACAACGGGTTAAAATGGTGTTAAATGATTAACGAACCATAAACTAAGGCAAGGATAGGGAGAGGGAAGAGGAAGGGATGTAGAGAGGGAAAATAGGAAGAAGGGTGGTTGAATGGGAGAAAAAGAGGAAAGGGCATAACGTGGAAGAAAAGAGGACCTAAGTGGGTAGAGAGTGGAGGGAGGAAGGAAATGTTTACTGTGGATTCAGAATGGCAGTAAGTGCCTTGGGCTTAAGAAGAGAATTAACCCAGATCTTGCTCCTAAGTACTCTTCAGTTGAGAAAAAGTAATGGTATGAAACAACCCTGATCCTGCCTATTTTCAGAGTTGGCAGAGAGTAAGGGCCACCTGATCAACGCGTTATTTATAATTGAGGGATTGAGATCCAGGAAAGGAAATGCCCCTGCCTTAGGTCATGCTCTTGATCAGTGCTGGGACTACTACCACTGTGTCCTAATTTCACCAAGAACAAAGAGGACAATTGCAGAGTGAACTAGCCAGTGTGAGAAACTCAGAGAAAACCTTCCAGAGGTCCAATGCTCTTCTTTTGAATTGTCTCCCCCTTTGGAGAATGAAAAACAAAGTCACTTGGCTGGGGAAGGGAAGGGGTTTCTCTGTGGAACATGGGTGAGGGGGTGCCTTGGGGCTGTCTATGAGGTGCGAATGTCAGGTCTTCCTTTCCCTAGGCTTCTATTAGGAAGTTTTTTTTCTGTTCCATTTCAGAAGCAAACAGGAACTAGGAGGCCTGATCACCAGGGAAAATGGAAGGGAGAAGATCCCAGGGGTCAGAGAGAAATATTAGCCGTGTCTTTCAGGCTGGTCACCTAAATAACCCCTCACTGATTGACCAGGCCTGCTGCTGGCCCTACACGCTGTGTTCTCATAGATGCCATCTTGAATGATGAGAAGACTACCAGAAAATACTTTGTTTTGCTTCTGCTATAAATTGATAATGATGGCTACAGTCCTGAATTAAAAATCTGGAAGAGTTGGAACCATTTATAAGTGTACATTTGCAGAAAAATGTCAATATTATGATCATTAAAAAAGAACTTCAAGACAGTATGTTAAGATAAAGTTCTGTGGAAGAGGTGGAATGGACATATGATTGCTATGGAGAGAAATCAATAATAGAATCTCTGTGCATTTTTAAAAAAAGATCTTTCACTTATTTTGAAAATAGATGCTGATGGAGCCTACATCACCATGATATTACAATCCCAGCAAATGGATTTTAAAAAGAGATCTAATGAATTTATCATAAAATGTCAATATTTACAACATATTGGAAAATTCATTTTGTGTTACTATTTAAATATATGATAAATTTTAGAAGTCATCTTAAATTTGTGGAGGTTTTGTTTGCTTATGGAACCTTGTAATTTTGCAAGAGTTTTGAACACTAGCCTGGACAAAATTGGGATTCTTTTTTGCAGTGAGAGGGGTTAAATTCAGGGCTTTTACACTGAACCACATCCCAACCCTACCCCCTTTATTTTATTTTATTTTATTTTATTTTGAAACAGGGTCTCACTAAGTTGCTAAATTGCCCCGGCTGGGCTCAAACTTGTGATCCTCCTGCATCAGCCTCCCAGAGAGCTGGGCTTTCACCCACTATGCCTGGCTGCAATTGAGATTCTGATGGAAGTAAGTGAGGAAATGATTCTGGGCAAACAGTCAGGTGTGCACCGTGTTGCTCAGAGAGCCTCATGACATCATTGTGAAGGTCTCACACTGTTTTTGCCTAGTGGGCCTTTTGGCTCTGCGTCTCGTTTCAGTGTAGTCACCCATCTCAGGCAGAATGCAGTGTGTATTCCAAAAAAGAACTTTTAAGAAAAACATCTTGGCCCAATGTACATAAGAACTTCTAGTTCTGAGAGAATGAGTTGCTATAAAGATCCCAAAATATAACATTGCTGTTCAGTTTTAAAAAACGAAAGAAGACGTTCATGTGTTTGAGGTTGTAGCTATGTATGTATAATAATCTCAAAGGAGATTATTGGCTCTAGTTTTCTCTGACTAGCTCTTATTTTTTTTCCTATGAAACTACTGTAAAATTAATTTTGATGTGCATTTTATGAATGTTAGTTAACATGTGTATGGACTCATCTATGACCACCACAATCAAGATACAGAACAGCCCTCCCAATTCCCTCTGCTGCCCATTTGTAGACTTCCTGTTTCACCTGTCCTCACCCTGGCAAACCTCTCCCTCTCTCTCTCTCTCTCTCTCTCTCTCTCTCATCTGCATTTCTATAGTTTTGCTTTATTCTCATGTCCCATAAGTAGAATTATGTGGTATATCACCTTTTTGAAACTGCCTTTTCGCTCAACAGAGGATTTTGAATATTCATCCATGTTGTATGTATGTTGTTTTTTCTTGTTGCTGAGTAATATTTATTTTACAAATGTAGTAGAGTTAATCTATTCATCCATTGAAGGACATTTGTATTGTTTCCAGGTTTGGGGAATTATGAATACCACGGCTGTTATCATTCATGCACAAGTATTTTGTGTGTGAACATAAATATTCTTTTATTTAGGAGATATTCCTATGATCAGGTTTCCTCGTTCCATAGTAAGCGTGTGTTAACTTTACAAGACCCCGCCAAATGATGCTTCAGAACACCCGTGTGCTTTTTGGTAGAGCAATGAGAGTATGGGAGAGTCAGTTGTTCCACACCCTGTTTATAACTTGGTGGTGTCAGTTTGGGAGGTTTAAAATTTTTTTAATTTTTAAAAACTTTAATCCCTCTCATAGGTGATTTTAATATGGTAAATTTGTATTTCTCTAGTGGTTAATGATAAGGAACATCTTTCCATGTGCTTGTGTGTCACCCACATTTTTGGAGAAGTGTCTATTCAATTTGTTTACCCATTTTTAGAAGAGGTTGTGGTTTTCATATTGTTAAATTATGAGTTCTTTATATACTCTGGATATAAATTGTTTGTCTGAAGGGTGATTTGCCAAATATTTTCTTCCAGTCTGGCTTATCTTTGTATTTTCTTAACAGTGTCTTTTTATGGCTTAACTGTTAAATTTGATGAAGCCCAATTTATCAATTTTAACTTTTAGGGATTATGTTTTTGGTATCACATGTAAAAACTCTTTGCCTTACCCAAAGTCATGAAAATTTTCTCCTGTTTTCTTCTAAAGGTTTTAGATACATTGAGACCCACGATTTATTTTGAAGTTGATTGTTGTGTAAGGTATAAATTATAAGCTGAAGTTCACTTTTTTCTTGGAGATGTCCAATTATTCCAACACCGTACTTTTAAAACATTGTCTTTTCTCCATTGAATAGTCTTTACACCTTTGTGAGAATCCAAATATCTTTGTGGGTTTATTTCTGGACTATCTTCCCTCCCATGAAAGACCACACTGTCTTGATAGCTGTGGCTTTGTAGTAAATTCATAAATCAGATTGTATTATCCTTCAATTTTATTCTTCCTCACCAAAGTCATTTATTCTAATTCCTTTTCCTTTACATATAAACAAAGACTCAGTTTATCTATATCTGCAAACAATTCTTCTGGGATTTTAATTGCAATTGCATATGTTTACACATAAATTTAGAAAGAATTGACAATTATTTTGACTGTGCTAATCTTCAAATTTGATATGTATCTCTTCAAGTTTCCTGTTTCTTTCATCAGTATTTTGTATTTTCAGAATACAGACTCTGCATGTTTTGTCAATTTATAATTAAGAATTTCAGTTTTTGAATTATGATTTTGATGAATTTTGTTTATTTATTTTATTAGAATTTAAAATTTCTTCTACTTATTCCTTCCTAATTACTGTTTGTAAATTTCTTGGCTTCTGCAACCTTGCTGGACTCATTTATTAATTCCAGGCTTTTTTTTTCATTTCCTTGAAATTTTTACATTTAAAAAGTTTTATGATTTGCAAATAGGAACACATTTATTTCTTCTGTTTGAATCTTCATGTATTTTCTTTTTCTTGCCTTCTATCATCGGCTAGAACTTCCAGCTTGTTGTTGAACAGGTAAAGTGAGAACCAAACCCTTCCCTCGTCCTAGCGGGGGAGAGCATTCAGTCTCACCCCATAGCGTGATGCCAGCTATATATTTTTATAAATGCCTTTTATGAGGTTAAGGACATTTTCCTCTGTTCCTAGTTTGCTGAGAATTTTAATCATGAATGTTGAAGTTTTTCAATGCTTTTTGTTTCTTAATTACCCAAGAATGATCATGTAGTTTGCTGCTTTTGTCTGTTAATATGGTGAATTACTTAATTTAATTTCCAAATTTAAAATGAGCTATGCATTCTTGGAATAAACTCAGTATTCGTGGATATGATGTATTTTGCCTTTAATATATTGCTGGATTAAATTCACAGAATTTTGGGGGGGATTCTTGGATCTGTGTTCATGAGTTTTGTTGGCCTATAGCTTTATATTTTGTGCTATGCCTCTCTGGCTTCAGTATCAGAGTAATGTGGCATCATAAAATGAGTTAGGGAGTATTTCTTTCCCTTCTATTTTCTGTATAAGATTATGTAGAATAGATGTTAATGCTTCCATAAGGATTCAGTGTAATTTACCACTGAGACCATCTGGAGTTTTGTTTTTAACTATGAATTTAATTTATTTAATAGCTATAGGACTATTCTGGTTATATTCTCCCCTTGGGTGATGTTGATAAGTTTGTGGTTTCTAAGGAATGGCCTATTTCATTAAAGTTCTCAAAGGCAAGTTCATATAACTGTTTGTAATATTCCCTTGTTATCATTCCCTGTCTGTGATGTCTGTACTGATAACATACGTACTTTCATACCTTATATTGGTTATTTGTGTCTTCTGTCTTTTTTTTGTCAGTGTGCCTAGAAGTTCATTAAATTTTATTGATCTTTTGAAAACACAGATTTTTCTTTTCTTTTTTCCACTTTATTGATTTCTGCTCCTGTTTTTATTATTTTTTCCCTTCTGTTTTCTTAATTTGTTCTCTTTTCTTAAGATGAAAGCATTATTAATAACCTAATCCTCATTTCTAACATGAATATTTAATACCATAAATATTCTCCAAATACTATTTTACTTGTATTCCACAAATTTTAATATATGTTCATTTAGCTCAGAATATTTTTTAAAAATTTTCTTTGAGATGTCCTCTTTGAACCAGATTGTTTAATAGTGTGTTGTTTAATTTGTGCATTGGGGATTTTTCAGATATTTTGTTTTTGATGTCTTGTTTATTTCCATTATGATTAGAGAATATACTTTGTATGATTTCAATTGTTTTAAGTTTATTGCAGTTTGTTTTAGGATTTCAGGATACAGTCTATCCAAGTGAACCTTCCATAAGCACTTGAAAAGACTATTTTGTTGTTGGAGGTTAGATTCTTTATAAACATCAATTGGATCCAGTTGGTTGATAGTATTGAGTTTTACATCCTTGACAATATTCCTTCCATTTGTTCTATTGCTCACTGGGAGAGGTGTTGAAGAAGTCTCTATTTGTGGGTATATTAATTAGCTTTCCAATCATTGAGACAAAATAGCTGACACTCACAGCTTATGGGAGGAGAGGTTGAATTTTGGCTCAAGTGTTTGATGTCTCAGTCCTTTGTTGCTTAGCTCCTAGGCAGAAAGATGGTGGAAGGGTGTAGGGGAGCAAAGGTGCTTAGCTTATGGCCACTGAGAAGCAGAGCACCAGGGAAGCGAATCAGCCAGAGATACACCCTTCAGAGTCGTGCCCTGGGTGATCCACTCCTCCCCTGGGCCCACCGCCTAACAACACATTCAGCTGTGAACGTCACAGACCACTGATGACCGTGGCAGCCCCAAAATACAATCACCTCCCTAGAAGTCTCCTAATCCGGTCAAGTTGACAATTAAGATTAGCAGACACAATGGATTTGTCCATTTCTCCTTTTAGTTTATTAGTTTTTGGTCCTTTATTTGAAGTTTGTTTTTAGGTGCATACTTATTTAGGATTATTATGTCTTCTAGGTTAATTGAACTTTTAATTTCTCTCTTTATTTCTGGTTATGTTTTCTTGCTCTGAAGTCTACTTTTTCAGATACTAATATAACTAGTCCAGGTTTTGTTTGCATAGATGTTGCTTTTTTGTGCTTTTATATGTATCCTATCTACGTCTTTATATTAAAAGTAGCCTTATAGAGATAGCAAGTTTTGCTTTTTTTCAATTCAAGAATTTGTGTGTGGAGGGCATTTTCATTTAAGGTAATGATCACTAAATTTATATTTATTTTACAATTTAATATTTGTTTAGGATTCACTCTTTTTGGTTTTGTTCCTTTCTTTTCAGGTTCCTGCTTTATTTTTAGATTATTTAAAATTTTTTTTTAGTATTTAACTTTAATGTATCCACTGGGGTTTAGATTATATTTTTGTATAGTTTTATGTTCTGTTTTATATACTTTTTGTTTGTATTGTTTTGCTTTCCTTCAACAAATATGCATTATTTATATAATGAACAAAGGCAAACCACAAGATATAAAGTAGAAAGTGCTCAGAGATGAAGGAATAATTTCTGTCTCGCCAGGTAAGCTAGACGCACTACATGCATCCCTTCATACATTATTTTTATGAAGAATTTACAGAAAAATGTGTAGAAAATCTGAGGTTTCTGAGGCATGTCTGTGTGAAGGCTGTGGGGATAGTTGGTGAGAGAGATAATGGGGTAGGATTATGACAACAGTGCAAAGAGTCATTTTACTGAGTTGAATGGGAACTGAGCCTACCTAGAATATGTGTTAAGTCAAGAGAGTAGGACAAACCCAGAACATATACTAACACACTACAGTATTTCTTATCTTGATGTATACTAAGTACCCTATAAAATGTTTCCAAGTAGTTTTTATTTTTAAAAAATAGTCCTTTGGCCAAAGGGAATTAGCAAACTGTATCCTCATTTGGGGTTATCTAAATGTTTATTGGTATATAAACCTCTCCTATGGATGGAATATTTGAGTCCCTCCAAATTTATGTTGAAAACTACTCCTCAGTGAGAGAGTGTTAAGGGATGGGGCCTCTGGAGAGTGATTAGGTCATGAAGGAGCAGCTCTTGGGAATGGGGTTAATGCCTTGATCTTAATATCAGGTATCAGTTTCATTGGGTAAAGGATGTCCAGCTGTGTGGTAAAGTGTTGCTTTCGGTGTGTCTGTGGGAGTATTCCTGGAACAGAAAGTGACATTTGAATCAGTGGACAGTAAGGAAGGTCTGACCTAGCCATGTGGGTGGGATAATCCAGCCTGTGGAAGGCAGGCCTGGGTGGAACAAAAGCCAAAGGAAAAGTGATTTTGCTTTCTTTTTCGGAGATACATATCCATCTTTCCCTGTCCTCAGACATCAGGTTCTCAGGCCTTTTGGCTTTCAGCTGAGATTCACCGACAGTTCCCCTGGTTCTGTGCTGAGACGGAGTCCTGTCATTCTTGGGCAGGGGACTCCTCAGCACCATAGTCATGCGAGCCAATTCCCATAACAAATCCCCTCTTATACAAACAACTACCTTTCTAGACATACTCTTGGCCCATTTCTCTGGAGAATACGAATATAGGGCCCCATGAAAGAGTGGAAAGATAGCTATCTAGGAGCCAAGGATAAGGCTTGTACCAACATCAATAGGCCAATGTCTTGATCTCGGACTTCCTGAGCTCCAGGACTGTCAGAAATAATCTCCTGCATTTATAAATCACCCAGTCCCTGGTATTTTTGTAATAGCCCAAATGGATTGACCATGTCTGAGAATTTCTAGTCAAAACTCTGAAGAAGTCAGCAGGAGTCAACATTCCAGGAGCACCTCATGGTGTTCCTGACAAGGAGCTCAGTTTGGGAACTGCTTTCTTTTCCAGGGCAGAGATGGTGTTGCCAAAAGGCAATGAAAGCCATCGGGTTTGGCAGGAAGACTCCATTACTTCAGTTCTCAATACACTAGAATTTCCTCCGCAAGTCTTTCATGGTCTTTTGTTGTGAACTTGGTGTTTAGATCCAGAAGAAAATAAGAATGGGAAGGGGTAGAGCAAAATTTAAATAGCAAATAATGGTGATAAATATTGACTTGTATATAAGCTCTAATAAGTGCATTGTGTACATTATTTCATTTTATCTCCATCTTACCAGGGGGAAATCATGGAAGCATGAAGAGGGTAAGCACTTTGTTAAAAGTCACAGAGCTAGTAAGTCGCGGGACTAGGATTTAGTGTGATCTGTCTGATACAACAGCTCATCCTCTGAACTGCAACATTATCATTGTCTGTAAATCACCAATAGTATATGAATTCTATTATTTCTGTCAAGAAAAATTTGCTATTAACAAAAGGAACTCTAAGGTGTTATGGGTGGAAGATGAAATATGTAATACTGATACTGAAATATGTAATACCAGTATGTGTCAAACCTTAGTTTCCTCACAGGTGGAAAAGGTCTGAGAATGCTCAGAAAAATACTATGGGGTGGGTATTGGGCGCATCTGCTGAAGTGATTGCAGCTGGCAGTGAATGGAAAAGCCGGAATTTGACTCTATTTGTGTAGTTCAAAACTTGTGGTCTTGCCCCTATCCCTGGCTGCCTCTTTCTTCCCCCTCTTCACCTTTCTTCTGACATAGACAGCTGTCTACCACAGAGAAAAACAGGATTTCTAAACTATGGAGAGGGACAGGTTTAGAGAATGTAAAATTCTCCTCAGTGCGGTCTGTCACCCAGTAACCACCTTGCCTGCTCGCTGAGCTTGCCAAGCACACAGCAGAGTGTAGTGGAGCGGAAGATAGGGTGCCAGGCAGAGGGCTGCACTTTACTGGTTCCAAGATTGATCTGGTGCAGCTGCCAGACTCTGATCCTCTCCCTCCACGCTGGTGGGCTCTGCAGCCTGTGTCCCAGCTTCTGTGCCGAGGTGAGTTGCTGCTCTTTGTGACGACTGCCTTTGGTCCCCTGGGTAAGGAGATTAACCTTTCCCCCTCCCTGTCTGAAGGTCTCTATACTACAAGGCCTAATGAAGAGCACCCTTTGCTCACAGACCTGGTGCATTTTCTTGAAGACCATGTCCTTCCAGCCACTGAGGGACTTCAGGTCCATTCAGTGCCTTGGGTTCCTTGTGGGTTCTTGGGCTATCAGTCAGTGCTTACTAGAGAAACAGATTTAATACAAGATATGCAAATATATAAGACTTTATAAGATTGGGTTACAGTGGCTGCTCACAGAGTCAGGTGGGGAAGAGCACAAAAGGTCTGTCTGTGCACTGGGGATCTGAAGGTTCCAGTTGAAACCCCGGAGCTCACTGTAGTGTCCCATGCAAGTCTGTATCAGGAGGCCAAAGCCTCTGCAATGGAGGCTGAAGAGTCTGTGTTGGAAGCCAGGAGGCAAAGTCCAAGGTGAAGCTGAAGACTGGAGATCCCCCAAAGAAACAGAAGTAAGCCTTCCTTCTTTGTTTCCCTTTTGTATCATTCTGGTGATAATCCTCCCCAGGCTGGGTCTTCCACACCCAGAACTATGCTGAGCTAATTTACTCAAACTGATATAATCAATCAACCATCACACCTGGAAATGAGTACAGGCCTTAGAAAAGGAGGGCATGTCGAGAACCGCTGAGTGCTGCTCTTCTTACTTGAGAATTGTTTCCCCCTGGTTTCAGCAAAGCTAGGATGGTGTGGAGACTTAAAGTCAGTGGAGATGATCTTGTTCAGGAGGCAGATTATGTTCTCTCTACCCAATCATCTTCAGTGGCCAACCATTCAGGGGACCCAGTACACCAACCTCACACTTCCCAGGGAAATTCTGATCTTTGGGTTTATAGTATCTCAAATACCACATGGGATAATTTTATGCTGAAGGAAGCATAAAAGAATAGGATAGAGGCAGAGATTTTCCTCTCAGGTGAAAGTTTCTGCTCAGAAAACACGGGGACAGCACTTGACAGGTCTGGTGTGCTGCATACAGTTTGAGACTTTCATAAGCATTGGGAAAACATTCAGACTTATCGCATTTTCTGGGGCTTAGCATTGCAGTTGGGAATGATTGTGGTAACATATGGAGACAGAATTTAGGTGCCTGTTGTTCTTCGTCATTTCATGTAGCATTGTCACTTTGTTGCCGTTAAGAGCCCTGGTGATCCATTCAGGGCTGCTGTATCTATTAGACATCATAGGCACAGTGTCAGTGGACCAAGAACCTTTACAGGGCCTAAGGAATACTTGAAACTTTGGAAAATTATTGTCTACAAAATAAGAAAAAATAGACCTACAAAACTCATAATAATAACCACTCTCATGACTGAGTATTATAACTTCAACTCTAAATTCTACCACATTTGTCTATTTGTATACTTTTTATGCAAAATTATATTTAATACAAGATGGTACATTTTAATATTTTTTATATTCTGTGGGGTGGAACTTCTCTTTGGTCTTTAAATTGTTGCTAAACTTTGCTTTTCAGGGTAAGGTGGACACAAGGTATTTTCTTCAGGAAAGGAAGGCTGACCGCCATGACAAACAGACGCCTACTATCTGTGGTTTGACACAATAAAGCTCATTCCTTACTTATACACTAACCCAACCAAGAATTCCTCAGTGGGACCCTCTGATAACTTGGTTTAGTGTGGCACATTAGAGACCCAAACTCCATCTGTCTATGGTTCCGTGTCCTCATGGACTCTGCTTTCAGGGGAAAGAAGTGAAAGGGCATCCCTCATGGAAGGGATTTTAGATGTCAAACCTAGAAGAGGGATGAATTAACATTAGAATTAGGTGAATTTGAATTAGCATTCTCATCAGTTACACATATTTGCAGAGATGTAAACTGTGGTTGGTTAATCCAATATCTTCATGCTAATGGAACATCAACATTTTTATTTGTCTATACATGTAGGTTGAGCACTTTACTATGGATCTTATACATTTACAGATTTATTCCCTCATATTTTATGGCCCAAGCTCAACCCCACAGACCCTGCAACCTGAGATGGAGATTGTAGAGTTTGGCTTCACACCCAGGAGCAAAAGATTATGTCCTTTGTAAAATAGACATTGTAGTATCTAACTCCTAAGGTTGTTGGAAAGACTGAGATATTGCAAGTAAAATGCTTAGCCCAAAATTTAGTGCATAGTAAATGCACAATTAGCCCGTTTATTTCCCTTGTACGCGAATCTACTTTGTAACAGTTGGGTGCCTTATTTACAAGACTCAGAAACTGAATTCGGATGATTTAAGGAGAAAGGAATATCTTGAAAGGATATGGATTAAGCACAGTGCACAAAAAGACAAGTAGCTCATGACCTGACATATATAGAAGCTAAAAGTATTGACCTCCTAGAAGCAGACAGTAGATTGGTAGTTAGTGAAAACTGAGGGAGAGGAATGGGGCTGAGGGGATGCTGGTTGAATGATACAAAATTTCAGATAGAATAAATTCAAAAGATATATTGTACAACATGCTGACTATAGTTATTAGCCATGTATGTGTACTTGAAAATTGCTGAGAAGAGTTTTGAGTGTTCTCAGTAAATGTGTAAGCAGAGAAAGGGATATATTAGCTGATTTAGCTATTCCACTATATACACACATATATCAAAATATGCTGTACACCATAAATATATACAATTTTTTTGATTAAAGAAAACCATCACAAGGCAAATGAATTTGGATTGGACACTTCCTCCTATTCATCATTATGAGGAGAGGAAGCTTATATTTTATCATTAGAAAGGATCATTAAAGAGTAAATCCAAAGAACAATAAAGCACCCAGAAAGGATGGTGGTGGGTTGGTTTATATGCCACACAGTCATGTCCCAAATTATACTTCAGAACCATATTTTAGTGGCTGTGTCCCCACCAATGCTGGACTGTGCCCCCACGGCTTGTACAGCCAACACCACTGGCAGGATGCTGGATGGTGATCCTAGAGTGGATATTTGGGCTGCATCTAGGCTGCCACAGAGGCTATCACTGCCTGTGCATCAGCAAATCGAACTCTGAGTGGTTCCAGCTGTGTCATGCCAGTGGCCTCCAACTCTAAGCTGTGAGTGTCATTATCTATTGTGATGCCACATGCATGCCCGAGGTGCCAGAGTCTGGAAAGTGAGATTTGACGTTTGCACTGGGATGTGCTCCTCAGCCAGGCCTAGACTTCTGTTTTCTTCTTGATAATCCCTGCCTCTGAGACCCCAGTCTGTCTTGAATCTGAGGCCTTGTTGCTGTAACCCTCCTGCAATAGTTGTGAGAGTCAGGATCTAACAGCTGGAGTGATGTGCCAGGTCTAAGTTGTTTGCACACCTTAACCTGCTCATGTCATCCCTACTTTATGGAGAGGAAGACTGGCATTCAGAGAAGTTATGGAACCTTCTGATTTACAGATGGTAGAGTAAAGTCAGTCCCTTACCCCCTTCCTTCTGGGAAAGCAATGGAAGACACAAGGAGAGTAGGGAAATGCCAATTTTATTTTTGGTGATAGCTAAAACCTTGCATTCCTAGAAACTTTGCAGCTCCCTTTATCTGCTTGCTGAGAAGTTAAGCCTATGTAAGCTTGAGTTTGAACTTGAGGACAGAAAGGATTGTGCTGAGCCAGGAGCATGGTCCTAGCCCTGCCCTAAGGTGAACCTCCACGTAATAGCTGGTCTAGAAAAATCTTTCCTCCTTTAGGGATGAGTAGTAAAAAAGAAACAAGCACAAGATACTGCCATGGGGGGGCGGAAATAGGACAAAATTGGCAGAAACCAGAAAAACATTATTATAGAGTCTGTGAAAATTATGACCAGATTTTAATCATATTTTTTAAAAGAAAGGAAAAAATTTAATATCTACTGTCAAAACTCAGGACAGAAAGTATGTGTGTGATTGGGGGTGGGGACCATACCAGTCATTACAGAAATAAAGAAGAAATTTTAAACACAAGGGAAAATAGATCCTACTGAAAACACAATAAAAGACATATATAGCAGAAATGAGAAAGATAAAAAACATTAAGTTGCAATAAAGAAAGAGTTAAATCACATTACAGAAAAAAATGATAGCTTGTGGACAGGCAAATGAAGCCCAACATATGCAACGCTGCATTCTTCCAAGGAGTAAATGGGAAATGATTGCCTCAAGCAAATTTCGGAAGATGCAATTCAAGAAAACTTCCCTGAAATAAAACTTGAATTTACATGATGTTAGGACAAACCCTGAAGGAGCACAGCTCTGGTGAGATTGCAGAGGCAGGAGGGAAGGGACAAGGGACGCTAAGAGCAGACAGCATGGTGGCTGCCTAGTGGTGCTGGCGCTGGAGGGTGGGCGACGCCTGAGGGGGGGACGGACGCCAGCCGGAGGGGCAGTGAGGCTTGAGTTGGCGCTTGCCTCCCATGACCTTGAGGGGCAGCTGCATCCTGCCCAGACCTGACAGTCACCTGGTCACAGCCTCCGCAGCCACTCTTGATGACGGTGGGGAATTGCCAGGGCAACGGAAGTGTTCTGCTGCGGTGAGGAGACAGAGAAGATCTGACCATCTTTTCAGTTAAACTTTTTATTGGTGTATGTTTGTGATGCACAGCAATGCTGCTCATCCTGGGGCAGCGGTGCCTGTCCGTACTGCATCATGATCCTCTTTACTCCCCCTTCCCACCTGCGGCGCTCCCTCCTCCATCTTTCCCCACATCGCCTTTCCATCTCCACAAGGTCTACCTTCCTGGTTTCTGTACCATCTCTCTATTATTTTGCCCTTTAAATCATTTCCATTTGGGGCTTCTCAGAAAAGCCAGGTGTTGCTTAACCTTCTGTATCCGATTTATTTTGCTTATTATGGTCTCACTATCCGTCTAATTTCTTATGTATGACTCAAATTTATTCTTCTTTACAGCTGAGTAGTATTCCATTGTGTCTGTGTACATACCACATTTTCTTTTCCCATTCATCTGTTCATGGGCATATAGGCTGGTTCCATGACTTAGCTATTGTGAGTTGCGCAGCCTCTTCCTCACCTCCTCTTCCTCTTGGCTCAGCGGCTGATGGCTTAATATCTAAGGAGGTTCCTCTTCCCAGAACTGCTGGTCTGTATGGATTTTAAAAGGAAAGAAGGGAAAGGAAAAATGAGAAAAGGAAAAAATGGAAACAAAGTCTTTGTAAATAGGGAAGGATGGAGGGGGTGAAGGGAGGGCAGGGGAATGGGGAAAAAATAAGAACCAAGATGCATCATGTACAGGTACAAGTTTCCAGTGATAAATGTAAACATACTGTATACCAAAAATGTACCAAAAAAAGAATTTAAGCAAAAAAAAAAAAAAGTGAACGTATGACCAGAGGATTTTCTTAATGAAGAAGCAGCAGTGGCTTCTGAGTGCTTGGGACTCTCTTTATCCTCTCTTTCTTTTGACTTTTTAGTCTAGGGCTTGGGCTCTAGGTCTTCAATTTTGCACATCATTAGACACAGTAATTGTTACTGAAGGGATGTGAGCTCTAGGCTAAAATTCCTTGGTATCCATGGAGTATAATCACGAGAGAAAGACCAAAAGTGCAATGACGTAATGTCAGCCAACTGAGTCATCACAATGAACGATGCTCCTCAGCCTGTCTGGAGAACAAAGGTTTCAGAGGCTGTGTGCTGCCCACTGCCCGTGGGCTGTGCCCTCCAGTGTCAGCTGCCTTCCTCAGTGTCTGTGCAGCTGGGCCAGGACAGCCTGCCTACCGGCCCCTCCACCCCTTCACAGATACCCCAGCACTTAGCAGTAGATGGCTCACTGCCTTGTATGGTGACTGCCCAGATTGCTGTGAGATGAATGTCCCTGGCAGCACCTCTGCTGTGCAGCAGCTTCTCATCCCCTGCGTGGGGCTCCAGGGCAAGGCTGCTCTCTCCTTCCCATGGTCCTCTGGGCTAGTCTCCACCAGTGTCTCAGTCCTCCCTCCTCATCCCCAGGCTGGAGAGACGGTAGCCTTGTCTGCCAAGGACATGAGCTTCTTTTAAATCAGGTTAATGCCAGCTGAGGGAAAGGCTGTTTTACATTAAATAAATCTGAAGGCACACAGTGTCATGGTAAATAAATAGAATTTGTTTTGTGTAAAACAAAAGCAAATCCACACAAATGCCAGGGCTGAGCATCACCCTATACGTACTTCTGAGGATACCTCCACCAATCCAAGCCAAGGGTCTGCAAGGCGAGCACAGGGTGTGGGAGACCGGATTGGTTTGGGGCCAGGTTAATCAAGCATGGTGAATTCATGGTAGTGGTGGGGCAGAGGAGGGCAAGGCAGCAAGGGTCATGCTGGGGCTACACTCACATCCAGGCAGTCAGGTGACAGTCGGGAGGGGTACAGGAGGTGCATATTCTCTGAGGGCATTTGGTAAAACCTGCCCTGCTAGGCAGAAGCACTCAAAACGTCAGCTAGAGGTGCTTGAAATTGGACTTTGTTCTCTGAAGGACTGGTTTTATTCCTGATTTTATTAGTGCCTGTGTGCACTACACAACGTCTGCATTCCTTGTGAGGAGTTGATGCCTGTCATAACACAAGTGAATTCCTTTTTTCATCCCCTTTCCCTCCCTCCCCTCCTCTATCCACCCATTTTTTTTTAACAGTAGGAAAAATTTATTGGGAGAAAGAAAGCTTCTGCCTGAGAGAGACAGAAGGGGGACCGGAAAGTGGGTTGCCCGTCTATCCCGCTTTTCAAGGATGTTTTACACAGCAGAACCATGTGGTGAGGCAGGTACAAAGTGGGACAAAACTGTACGACCCAGTGGAAATTTACAAGGTGGGCATGAGGTGGGACAAAACCATGACCAATAGGATTACAAGTACAGTCACCAGGTAATAGTGATTAAATGGCGGTCAAATGGGGGAGCAAGTCCCATAGCAAGCGTACAAGGTACAAGGATTTTCAGTAAGGGTGGGTCAGGGATATTTCCTGGAGGGGCTGGGTTAAGACTTTGGCCCTCCACCCAGGTGATGGATACCTATTAGAATATCAGTCACTGCTCTTCTTCCTAATGGGTGTGGTAGTTTCTCTCCTTTTACAGTGCTGGCCTTCAGTGAACGTGTCTTCTCTGTCCTCCATGTTGGCTCCTCCTGGGCTGGCCCTGTCTAACTGCTTACAAGCTATCTAATTAACTTACCTATCTGCAATATTCCCCCCTCTGAAGAAGGACCCCTAACTGCTGTGAGGGGGCAAAGGGCGAAGACAGGTCTGGCTAATTCCGGCTGGAGAGGGTTGTAGTTGTGATCAGTAGTTAGAGTTACTCTACAGAGAGTCTATCTAAAGACCCTCCATAGGTGCCAGGCATTGTCATCTTGGTAGCTGTATAGCTTTGAGTCTGGAGGAGACAAAGCCAAAGAAACAGTTAATACATGGGCCAAATTATACGGTCAGCAGGATTGCTATGAATATAGCTAACAAGGGTCTCCATCGGGAGGAACTAGTAATAGCCTCCCACAAAGAGGATAAGAAGAAGGTCCAGGGGACTTCAGAATCCAACATAGAAGTCGTCTTGTATAGTTTAGCAGTCATGAGCTGTTTACAAGGTCGATCTGGTGGATCCCAGTGAAAGAAGTCTAGCACATTTGTCATTGGTTCCATTTGTATGACTGCGTGGAGTTTGGCAGCCTCTAGCCAAGAATAAACAAAACTTTAAAGAAATTAGAGCATGTACAATCTAAGCATGAGCACACTAGAATGGAAGGGCAGGTTGGGGAGAAAGTCACACTTAGAAATTGAAAAGTGATTGTAACCTGCTGACTCTTAGATTCTTTCATTGATAAGAGGTTATCTATAAGTCTGATACTTTGTCATAAGTCTCTAGTTTTAGCTGTAAGAAGATGAGATAATTTGAAGAACAAATTTCACTAAGAAATATAAAACTCTAGCTGAGCTCTTATAGATTTTGCCACAGTTTTTTTCTAATGATCCATAATCATGGTCAGCTACTGGTAGAGCTGGAAGCTGCCAGAGGGGGTCAGTGACTGGAGCCCCTTTTTACATCTAGCTTTATTACTATGGCATTATTTTATACCTCTTTTGGTTATTCCTTTTGCTCAGTGTTTAAGACCAAGTTAAAGTGAGACCTGTCAATCAGGATGAACCACTTGCTATCTGTCAAGGTCAGTTAAGTCTCCTCAGGCATTACTTTGGAACCATGCATAGAGCCTCTCAGCTCCTCTGTCAGTGTCAGCTGTCAGGATGGGTCATGGTCTTGCTTGACCATGTTGCTTTCAGTAAAAGCGTGGGAGGTTTTTCCTTCTTGGTGACCCTCCTTTGGCACACGGTACCTTTGTCCTCTGGTGCCCAGCAATCTCCCTGCTCAGGAAGTTGAGTGACTTACCAAAAATGTAGGATCCTATAGAAAAGGTTCCCTCATGTCCTGTATTCTTGGTTGACCTTGAGGGGCCAGCGCCAAAATATTGGCTGTCCTCATAACCCAGTTACCTTTCTCGTTTTGGTCTCCAACCTTTAGTTGTTGAACACCCAGAAGAGAAGATCAGTGATATAAGTATTTCAGTCGGAGCAGTGAGCTTAACTATTATAATAGTTAAGACATCAAGCACTTTTGAAGTATAAAGCACAGTTAGAGGGCTGTTATTTTTTTACCAACCATGGTTATTTTAGTAGTTGAATCCCTGTAGAATGTTAACAGACAACAATTATATATTATAGAAAAACTTAAGATCAAGAGCCACACATCGTATTTTAGCATGACAATCATGATGACATTGTCTTTGTAATCCTTGCATGTCTATCTTAGTATGGAATAGTCTTTCAGTCAAACACCTTCATCTGATCACAAGACATTAAATGACATAAAGAAAACTCTTATTTGTTATCCTTTAGTAGGATGCCATCTAAAAAGAACATATTGGCCTACAAATGTACCTTAGGAGTTCATAATGTCTAGCCTCTAATTTTAGTGTGACATTGTTTCAAGTGTCAGATCCCTAAGTGTGGTGACACATATAACATGCATCATATAAGTTTTTAAGATAACTATTATTTGACTGGTTGTCTCATGCTGGCTTGACATGTACCTCTTATCACAAGTAGCTGGAGTGTAAGAGAAAGGCAAATACCTGAGTCAAAAAAGATCATTACCATAAGCAATATCTTAGAAGACGTGCACACCCGGAAGGCATGAAGGATATTTAGTACACCATGAAACAACAATGAATATCAGTTACATGAAACCCCTTGTCATTTAATTTTGTTTTGTACCAAGAACATTGTAAATAAAACCTTATTTTCCCACAAAAAGCTTAGACCATGACCAATGTGTACATATCACAATAATATGTTTTGCAATGTATTTCCTATGAGGCTATGGAAATTATTGGGGTCCCTTTGTGAACAAAGGCTGGAATAAATTTTTTCCAGGCAGCCACTCCTTTATTTACTAGGAGTCCTGTCCTGTAGTTTTCCAAGCCCAAGAGTCTTTATTTAATTGTCTTAACAAATTTTTAGCCAGATCATAACAACACCTTATTTTGACCAATGAAAGATTCCCGAGTTATACATAGACAACAATATGTACTGTATTTATAAAACCAGTTGACATTATTTGGATAATCTGGCAACCTGGGGGAACCATGTCTTTAATTACATTTATCTATAAGCCAACTTGAGTTACAGGCAAATATCTTAACCATTTTTTGATCTACTTGCTTTTTTTGTTTTGGTACATGTTTGTGGTTCACAGGTACAATATTTCCGTTCCTTGTGTGGGACTGCTTTTATCTGAAGAACATATGCAGAGCTCATGTGAGCAAATGATGTTTCCAGCATGACTGAGGTCTTTTCAGTAGAGAATGGGGTGCTGTGAGGAGGGAAGGCACTGAAGGGAGCCGTGGAGGAAATTAGCTGATGCGTAGTGATGAATTACAGGGTCACACTGTAAAGCTTGTCACAAATTAACCCTTGGAGCTGGTATGCTATTAGTGACACTTCAAGAGGACACAATTTAAAGTTCAATGAGCAACTTGGGTCATTTGAAAGTGGACCCTTCTCCTAAGACATTAAGAAATAAAATGGAGGAACATACCAGTGAGGGAAAAGGCTGCTGACATGTGCACCTTGAGCTACCCATGATGAGCAAAGTGTCTATTTTAGTTGGTTTTGAGATGCAGACAGTGAGGTGGCTGCATTGTCAGTTGGCAAATTGTACAAGTGTTTGATTCTGCCTCTTGGGAAGGATGGCATACATTTGGGTATATCTAAGGCTAGTTTTGAGAAATCCTTGGTGTATTTAAAATGTCCAGCTGGCAGGGCTGCTCACATGACTTGAGCAGACAGGATTTGATCTGCAGAGCAGACAGTATTCGATCTGCAGAGCAGCCAGCTCAGCCACCCCTCGGGCTGTGAGACCCTGTGGTGTGACCCAGCAGGCGGGCCCTGCTGCTGGCTGCCCAGTAGCCAGGAGACATCGAGACTCACGTGCTCTGTGGTTGTTCCAGATCATCTCTCCTCTGAAGGGCGAGAGGTGGCCAGCACCATTTCAGGGGCAGATGCTCCTGAGGCTAAGGGAAAGAGAAGAGCCAAGCGCATTATCACCTCCCACGCAGAATAACATTCTCAGTGCCAGGGGCCAAAGGTGCATTCAGAGTTCATTGTCCCATTGAGCAGTTTGCTGAGGACAGCCTTCTGTTACTCCTGTGAAGATTTTAGTAGAACCAATTTTGGGAGATGTCATTTTTAAAAATAAACCTTTATTTTGGAATAATTTTAGATTTATGGAAAAGTTGCAGAGAGCACAGGGAGATCTGTCTTACTAGTCAACCAGATTTTCCTAATGGAACTTCCATAGCCGTTGCTTCCTGGTGGAAACTTAGAGATTAACATCAGGATGTTACAGTTATTGAAGCTCCAGGCATTGTGTAGATTTCATCTGCTTTTCCAGTAATATCTACCCAGCTTGCACACTGCATTTGCCTCACGTCTCCCTGATCTCCGCCATCGACACCAGTGCCTCAGTCTCCCCTTGTCCTTACGATTGGGTCACTGTTGGCAAAGCAGCATCCCATCCCATCATATCAGAAGACCTGCGCTAACAACACGCCCTGGTGACAGTAACCATGATCTTTTTGTTAGGATGGACTCTGATGGGACTCTCCCTTGTGAAGTTGCTATTTTTGCTTGTTTTATATTTGTATTTCCAGAATGGGTTACTGGGTCCATCCATGTTCAAGGTTGGGAAAAGAATTAAACTTCACTTCTGGCTGGGGGAGTATTTACACATACTCTTTGAATTCTGTAAAGGGATGTCCTCCCTTTTATTCTATCATACATTTATATAATTATGGACTAGTGTATACGTATTTTATATTTTGGGCTATGATCCAGTATGGTGCTATTGTGCTGCTCATAGTTTCCAACTTTAGCTAGGGGAATGTTTTTCCTATCGCCTACTGGGTCCCTTTGACAAGGCCCCACCCTTCTGTTTTTTGAACACTTTCTTGCTTTCTGGCACTATATAACGTGTTCCAAGCTCATGTTCCAGTTTCTTTGTCTCAGGGCTAGAATCTGAGATTTCTCAAGGAACTGGCTCCTTTTCCTGGAGAAGGTGTTAGAAAGCAAGATCTGGGCACCTGTGAACTTGCTGCTATTGGCTGTCACTGCTTCAAGGCTCTCTCAAAACCATCTGAGAAGACTTCTGCATCTCTCTCAATGCACATGCACAAGCTCCGTGGGAGTTCATAGTGAGCATTAAAATACGAGAAAGTTTATTTTCACCTTTCTCTCTTGCTGATTTGTAACTTTTTTTTCTCTCATGGACATGTCTCAGGAGATGAAAGAGTTGGATACTCACATAGTTTTAATTATTTGTATATAAAAAGAATTGATTTTTCTGAATTTTTTTTGAGAATCAACAAGAAAACCCAAGATAAGTCCTTTTTTTGTTCATCCCAAGCTGCTGGCTCCATAAGAAAATGACGATCCATATCCGCACGTATGCTAATGGAGTCCAACGTGTCCTCGAAACATCATAGGGAAGTTGATATTCTGTTCAGTGCCATGGGTAGCATTATTTTATTGTTTTCAGGCTCTCTACCCAGTGAGTAAACTGACAGGGGATATGTGAAAATCTCAGTTCATATGGCAGAAAGCAAGTGTAAATATTTACTGATCCTCTAATTTTTAAAAAATTTATCTTATTAGCACGTTTGTAGGACATAATGTTTACATTTCTTGTGGGGAATTGGTGCATACACATAATATATCTTAATTCCTTTTTTCATTTACTTTGCCCTCATTCAACTCATGATTTCATTTCTGTTTTATTGTTTGGTACATGTGTGCAGTACCTAATGGTTACACTCCTTGTGGGAAGTTGGTACATGTACATAACGCATCTTAATTCCTTTCTTCATCCTTTTCATCCTTCCTGTCCCTCCTTCCTCTCCCTTCAACTTCTGATCCTCTTCCTCTTTGAGAAAAGTCTATCTCCCTACTTTTTATTATCTGACTTTTATTTTTGCTCTTTATTTGTACTTTGGGTTTCTCATATAAGAGAAACTATGTGATATTTAAGCTTGTGTGACTGATTTACTCACTTATTATGGCATCAAGGTGCATCCATTTTCCTACAAATGACTCAACTTTATCTTTCTTTATCATCCTCAAATTTTTAAAAGCAGCTTTATTTCCATACAACAAACTGCACATATTTGAAGTGTGAAATTGAATGAGTTTTGACACACACATCTATCTGTGAGATTATCACCACAGTCGAGATAGTGACTATATTATTTATCTGGAAAGCTTCCTCATGCCCTTTGGAAATTTTAGCAAGTAAATGAATTTGCAAATATGGAATCCATGAAAAATGAAAACCCACAGTTTATCTTTACACCAATACCACAATGTCTTGATTACTATCTCTTTATATTCAGTGTTGAAATTAGGTGATTTTAATTTTCTTATTTTATTCTTTTCCAATGTTTTTGTGTATTTTAGGTCCTTTGAATTTATATATTAATTTTAGATTCAACTTACCAATTTTTATTTGTGCTGGGGTTCTGATTAAAATGGCCTTGAATTTATAAGCTAATTTTTCTACATTTTGTGTTTTATTTTGTTTTCTCTTCTGATCATTAACATTCCTTGCATCTATATCCCTTATTGTTTCTTTTAAGTATTTTATTAAGGGGTAAACTGATATCACAAGTTTGAAATGTCTTCTTTTCTAATATGGTAATTTATAGCTATAAATTTATCCATGAGTACTATTTAGCAATATAGTTTTATATGCTATATTTACTTTCATTAGGTTAAAAATGCTTTTTAATTTCCCCTTTAATTACATTTTTGGCCTATGAGTTTTTCTGAAGTGTGTTATTTATTTTCTGAGTATTTGGAGATTGATTTCAGAGGTCTTTCTGTTATTTATCTCTTAGTTAATTCAGAAGATAATTTTTGTTTCTTTTTCTTTGTTTTCTGGTTTTTTTTGGGTTTTTTTGGTACCAGGGATCGAACTTGGGACCTTGTGCTTGCAAGGCAGGCAGCGGAATCATTGAGCTAAATCCCTGGCCCTAGAAGACAATTTTTGTATAATCCTGGGGGTGTTCTCCTTTCAGGAACTCCAATTCATACTTTTTTTCTTTGTTCTTAAGATTTTTTTCTCTCACCCAGAATATAGTCTTATCTCAATAAATGTTCTATGAAGACTTAAAAAGACTGTGTATAATGCTGTTGCTGAGTGGAAAATTTTATAAATGTCAGTGAAGCCAAGTTAATTGATAGTGTTGTTAAATCGTTTACGTTCTAATTCTACTTATTTTATCTGTTATTGAGAAAGGGATAGTAAACTATCTGTATATTGAACAGTATTAATTAAAATTGAAAATTTGTCTATTTTACCTTTCAGTTCTGTCAGGTTTTGCTTTATGTGTTTTGATAGGTACACCAGTGCTCAGAATGGTTGTGTACAACGGGTGATCAAAAATACGTTGTGTTTAAATTTTTAAAAAATTTATTATGTTGAAAGACAAATTGCTATTAAATCCCCTGAAAATATTCCTCACTTTGAACACACTTACTCATTGAACTTGCCATGCTCTAAAGCAGTTCCGGAAGTTCTCTTTTGGGAACTTCTACAAGGTATGTTCCAAAACTCTGCTGCTGAGTGCTATCCAGTGGACAAACATGATTGTGTAGCCTCATTGACCTTGTCCACTGGATCTGGCACCGTGCAACTTCTGACCCTTTTCCAAAGTCAAAATGACCATGAAAGGCAAGAGTTTTGAATTGATTTAGGACAGTGACGCAGTGCAACTAAAGAAACTTAAAAAAGAGGATTTCCAGAACTGCTTCAGAAAGTGGCAAGAAAGATGGGATAAGTGGGTTTGAAGTGTGAGTGTGTGTGTGTGTGTGTGTGTGTGTGGTATTTTGTGGGGATTAATGGCAGCATGTCTTTTACCTTAATGAACTGAAAAAATCTGGGCCAGGGATTTAGCTCAGTGGTTCCGCCACCTGCCTGGCAAGCGCAAGGTCCTGAGTTTGATCCCTGGTGCAAAAAAAAAAAAGAATTAAAAAAATTTAAACAAACATTTACTGCATTTTATGATAACTGTGATCTTGATAAGTTGATCCGTTTTATTACTATGAAATGAGTTTATTAACATCTTTTAATAATCTTGGTCTAAAATTTACTATCTTATATTAACATCAATAAACTAGCTCTCTTTTGATTAGTCTGATCATTGTCTTCTTTTTACTATTTCATATAATTTGTGTATTTATATTCAAAGTACATTTCATATAGGCAATTGTATTTGATTTTTGATTACTTTTAAAATCCAGTATGATAATATTTGTATTTTAATTGTGGTCTTTAGAAAATTTCATTTTATTTGGTGATTGTGGCTGTGTTTAAATGTATCATGTTACCATTTGTTTTCTATCTCTTGCTTGACTTTTTGTCTTTTTTTTTTACCCTTTTTTGACTAATTAAATATTTTTGTTGTTCCTTTTTAAATTCCTTTATTGTTTGAGTATCTATAACTTTTGTTGTCATTGTGGTAGATATTTTAGGTTTTAATAACTTTAATAAGTCTCCACCTCCGACTGGTAACATATCATTACTTTGTGTTAATAGAGTGCTGGGTACTTTATATATGTAATCTAATTGCCCACAAACTATATGCTAGTCAGATATTAGAGTCTTCATTCTAACAGTGAAGAAATTAAAGCACAGAAGAATTACATAGTTTTCTCAAGATCAAACAACCAGTTTGACATGTCACTAGAATTAAAGTTTTAAGAGAATGGGATGCTGTCACTATTATTTTTTCCTTGATAGGTTTATATGCTAGTAAAGAGAAAAATTGCTATTGTAATAAGCATGCTAGCCAAGAAGACATGGCTATAAAGCTGTACCTCTGTTTCATAGATCTCAAATGTTCAGGAGCCATCTGAAAGAGTTAGTGAATTATGCTTTTAATCTACTTTTCAAATTAGGGATGAAGTGTCCCGGCTGCAGAGATGTAGCTAGACACAAATGCTTTTGGAAAATGAAAGGATAGGATCATTTGTGCTGCCTGTGATGTCCTCTCCCTGAAAGATCTAATTCATTCTCATTCTCTCCATTCTCTCTCATTCCCTCTCCCTCCCTCTCTTTCTTTCTCTCCCTCCCTCCCTTCCTTCCTTCCTTCCTTCCTTTCTGTTTTGATGCTTCCTTACCCAGGAGTCAGTTTTTTCCTCTATTCTGATGCTTCAATCTGATTGTAATGTGAGATGTAGTTCCCCAGACAACACCAGGAAGCTCCCATGGGTGGCTGGAAAAGTAGCTGGGAGTGGGCAGAGGTGACAGATACCAGTGGTCTGTGTTCTGCAGGGAGGGTGGAAGGGACAGTTCAGTGCGGCCCACTTACAGACAGGAAGTGCTTATCTTTGGCTAGCTTACATATGTACTCATGGGGAATTTGGGCTTAATTCAGTTAAGACTGGCTTCTAGGAGAGGCATACCAAGGAACTTAGATTACACTGTTCTATACCTATGTCACTAAAGCCTACAGGGCCACAGCTTTTATGAGAGTTTAACCATTCAGCAGAGAGAGAAAATCGAAACCACTGGTTATTATTAAGCTCAAATCTCTCGAACCCCTCAGAGTTTATGGATGTTAGAACATCTGCAGGGAAACAAACGGTGCCGATGTTTACGTACATTTTCCCAGGACAAAAGCCCATGTTTTCATCAGATTGTAAAGGGAGCTCAATAGAGATTAGGAACTCCTGTATGAAGAAACATTCTCTCCAGTTATACAGAAAATATACAAAATTGTTTAGTAAAGGTGACAAGATTTAGCCAATAAATCTAATTTAGTCACCATTTCTAACACCCATTCGGAATGCTAAAATGATTGAATATGAACTTGTGTTTGACTGGTAGAGATTTTTAGATTAAGGTAACACCAGATTCATATAAGCAAGTGAAATGGAATAAAAATTTAATTAATTAGAATATTCACATAGCTAAACTTTTCCCAGCACTTCATTTTTCATGTGTTGGAGGAAAGTGACAAGAAGGAAAATGATTATTGATTAGTTGAAACCACTCCTTGGGAGTGCTAAGAGGTCTGGTGACTTCCGCGTTCCTGGTTCCTCTTTTGCAGACCTGTGGAGGGTCAGAGAGGTGACTCTGAGTGCAGGGTGGTCAAAGTCTTCCGAGATTAAGCTTGTTTCTGAAGCAGCAAGCTGAGCTCACGCACATGAGAAGGATTGTAACAAGGAAAGTGAAAAGGATTTTCTAGTTAGCTTCCAAAGCAGGCTGTGTTTTACTTCCTGAGTAGCATGAGAAGGTCGCTTACATAAGAGGTCTGTGTGTTCAGCGCCCAGTAGCTCGCAGGCCCTTGGTTGACTTTTTTCTCATCTTTCAGGGAAGGAAGGGCTGGACTCATTTAAGACTTGTATGTGGAATCTGAAAAAGTCCATTTTGCAGGAGCAGAGAGCAGAATCATTCTCAGAGGCTGGAGAGGGCAAGGGAGAGAGGGCCAGGGGACAGTCAACAGGGGCAAAGCTACGGTGAGGTGGGAGAGATCAGCTCTTGTGTTCTGCTAACAGAGGTAACTATAGTCAATAATAATGTGTATAAAATATATCTATGCATTTAAAATGGCCAGAAGGGAGGATTTTGAGTATTTTATCACAAAGAAATGATAACTATATGAAGGGATGGATATGTTAATTACTCTGATTTGATCATTTTATGCACCGAAACATGACACTGTGCCTCCTAAAACCTGCACAATTATTATGTGCCAATTAAAAATGAAGTGAGACAAGAAAATAGAGTTCAGTTCATGGAGATCTCAATGCCCAGAGGGGAAATGGTTCCTACAAGCAGCAGCGGTGCGTGGTGGTTCAACAGTAACATTTCAACACATCTGCCACCTCCGGGCACCGGCTCCAAGCCAGACCCCTGGCTATGCCCTTCTCCTTCGGCCCCCACACGAGGTAGAGACAGTCACACTCCTCTCTGACAGACAGGGGAGCAGTGGGTGTCATCCCCCAATTTGCTAAAGTAGGGGACACCAGACATGTGCTGGGCAATTGGTCCTCTCATTCCGGGAACCAGTGCCTCCCTCAGATGCACTTGTACAGCATGAAGGTGGCCATATTTTTTCCTTCTGAGCATTTTAAGTTGTCAGATGAACAGAGACCCTAAGGATCTCTAAGTGAGGTCGCTTTGCCCTGACGCTCTCCCAGATCAACTAGATTAGGTCACTGACCCTTTCTTACCCTTTTTTGCCCTCTCTGGACGTGATGCTTCCACGATAATAATGTGAAAGCCAACACTTATTTATCCCTTACGGTGCACATGACACTTCCCAATACAGTGAATGTGTTCCTTTAGGAAGCAGATTCTTTTCCAGTTTCATGTTTTTAAAGAAAAAAACAATTAAGATTTGAAGGGGTTAATTGGCTTGCCCAATTTAGTGGAACCACGATTTCTGATTCTAGGACTTTGCGGTTTTTTTTTTTTCTTCTGCTTTCATTCTCTCCCTTCCCTCCCTCCCCTCTCTTTTCGCCCTTCTTCTTTCCTTCCTCCTTTCTAACTTTTAGTTTGGCAAATGTTGAACATTTACAAAGCAGAGAGAAAAGTGACTCTTCACCCGGCTTAAGTAGGTGTGTGTTCCTGGCCACATTTACTTCACCTATGCCCTCATGCACTTAGCCTCCATATTACCCAAAAGCCAGTCCCAGGCGTGGTGTGTAATCTGCAAACGTTACAACATGAATCTTTAGTGGCAGTCATGTGTCACACCTGCCTGTCCACCTCTGATTTTAGCTGCAGCTGTGGTCCGAGTCACTGAGGTGGCTTCTAAAGCTTGTACTGAGGGCATTTCCGTTTCTGCCTCAGGGGCTTCTCTGAAATGTGGAGCATTATCAGCACTGTGGTCATCAACTCATCCAATGGAGATGGTAGCTGGGAGCTAAGGTCCCAGCTTCCTGTCCTGCCAGATGGACAATTCTGGGGGACAGTAGAGGCTGCTGAGAAATCTGCATCACATCAACCCCCACTGTCCACTGCTGTGACCTTGGTAATGCACCCGTTGATTGGCTCGAACTCTTTCTCTGTCTTGCCCTGATTCTTCATTCCTGCTTCCTCTGATGAACTAACTTGAATGCAGGTTCTTGTCTCACGTTCTGCCTTTAGAGACAACCAAGCTAACATGTTTATCTCTAAAAATTAAGAGCTTAACGTCATTCCAGTCAATATTATGATTATGGAAAAAAATACCAATAATTTAATTTTTTTGGTACCAGGGATTGAACTCAGGACCTTGAGCTTGTGAGCAGGCGGTGGCATCACTGAGCTAAATCTCCAGTAATAATTTTTTAATATCAGATATCAAGTCAGCACTCAGCTATCTTTTATTCATAAATTTAAAAATCTTATAAACATTTTTTGGAAAACATGTTTTTGAAGTAGAATCCAGTATTTAATTAGTATATGTGTCTTTTAGGTAACTTTTAATTTATAGCTTCACTCACTATCTTTTAAAAAACCCTTAAAATGTTGAAGAATATTGTTGTTTTTTACCATTGTGGATAATTTGCTGCTTGTAGTCCCACGTTTTGTGTTTCTCTGTCCTCAATCTTTTCTGCTACTGGACCTAGAGATGTCCTCTTTTTCTTTGGCAATTCTGAATCAACAGAGATTCGGTGTTCTGCATCCAATCCACAGTTGCAGAGTGCCCAGAAGGATTTTCATTATGTTGGCGGCCACTGAGGATTGGTGTCTGGATCATGAATTAAGGAGGGATGACAAGCAGTGATATTTTATCAGGTTTCTTTCATAAATTAGCCTGGGACACTTTGATGAAGAGAAACTTCCCCGTACTGACTATGATATAGTTTACAAAGGAAAGACAAGAGATGTGCTTGATTCTATTTATTAGTTTTCAAAATAAAGAGTTAGGCCAATGCGTTCTTCAGTGGAGTTCAGTTGTGCTTTTCAGTTTTTTATTGTCATCATGAATTCATGAACTTAAACATATTTGATATATTTAAATCTATTATAAGTCCAGGTTGTGCCTTACATTACCCTGTCTGTGGTCAGTTGGCTTTCAGTTGGGTGCTGAATCATTTCTTCATGATTCTAATGGTCTCTGATTATAGAGAAACTATGTGGTTTGAAAAGATGCTGCAGGCTCATCTTGTACACTTCCTCCCCTGCTCTTGAATTAGCTTCAAGAAACCTCATTTCCTTTATTGAGAAAGAGAATCTCAAAACTGAAATCTAGACATTAGAGGTGCTCAACCTTTCTAAAGCTTTTTATTACACATGCCTAAAATCCAGCACTGTTTTCTGTATTACAGCTGTATCTCCTTTTGCACACAGTCCCAGTTCTCAAGGACACCAAAGATGATAGGAAACAGAGCAACACATAATTGCTTGTTTTATCCCATAATATACAGTTATTGTAAAATAAGAAAGAACATCAACATGGTCACCAACAATATAATTATTGTACATAGCTTTAGGTTTAGATTTTTGGTTTTTACATTTCTTTTTAGGGTTTATCCCACTAGGGATGTGCCTTGTACCAGGCACCTGGGTTTTCTTCTGATCCAGGAACTTGTGGTAGGAGGAAATTATGTACCCCACCAAAACAGAAATTTTGTTTCTGCGGTGTGACTCTCTGTCTTGAGCTAACAACAGAAACCCAACTCAAGGAATTAAGGTAGTTCTTATATCAAAACGTGAGGCAGGGATATTATCTCTTCATCAGTTAGTGTACAGCAAATCTACCCTTGGAAAGAGAGAATCTGTAGTCCGAAAACAAGTGCCTGTGTCACACTCAGCTGGGGTCTATTTTATTCCCATAGCCCAGACCCAACTTGTGGAGTCAGAATTTAGAAACAGCCTCATCCATTGAGTGGACGGGCAGTTCCAAGTGAAGCTCTGGTTCCTTCTGTCCATCTTCAGATAGCTTTGCTCCAGAGCGTCAGATCCTGGAGTCCAAGAACTGGGCACAGCCGTGGGTCACCTGATCCTCCAAGGAGAAGGAAGTCAGAATCACATGGGGTTAAAAGTACCTCAGATACATAACAAAGAACTGTGTGTTTTGGTGGTCTCAAGTGGCAGCTGTATGGAGCAGGTTCCTGGACATGGCAGGAATATCCTCACCCCCCTCTGCCAGGGTTCAGTCACTCTTCTGGCATGACGTCACCCTGGAAAAGCTGAATGGCTCAGGAAGGCAACATCCCTGCAGTGCTGAGCAGAAACATTCAGCCTGTTTTGAGGGAAGAAGAACGTATAGATTTAGTTGCAAAAAGGACAGGAACAGAGGGTTGGAGTCTGGGCAACCCTACCATTTTGGTTGGGCCACCCCTCTCACAGGTGCATGCTGGGCCCATGAGACTGTTCCATCCTGACTCCATCACAGCAGGTCTCTGGATGACTACTGAAGTGATGAAACTACTCCTGCAGCTCTGGTGTAGGCAGACCTGAAGGAAAGACTTAGACTTGCATCTTTCTATCACCCCCCTGGCTTGTAACTTCATCTTGACCTTTCAGCTCAGGAACCCATGTGGCTTCCCAGCTGCTGTTGGGATAGAGCCCAGGGCCCACCTGAGACTTTCTCATCCTGACCACCTATGATTTCTTGTATGATTCCTGCAGGCCAGAGAGCAGGTCTGTCACTCAAATATGTCTTGTTAACAGACATATGGCACTGCACTTCACGATGGCAGTGGACCTTCAAAGTATGGCTTCATTCCCACCATTCCCAGGCCACCCAACCCAGAGTCATTCATTTGTCCTTTGAACCACACCATCAACAGTCCTTTCCATGCTCCTAGAGCTCCTGAAGAACCCACAGCCTACTCCCTTGTCTTGCTCATGTTTCATGGGTGAGTGTGCATATGTGTGCCTGTGTGTCCTGATGCCCAACTCATTCCAAGCCCTCAGAGGTCAGGGAATGTGTTTCCTCTCTCATTTAAGTCACTAACAGTATTTCTCTGTATAAAATGAAGCCAAATGAGACTTTCTCATCTTTTAGAAATTGACTATTAAGACTTATAAATAAGGGTAAACTTCTGTACGCTAAGTTCTATGATGAGCCAAAAGTTATTTGGAAGGAAAATGCCTCTCAGGGTTTTAAACAGCTCTGCTACACACATACCTTCTTATCACCCCCTTCCAATTTATATGCATTTTTGTAAATCTGACAATTGGGTGTGTGGTATGGGATAAGGAGAGGCACTGAAGAAAAATTGTTGGGGTGGTGAATTGTGAGCCTTTCTCCCCTGAGTGGGAGTAAGGAGGACTGTAGTCACATCCAAAGTCACGCCGAGTAAAGGAGAGGCTGGGTTCCAAAGGAAGCTTCCTTAGATTATTGTGATCCTTTACGAAGAGGGAGGCACAGGTATCACATTTCCTGGCAGGAGGTCTGCTTGGTTATTGCCATTCATGATCTACTCTTTGTGCCTATTGAAAGAGAGGAGAAAAGTAGAAAGAGGAGCAAAAGGAGATTGACCTCACTAGTGGAGCAACTGGCATGGCCAAGAATATGTGGGTTTTGTATAAAGTCAACCACATATGGAAGGTTGTGGGTTTGAGCCATCTTGTTGGTATCCCATACTGGCTGATGGGCATTGTGACACCTGGCATAAGAGACTGGATACGAAACCATCTGGAGGTGTAGGAAGATGGCAAGCCAGGGTAGATTTACCCTGTGTGGAAGACAGATTTCTTTCAGAGCTTCAGGAAGCCTATGTCCTCCTAAGACAATCTGCATTTGACAAACTTTCCCAATGAGGGTAATGACAGTCCAGACAGGCAACAGTGGTCCCAGTGAAGTGAACAAGTCTCTGCTTTCTCCTCCTTAGCACTTCTGGTTTGAGCACACCAGAGAAGCAAGAATCCTAAAAAAGGAGGAGGATTTAAAAGGCAGAACATATACTCCCTCCTTTTACAGGTCCTTCTGGTCATGGGTAGGTCTGAATTTAGGGAAGCGAGGGAGGTGAAATGGACATTAGATTGGAGATGAGATTAAAGATTTAAGTTGAGTGTGGAAAGTTCACAATATACACGGGGGACAACAGGACAATTTTAGAATTCAGCACACATGTCCTGAATGTATGACACTGACGACATTAATCAGGGGGCAATGATGCTAAGCTTCTTTCCTTGCCACTCTTCTTTCCTCAGGAGCTGAGAGTGGAGTTGTGCTGGGTTCCGTTACCACAGGAGAGGGGCTGTGATGACGATGTGCTGAGAGCACAACTGGGGACTATTTAGCAGGGAGGGCACTGAAGGAAAAGACATCTTCAAGGTCCTGATATTTGCAAACTCTCTTCCAAGCTGCCCTGGATCATCTTTAAGGGCTGCAGCACTAGCATGGTAGGGTGTGTAGGTTTGTGTGGCTTTGGGCTCCATACTTTCTTTAATCAGAGACTACAAGTATTTACCTCCTTTTTTTAAAAACAAAGCAAAACAAAACAGTTTTGTTACTAAGCGTAATTAGAATGCATTGGCTTAACTTCTCTCTGATACTATGTACCTATGTACTTCTCCATGTAGCTTTCATCATTTAGAAAGAACCTTAATGAAAAACATAATTCCTCTAGGTCAGGCTCTATGTTAAACTCTGGACCAAGATGAAGAAAGCACAATGAGCAGGTTTTTGTGAATTTTCTCTTTCCCCTGCTCAGACTGCTCACAGTTGGAGAGGAAATCCAGAAACAGAAGATTATAAAAATGCCTGGTGCAGTTCATTGATTTCACTCCCTGCCATTGACACTTTGATCTGCACAGTGTGTGCTGCTGAGAGGTAGGGAGCGAGCAGGGATATTTCTAGTTATCCAGATGGCCCTAGCTTCTTGTTCTAGCTATGCATCAATAAGTGGTTTCAGAAAAAGGGATACATTGTCATCTCAACACACTGTTAGTATCTAGAGAAAGGCACATAATCAATACTTGGCATATTTGCCACCAGGTGCTAGTTCTAGGAGCACTGGGTTGCTTAGCTGTCCCCACTTTTGTGTACTCTGCAAAGCCAGAACATGCCTGCAATAAAGCTCCTCTGGTTGGTGATAATGGAATTTCTCTCTGGTGCTTAGCGTTTGTGGCAGGTGAGGGTGCATGACACGGGAGAGACTATCAATGTGATTTCCATGGACAAAGCATCCTGCTTGGGTGAGCAGCAACTAGGTTTAAGAGGGTGGACTCAAATTTGGGCAGAGTAAGATCCCCAGCCATACATTATGAGCCATAAAACAATGTGCTGCAAAGGAAATAGAATGTCCACTGGGAGCCTGACACACTGATTCATCAAGGTAGCATGATAAAGAGGGAAAGAAAAAAATTATACACTCCAGTTGCCTTCCTTTGCACATGTTGACTCCCACACTCGACTCCCAAATGGTAAGGGGCAAGGAATGCTGAATTTGGGAAAACAAATGATTTTTCCATCATCAAATCAATTTTCTTTTTCATCTTCCCCACTCATTTCTTCCTTCACACAAATTCAGAAAATGTACTTTATCTACTCTGTTGGGCTTCTCTCCCATCCTTCCTTGCACTGAAGCCTGTATTTTGGCCATGTTGACTCCTGGCTTACTTCTAGGACTTTATTCCTGCTCTCCCCTCTTCTTGGAGTACCTTTCTCTACTTCCCACTGGCAAATCTCCTCTCTTCCTTTAAGGTTTCTCCTCAGACACAACCTGTTCTGGGACGATGTCCTCCTTGGACCTGGTTGGCTGTCCTTCCTCTGGGCTTCTTCTGCAGTGTTACAGCACAGTCAGATAATTATCTCATTGGTATCCCCACCTTCTCAAGACTGCAGCCTCCTTGTTTAAATCACCAGTCATATTCTGCACCTGAATGCCAGGACATAGTTCATATTTACTGAATAAAACATGAATGGTGAGAAGAATGGGTATATGTTAATTGAAAAAATAAGCTCGCCTGGATGCCCTCCCGATGGGTATGTTTAGCCACCCTCCTTGAACCCTGCCTATCTGTTGTTATTTATGCAATTTATCAAGTGACTCTATTAGCTATGTCTACCACACTGTGGGTGGTCAGTGTTGTCAGGCAGAGATGGCCCAGTCAGATCTCACTTCCCACTCAAACTGGAAGGATCACCAATCTCCCTGCTTCCAACTGTCTCACATAATGACCTTTCCAACACAGTCATCCATCATGTTACATCCTACCTTTGGGTCCTCCATGTCATTTGGTTCAGGTCTCCATGCTTTAGTAATGCACCGAAGGCTCCTTATGGCTGGAAACAAGGAAGTTTTACAAGCCCCCTTTTGTGCCAAGATTATTTGCGTTATTCATATTTTCCTTGAGAAGCATAACCAGAGATTTATTGTCAGTAGTTGGCTTATGAGACTGGAGAGGTTGCGAAGTGCTGTGATCTGCTATTTGTATGCAGGCATAGGTGAGCCAATGATAGAATTATGTTGTCTTACTCCCTGAGAGCCATGAGGGCTGAGCATTTAAACTGAGAACAAGGGTTGGGGAAAATGAGATGTGATATTCCAGCTTGAATAGGTAGGCAGGAAGCCAAAAGGGTGAATTCCTCTTTCCCTTTTGTTCCATTCAGGGTCCAATGGATTGGATGATGCCACCGCACTGGGGAGGACAACCTCCTTCGCTTAGTGTACTACTCCAATGCTAATCTCATCTGCAAACATTCTCACAGACACAGCCGGAAGGCACTTTCAATTTGGGCATTCTGTGTCACCCGGTGGCCGGTCAAATTGACACATAAAATGAATCAACATGCTGTCCATTCTCCCAGAAATAATCTCTGGACTCCAGTCACATGTAATAAGCTGCTTCCTTTGCCAAAATGCTCTGCTCTTCCGGTCTGCCTAGAGAATATCAACATTTTCTTCAGGATCCAGTGCAAGTGTACCTCTGATAAGCCTCTGTAGGTTTCTTCAGAGAGCTCTGGAGTTGCTTTCCTGTGCAGCCATAGGAGTCTGTCTCGTTGATCACAGTATAACTAGGGAGACAAAAAACTTTAAATGGGCAATTCCGCAGTGTTAGAAGTGATGCTTTGCCTGTCCTGTGATTTATCCCTCTGCAGTACCCCTTCCCTACAGATGGTCTGTGATGAATTCTCAGTCCATGCTTTGGAAAAACAGTGGCAAGTAAAGGGAACACGCTAGTGTGTTGTGTTGTAGTGTTTCTTATTCCTCCAGGAAAATGGGGCACATAGCTTCAAGATAAGAGAAAAGTCTCCTTGGCCTCTTTCCACAGGGTGTCACTTCCAAGAAGCCTTTGGTGACCATCCTGTCTACACTCGCTCATTGTCCTGCCTTGTGCCTTTGTGGCTCATCACACCATATGAAACCATCTTCTACATTTGAATGTTTATGTGAGCATCATCTCTTTTCTTTGAAGAATGTGGTTCTCTGTGAAGGCAAAGAGTTAGTTTCTCTTCTTCAGCACCCTGTCCCATCATAGGAGTAATGCATGCTGTGAGCTCCAATATTTGCCAAGAGGCAACTATTTCTTGGATGGCAAATAGTCAATGAGGAATCACTGGAGCAGTGGCTTCCCTCTTGGGGATGAACGTGGGAAGTGAGGCTCTGCACAGGACCCCAGGTGGGCTAACTTCTCTAGCAAACCAAATGTATCTCAGGGTAAAACCTGGGGTGCTTGGTCTAGTGCCCAACAAGCTGAATGCCAAGGACCCCTTTCACCTGAAATAGGAAAAGACCCACTATAATAACCCTTGTGCATTTGTCACAGATTTCTGTGAATGTCCTTATTTTTGTCTATTTCTTAAAAAACAAAACTCCTCCAAAGTGGTAACCCTAAACACCTTAAAGTGAAAAAGAGAAGTAAGATGGAGAGCAGAGAAGGGAGAAAGGGAAAGCTAGATCTTTAAGACAAATCTGCTCCTTCTTTTTATGACCTTAGATTTGGGGGTGAAGGGCGGTTGTGTGGGGTTCATTTTACCAGAATCAATGCATTTGCTTAGTGAGATAAAGCCTACTGTTCTTACGCAGTGTTATGGTTTGGGTCTAGATGTCCCCCTAAAGCCTTATGTAGTCATAGGCTTGATCTAAAAGCTGGAATTTATTCATGATGAAATGCTAGGCTCAAGGGCACTAGGATTAAGGGTGTGAGTGCTACCTGCCCTAAGTAGTCTGAGTAAGATAAAAGGGGCAGGGAGACACTGTTAACTTCTCCTTACCTTTGCTGCCTTCTGTGCGCCATGTTGTTTCTGCTCTGCCATACCTGTTTGTCCTCCCTGCCTTGAAGTTGGCTGATTATTGACTGAGACCTCTACGAACAGTTCCAACTTTTGGTGTTGGGTATTTTGTCTCAGCAAGGAGAGAAAAGTAACTAACACACCCAGTCATCAAGACCCAGCTCAGCTGTCATCTCCTCCATGGTCATCTCTGACCACACCAGGTTTTGTATTTTTAACTTATGAATTGTTTACTTCTCTTTAAATTTTAAAAATTTTATTAGTACATGTTTGCAGTTCATGCAGTTTACACTTATCTTGGGGAGTGGTTACGTGTACATACCATAGCATGTTTCTTTCTTTTTTGTAACACCATTCTCCCCCTTCCCTCCCTCTTCCTCCAATTCCTCTATTCCATTTTATATTCTTGTTGATATTAATCTTGGCTCATGTAATGACATATCATGTTTCCATTAACTGAAGTTATTAGGCTCCTGTACATGGCATGTCTTTATTCTCCTTATTTCCCTTTCCCCTCCTCACCTCTCTTTTTCTTGGACCACTTCCCTGTTGCAAGAGATCCATCTCTTTTCCCCTTCTATCCATCCTTTATTATTATCTGTAATTTGCCTCACTCAAATGAGAGATATCATACAGTATTTAAACTTGTGTGTCTGGTTTATTTCACTCAACATTGTATTTTCCAGGTGCATCCATTTTCCTAAAAATGTCTCAATCTGTCATTTTTATAGCACACTAGTATTCTAGTATATATAGATACCATTTTCTTTATCCAATTGTCTGTTGATGGGTATACAGGCTACTTCTAGGATTTAGATACTAAGAGTTGTGCTGCTATAAACACAAGTATGAATGTATTGCAGTAGTATGATGTCTTAAGCTTTTTGGGGAAGATACCTAGCAGTAGGATTGCTGCATCATACAGAATTTCTAATTTTAGTTCTTTGAGAAATCACCTTACTGATTCCATAATGGTTGTACTAGTTTACATTCCCACCAACAATGAAGGAGGGTTCCTTTCTCCCACAGCCATGCCATCATTTGTTTTTGTTTGATTTCTTAATGATTGCTATTCTTTCTGGAGTAAAATGGAATCTTAGCATTGTTTTTATTGGCATTTCTCTAATGGCCAGAAATGGTGAGCATTTTTTAAAATATATTTTTGACCATTTGTATTTCTTCCTCTATGAAGTGTCTGTTCACTACTCTTGCCCATTTCTTGGCTGGATCTTTTAGATGGTTTAATTTTTTTGAGTTCTTTGTATATTCTAGATATTTGTCCTCTGTCTGAAGAGTAGCTGGCAAATTATTTTTTCCATTCTGTAGGTTCTCTCTTCAGTCTGATTGATTCTTTTGCTATACCGAAGCTTTCTAGTTTGATATAACCCCATTTGTTGATTCTTGCTGTTATCACTTGTGCAATTGAGGTTCTGTTTAGAAAATCCTTTCCTTTACCTAAGTCTTCAACTTTTTAACCTACTTTATCTTTCAATAGGTTTAATATTTCTGTTTCAATGTTTAGATCTTTGATCCATTTTGATTTTAATTTAGTACATGGTGAGAAATACCAGCCTTTATTGTGCTTTTTGGAGTCTGAATACCAAAGTTGAGCCCTTAATTGAAGGCTATCTTGAATTAGTGCCATTTGCCTCATATCTCTGCAGTAGACTGTTTGCTCATTGTGGACAGATGCTCTGCCTCATATTTCAATACATTCTTTCAGCAGATAGCACTGGGCTGAGCACTTGATTTGATGACTGACTGATGCCTAAGCACACAAATGACCCTGGCCACACTGCTCTTTGTATTTAATTCTTTGAACAACCCTCTGGGAATAGGTATATTTATAGGTGAGGATATTGAGAATCAGGGAGGTTGAATCATCTAAGGCCACATAGCACATAGCAAGCACAACTAGAACTCTACCAGAGTTCAGCCTATGCTCTTTCCTGTAGCCTGACTTGGAGAACATGCTCAGGGAGGATGGATATTCACAGCCAGGCTCACTGGCCATTGATAGTGGACCTGGAATCCTGCTTCAGAAACTGTTCCTGTTCTTGAACCCACACACACAGTCTACTTCTAGTTGGCTTGTAAGTGCCAGAAACAGATGGTGCTCTGCCTCAGGGGCTGTCATGAATGAGAAAACTCACCAATTTTGCTGGCTAGGAACCAGACAAGGACTTTTGTGCTCTGCTGTGCTTTATCTTGGACTCAGAGTGGCCAAGGGAAACACGGGGAGAAAAGGTTAGTAAAGAATCTGGTTCCCGCCCACAGAAGCAGAGTTCATGGAATGTTTCAGATTAGTGGGCTGCAGTAAAAAGGGCATGTGTTTTCCTTATTTTAGGAAGAACTATTTATTTCTAAATATTTACATGTAAAACTTTCTGGCTCAGACAGAACATCATGATATTTGTGATGGGTAATTGTGTATGTCAACTCGACTGAGCTAAATGGAGCCCAGATGACTGGGTGTCTTTGAGGGCATTCCTGGAAAAGACTGACATTTAAATTGGTAGGGTGAATAAAGATGACCCACAGTTGTCACTGCCAGTGGACATCCTCCAGTCTGCTGGAGGCCTGAGCAGGACCTGAAGAGTAAAAAGGAAGGGTGATTTCTTTCTCTCTTCTTGAGCTGAGATCTTCACTAGCTCCTGCCCTTGAGCGTCGTTGCTTCTTGTTCTTTAGACTTTGGACTGGAACTGAGAATTACGCATCAGTTTCTCTGGTTTTCAAGCTTTTGGACTTGAATTGATATATATATATATATATGTATGTATATTTATAATATAGGAAAATATATTAATGCAGTATATTATTTATAACATGTATGAATATAGATATAAATTTAGTAATATATAAACCATATTTTCTATAAATACATATGCTTACTACTGGTTCTTTTTCTCTGGAAAACCATAATAGAGTAATTTTAAGTGATTTATTTTTAAATTCAGAATTATAAAGAAAACAAAACTACTTATGTAGAAAGAAGTTAGATACAACCAATGTTACTATTTTTCATTAAAGAGGTTATTAATTTCTAAACTTACCTGGGAACATGCTTTATTTGTGTACAGCTTTAAATCTTGCTTTATTTAACACATCATAAGCTTTCTTCTCATGTCTTTAAATAGTCTTCATGAACATAACTTTCACTGGCAGCATCGTAATTACTTTATGGCATATTATAATTTAATATCATTTTTCTAACATTGGACAATTAAATTGTTTAAGGTAATATGCCTCACTGAGTGCGTAGTGGTTGTGATGGGGGTTGTTTTCTTTTTATGGTGGTCCCACCAGGAGGTTACTCACATGTTAATCATTCCACTGTCAACTTATGTAGTCATTGTCCAATGACTTTCTGAGTTTCCACATACTTGTCATATAACGATACCATGTGAGCTCTTGGGAAACTCTCCTGGGAAGTCATTATAGCTCAACAATTGTCCATGAGGATTTTAAACATAGTCTTTGGCATATTTATGCTTTCAAGGAAAGAAATGCTTTCCACCAACTAAGTTTTCTGAATTAATGCAGTTCTCCTGGGAGGTCCATGAGGAAGCAAGATTTCTTGTTTAATGATTTGCCATTGCTTCCTTAATACTGGCTTCCATATCACCCAGCTGAAGTTTAGTAAAAATATTCTCTTGTTTATGTGTTTTCCTGTTCATTATGCCTGGGAAATAATGATGTTAACACCTTCAGGAGAGTTGAAATTCAAGCCTGAAATGGAAGCTGTCATTTAAAACATCACGATCATGTAACTGTAATCAAACTTTCCTCTCCGGCCAAGTTTGTTACCATTCTTCTTAATTCATACAGTGCCTCATTCAAATCCTCATGCCCCAGTGGGATGGGAGTAGGTTGTTATATTTTTGAAAAATGAAATTGAGACATGGTAAGAGATGAGAAGGGGATGTTGAAGGAGACAGCTATGAAAGGTGCACCTGGCCCACGCACCTGGCCCCTTGGCCTTGCTGGCCGCAAGCCTCTGCTCCTTCTGCACAGGTCCCTCCAGCCTCCTGGGCTTGCTTTCCCTCTTCTTTGGGTCTTCCCCATGTGTTATAACCCTAAATAGAAGTTGCAGAACATTTAGAGACCTGGGAGCCAGAAATGAGCCTAATAATACCCTTAGTGAGAAAATAACCGGAAAAACAGCTTGCAAGATGGACAAACAGAATTTTCTTAGTGGGAAACACCATGTTTAGAACATTTTGCTGTTCCTATTGATCTTTATCATATTGTGTAAATAAAATGAGTCTTCTAGCTGTGTGAACACAGCTTTGAGTTGATCATCTGAAACAGCACGCTGCCACTAAGACCCTCTTGTGTGCAAACTGGATCTCTTTAAAGCAGTAGCTTTTAATTGTTTTGGATTGGGGATCCCTTTAAGATGCTGATAAAATTTTCCTCTGCAAGAAAAAAAATGCAACTACACCCATGTTTCTGTCCAAATTTTCATGAGGTCTATACAGCCCTTGAAGTCAGATTAAAGCAAAGCAAAGTAAAATAGCAAAAATCCTTCTGAATAGACACAAACACTCTAGAAAACTAAGCTCCAAAGAAATGTGGTCCATTTCAGTGAGCAATAGAGCTGAGCCTAGAGTTACAATTAATGATATTGCTTTTTCTAAATATTGGTGATATTTTTGTGTGTGACCCAGAGCCAGGGATTTATACTGAAAATATTGGCCAGCCACCATAGTTCTGGAACACAGCTCATCTGATAAAAACTGATTCTGTCACCAGGTCCCTTGCTAGAAGGCATGTGTTCCTTGAGCTAGGAAAAGGCCTCAGAACTAGAGAAGGCTTAACCGTGAGGGAGGGGTTTCTAAGCATGGCCACAGCAACCAACCAGGGACATAAATTGCTCAAGTCAGCTGCTTTGGTTTTTGCCCGCTGAAGGAGACAGCACTCAAGACTAAGTGTGCACCCAGGTCCACTCAGGCGACAGGACCACCAACAATTGGGAGCACGCTGAGGATCCTTTGAGTAAAGTGGAGGTTGAGGTTTGCCAGAAGACAGAGCAATTGATTCTGGTTTCCTAGGCAAGTGCTTCAGATTAAAGGAATGAACTTTGGGTGTGGTTTACACCACAGTCTCTAGAGGGCACTATGTAGCACCTTCACCCTAAAGATACAGCCATGTGAGGACTCAGGCACACTCTCTGCTGTCCTCTCCACAGTCTCTCTTTGCAAGATGAGCTTCCCCAGCAAGATATCCTTCCTCTTACTGACAATGGGCATGAACCCTGGGTTGGGCCTAGGAATCATTTGATAGATAGAAACCCAGTCCCCTCTGCCCTGGCTTTCTGCCCCCTTGGCTTCTCGTTTACAGTTATGGAACTGAATACTGAATAGTTTCTCTAATGTGAGAAACTGAAAGTGTAAAGAAGGACTAAAAGATTAATAGATAATGTAAAATAGGAAGAAAAGGGGGGAAGGGGAAGTAGGAGGGGTAGCGGAAAGGGAAGAAGGGAAATGAAATGAGAAATGAGAAATGAGAAAATGAGAAATGAGAAAATGAAAAAATGGAAGCAGTCTTTTTAAATAGGGATGGAGGGGTTGAAGGGAGGGCAGGGGAAGGGGGAAAAAATAAGGAGGAGAGATTATGTGAAGGTGTAAATTTCCACTGATGAATGTCATTATACTGTAACCTAAGATGTACCAATAAAATTAAATATAAAAAATATTTTATCCGAAGGACTTGAGCATCCTTGGATTTTGGTGTCCAGAGAGGTCCTGGAAATAAGCTCCTGCAGATACTGAGGAGCGACTGTACCTATGCTCTGTGCACTTAATAGGAAAATATTATTGGAAGTCTTAAGTCCAAACAGATTCAATTTGGCAGTAACTTTGCAATGAAGTCAACCCAGCCTCCTAAAAACACACCCTCTCAAATTTTAAATTTTTTTATGGGGAAAAATTGGGGGGGGGGCTTAGATGTGACAACCAAGTCCTTTGGCAGGCAGTCTTATCTCAGAAGTGATGCCGGGACCATCTATGGCTAGGATCATAATCTGTCCAGGGAGAGATTTAAGAGGTTTAGCAGCATTTTTCTGTAGCGTTTTATTGCCCTAACCTTTCCAAAATGGCAAGGGAGACACTTCCTGCACTCTAGTGTTTTTCTTTTTTTGTTTTTTTCAGTAAGAACTTCAGATAATAAACAGTAATTCTTTTAATTTTGTTAGTTAACAAGTATATACTGAATATCCATCAGTTGCATAGTACTAATTATACAGAAAGGTAGTCTTAGAGAAGGTGAATTTTCAAGAGAAGAAAATAGCTCAGTGTAGGAAGTTAGAAATCTATTTCATGAACATGGAATTTAAAGACACTTGGTCCAAAGGGAAAAATAGCCTGAGAAAAACAAAACAATATTGGTTTTACTAAAACAACAAAGGAGATTTTAAAATGTATTGTGCCAGGAAGGTGGCACTTATCTCCCTTGGGAGGGTGAGGTGAGAAGATCATGTTAGCTTAGGAGTTTGCGACCAGCCTGGGCAATATAGCAAAACCACCATAGAGGGGAAGAGACAAATAAAATAAGAAAAAATTGTATGCAGGGGATGGGTGTTGCACAATGGTAGAGTGTTTGCCAGTACATGCAAGACCCTGGATTTGATCCGCAGTGGCACCAAAAACAAAAACAAGAGCCACAGTTGGGAAGATGTGAAAATTTAGCAATCTGAATTTATAATAGGACATGATAGGGAAATGATACAAAAATTCACGAGAGAAATGAATGATATCAAAAGGTATGTAAAGTGATTTTCATATTTCCATGTAAATGCGTACAGTAATTTACAATTTACAAGAGTTTTTCACATATGTTAAGGTTGAAAAGTAGAAAAAAGTTCAATTAATTACCTGAAGAGCAGTGGCTTATTAAGTCCTTCCATAAAGTAGCATTCAAATCCCAAGATGTTACCAAACTAGTAAATTGCTTCTAAATTTAAAAACAGTAGGAAACATTTATTGGTTCTACTGTGCCTTTGATATAACCATACTATCATCTTGGTTGTTTCCTTCCACTAATCCCTTGATAGTTCATATTTCAACCCCCTCTATATCATCTCTTCCTTTTTCTTAGTTAGGTTCAGATGATTTCATAAACTTTAGGCTCAAAATGAACATATTTCTTTTTTTCCCCCCATTAACTTTATTGGTACATTTTAGGTGTACAATACAGTTACATTCATCATTGGGATCTTGTACCATTACATGAGTCTCTTGGTTCTTATTTTTTTTCCCCTTCCCTTGCCTTCCC
>NW_004624737.1:34880209-34914907 GCF_000247695.1 Heterocephalus glaber | reverse complement strand
GAAGTCTGTTTTTGAGGCTTGTTTATGTGTCTTCTCATTTCCACGGGGTGGGGGGGGGTTGCTTCTGGAGCCCACGTGGCTCACCTTCTGTGCCCTAGGAGCTTGGGATGGCAGCAAGGGAGCTTGCTTCCGGGTGCTGGGACTGGCTGAGCTTCACTGCCCTAGGAGCCTGGGATGGAGATGGGGAGCCTCCCTCCGGATGCTGGGACCGGCTGAGCTTCATTGCCCCAGGAGCCCGGGATGGAGGTGGGGGAGCTTCCTTCCAGGTTCTGGGACCAGCTCACCTTCTTGGCCCTAGGAGCCTGGGATGGTAGCAGGGGAGCTTCCTTCCAGGTGCTTGTGTTTTTCAACACAAATATTAGCTTGCGAAGCTTTATTCCCATTCTTTCTCTAAAGAAATATGCTATTGAAACTTTGGGATCAGAGATAAATGAGTCTTTCTCCCATCCCATTTACTACAATTCCTTTAATTGCTAAATTACCCCATGCTGTTTGCCTTTCTATGACATTTTTGTGTTCAAGTTGAGCTCTGGAATAGGTAAGGTTCTCCAGGTTGTGTCAACAAGATTATCACAAATCCTCTCTTTAATAGCTCTGCAGGCACTGGCAAACATCAAAGCAGGTGTTTCAGCTGCCATACTCTTCATATTCACGAATATCTGCATATAAAAATTAGCGTTTTATTTGTGCATGGATTAAAACATGATGTGTTTGTATTCTCCAAAGTAGAGAATAAACGACTTACCTTTTCTTTTAACTTTCAGTGTTACTTATGTTTTAAAACATAGCTCAATTTCACATTTTTATGATTATCAGTATATATACTCATTGTGAAAAATGGAAAATGAAAATAACATCATACACAATCTTATTGCCTGATTGCATTATGAGTTACCTCAAGTCTACCCCCCTCTGCAAGTTGCCAGCATACTGTATATATTTTTTAACTTTTTCTTTAATATAACAATATTTGCATTTTGCAGTGTTTTTAAGATGCTGTTTATATACCACTTAAAGGGTACACCTTAGCTATCTAGCAGCTAAGCTGTGTCCTTTTATTATTTCTATAATTTTACTGTAAACATAGTGGTTGGATGATTTTGTGCCGTTAGTGTGGGTAGTCATCCTCAGATATCTTCTCAGAAGTGGTACGGTTAGTTCAAATGGTTGTCTTTTGAAGTTCTTGAGGCAAGTGACTGGTTTTCTTCTTAAAATCGTTGAACAAATTGAGTGTCACTAGCACACTGTGAGAGTGTTTATTTTCTAGCTTCAGAATAGAGATTTGTGTGTGTATGTGCATATGTGTGAGTGTATATGGATATAGATACTTCACACACCCACACACAAACACACATTTCTCCTCAAATTTCACAGAAAATAATTTTTTTTTAATTTTTATGTAAACTTGAACTTTTTACACAAATTGGTACTGTGGATTGAGCCTTTGGAAGTTGGTCCAGGGCCTGATACATGCTAAGCAAGTCCTCTACCATTGAGCTACATCCCAGCCTCATTGATTGATTGGTTGATTCATTCATTCATTCATTCAACAGGGTCTCACAAAGTTGTCCTGTTTGGCTCCAAACTTGCAATCCTCTTGTCTCAGCCTCTTGAGCAGTTGGGATTATAGGCATATGCTATCGTGCCTGGCTTTAAACATCTTTGATTACAAGAAAAAGCAATATTATTTCCATATGGCTTTTAAAAGGCTGTTGTTTATTTTCCTGGGCACTATCTCTCGAGTGCTCTTGTGGGCTGTAGTTTAGGACTAACGCGGAGTGCTGTGAGCATGCCGCTGTAGGCAGCTTATCTTCCAGAAGCTGGTAGAATGAGCCATGAAACGCCTGCCTTTTCTTTGCACTCATCATTAAGGATGCTCGAGCTTAGGACATTTCCTTCTACTGAAGTGGATGTAAGTATTTTCTTTATGATTGTGGCAGAGGGTCTTAAATGAAGCCCTACAGAAATGTCAAATGTTGGTTTGCAGGCAAGGAGGGCTCATTTGGAATGACTGGCATATTGTTGAGTCATCAGCCTGGAGGTCATTCTGAGAGGTGGACTGTCACTCTGCCAGGAGCACAGGGGAGGGCCCTGAGCATCAGATGCCTGTACTGAGAGGACACGGCCTTGGGGTTCAGTTTAGTTGGCCTCCTCTTCAGCCTCCTCCTCTTCCTTCTGCTCCCAAAGAAGGAAATCAGCCTGGGACCTATGAATGGAGCTTCTTTCAAAGTCTCTGGCTCAGTGTTCTCTCTCTCTCTCTGAGAAATACGAGATCCATCTTGTGGGCCTTAAATAGATGGAAATATCTGACACCTGGTTATTTTCCTGGTATTCTCTTCATGGAAGAGAGTCAGAGATGTGAGTGGGGTTTTTGCCTCAGCTTTTATGATCTCAGTGGAGCTGTACTCATCCCAGTTTGTGTGTGTGTGTGTCTCTGTGTTCTTAGTGAATTAGGTCAACTAATTTGCAAAGGAACAAACAGTGAAATGATTCAACATGAAAATTCAGAAAGTTGATGTGGTTATGTCGTCAACTCATTGCATTCTGAAGTGTCCTGAGTCAAGCCCAAATGTGCCACCTTCTTGTACCATACTACGAAGACTTGGAGCAGCCATTTACTGTCTATGTGTTTTAAGAACGTTGAGGCCTGAGAAGTAATTTGCCCACTTCTAAGTAGAAGTTGAATTGTTGGTCTCTAAATTTTTTTGCAACTCGTTTTTTGAGGGAGTGATGCTTTTAGACTTTATGACCCACCCTCAGGAGAAGACAACCTTTGAGAGATTTTTCCATCTTAGGATCTCATCTGCTTGTAATTTACTGCCTAGTCCCCTTATGACCCAGGGCATTGTATGTTTGAGGTGGATGAGTGGGGCAGGGGCACAGTCTGTGACTCGGGAGCAGTTATCCTCTTCATGAACCCATCAGGGCTGTACGAAGACCAGCTCCCAGGTTTTCTTTATTAGGTCCATGTGCTAAGTGTCCCAGAAACAGCCAGTCTCTTTTGAGCCCAGCACTGAACGGTATCTTTCAGGGCTGTGTGGGACGCCCTATCTGATCTTAGTTTAGATCGATTCCCTACATAAAAAGAAGAGATGTCCAGTTACCAGCAGGAAGCCCTGGGAACAGGAGCTCCATAAGGAGCTTAGATCAGGAGGGCAGGTCAAGAGCAAGACAGGAATCCCTGTGTACTTACAGCTGGGAGCCACCAAAATTATGTGACTGGGTGGTTCCATGAGAGGTAGAAGATAGATAAGTGACAAACAGAATACTAAGAAACAAAAGAGAAAGAGATAAGCAGGGGAAGGGACACTCGGAGGAGATTTCAATCTGAAGAGACAATGGAAACATTGTGTCACAAATTACTGCCAAAATTATTCACAATTTTTTTCTCTATGGCTTTGAAAGTCAGAAGTCCTAAAATGGGCCGGCGGGACTACATGTTTCTGGAGATTCTAGGGGAGAATTGGCTTCCTCACCCTTTCTGGCATCTATAACCTGCTTTGGCTTACCCTCAATCTTCAAAGCCAGCAGGATCTTCCAGTCTGTCTCTAGCCTTCCGTAACTTTACTGCCTTTTACGGATCTCAAAGATCCTTATGATTACATAGAGTTTATCTAGATAACTCAAGATAATATCCCTTCTCAAGGTCCTTAATCACATCTGCAAGGTCCTTTCTGCCATATAAAGAGCATGTTCACAGGTCTGGGACTGTACCGTGGGTGTCTTTGGAGAGCCATCATTTCATCCACCACAGTCCAATGGCAAGGAAATTGGATCTTTCCATTACGGTTATCTGTCTTTGGGGTAGAGACAAGGAGAGAAGCAGAGAGTGGCTCTTCACACTCCTAGGTGGTGCCCTTTCTCTTCCAAGTTTAGAACACACATAGATGATTGTTTCCTATAGGATTGCAGAAAGGAGAATTACAAGTAAGCTTGAAAGGCTGACAGGAGCCCTGATCAACAGTACTTCCTGGGCTGGGGATTTAGCTCAATGGTTCCACCACCTGCCTCACAACCACAAGATCCAGAGTTTGATCCCCGGTACCAAAAAACAACAACAAAACCCCCCCAAAAAGTACTTCCATTTGGACATGTCTCTGATCAATGAAAGTACAGTTTCAGGCAGGCCACATGAATAAACCCCAAATCGGTGAATTGTTGGCTGAGTGAGATGGGCACAGGATTGCTTTCTGGGCTGCTTCTGTTAAACCTGAGATTCAGGGGTAGACAGTCAGTCATGTAGGTCTCTTGCCATCAGATCTATGAAATACCTCCTATCGCTTCTACCCCGCAAACACAAGCATGCACACACCCAAATAAACACAGACACATTCACATTTGCATACATACTCGTGCTTCCATATATATGTATATATATACTTTTATTTTTAGCAATGTTAAGCTTACAGAAAATTGAAAAAGTACAGAGTTCAAATATATTCCCTTGTCTCTGTCAATTTTCTCCATAATTTACATCTAGCATTTATTATGTTCAATGAGCCAATACTGGCATATTATTACTAAATAAATTCTGCAGTTTGCATTAGGGTAGGTGCCCTCTTTGTCTTGTACATTCTATGGAGGTTTGACCAATATATAATGACATGCAAGTACCACACAGTATCATACAGAATACCTTGACAGACTCAAATATTCCCTGTGCTCTACCCTTATCATTTAAAACTTTTTTCCTGTAAATTGTCAGTAATGTTTTGGACTCTTTTGTTGCTGTAATCAGTATGTGGATTCCACAAAACTCTATGGCTTAGTGTTCTTGAGTGTGCTGTGCCTGGTCAGAGCTCAGAGTAGGAGCTCTCATAGCAATAAGGATTGTCTTGCCCTGGAGCCAGGAGTGGGCTGGAGCCAGTTCATACCGACCTGTCAGTTCCCACTGTGAATATCTCCTTCCACCTCTGAATTCAGCAAGGTCAAGTTGGTGATTTGAAATCAGCTGTGATTGAAGCACTTATACCATGAAAATTAGCAAATGTTACAAATCAGAGTTTTTTTCTCTCCAGAGAGCCAGTCATTAGACATCGATCAGACACATCCTGCAGTATTCTCCTTGTCCCCTTCTTCATGGCTGTGAGATGGCAAAATGAGAACACGTGGCTGGGATCCAGAGAGAGGGTTATCACTGGAGCCTGACTGGGTCAGCTCGGTAGCCTGTGTGCTTACTGACTTGGTAGGGCAGGGGAATTCTGCAAATCCTAGTTGGCTCACCTGTGGACCTAAACCTCTATCTTGCTTGAGCTCCTCTGTTACAGGAGCTTATCTTGTACCTAATGAATCTAATGAATACATTCAGCTCTTGTTTTTTTTTTTTTTTTTTTTACTCTTACCCAATGCATTCTCCACCAGATTCAGTATGGGATGACATGTAGGAGATGTAATAGTTATTACTCTCTGTAATCTATCTTACAAATAGAAGCCAGAGTGAACTATTAAAATATCAATTAAATCTTCTCACTCTCTTACTTAAAACCTTCTAACGGCTTCTCACTGGACTTAGAATAAAACCCAGCTCTATGCCATGATATACCCTTCTCTACTCCATCAGACTGCTCTCATTTCTGTCTCCCTGTCACGAATCAGGCTCCAGTTGAGTTGGCCCTCTGTTCTGAGTATGCAATTCATGCCAAGACTGCTCACCTATGCCACCTTGGGCTCACCATTCCCTCTGCTAGGAATGAAAGTGGAGTCCTTGTCATTTGGCTCTCAGCTCTTCCCTGATCCTCCACTCTAAAGGAATCTCTCTTATCCCATGGGGTTTGTTGTTTGTTTTTCAGTAAAATATAGATTTGTCACTACCTAAGCAGATGTTGTTTATTGACTGGATTACTTGTTTATAATTGGTCTTCCCCAGGTAGATCCTAAGATGTTTAAAGGGAAGCATCTGTCTGTTGTGTTCACTTTCAAGCACCTTGTGTATGCTTGTGAGAGCCAATGTAGATGCTCGATAAGTCAATAAATATCTATTAGTTAAAACATGTGTGTCCAACAGATCCTCTGATCTCAGCTACCTATGATCTCAGCATTCACAGTTAGTCTACTGGTATCCTCGAAGACGTGCTTCCTGCAAGAATAGAGCAACTTCACATAGCACATTCTGTGACACAGTCTTTAGGGACAAACTCCATGGTACAAACTGAGAATTAATTATAATACCAAAGCAGCAACCCAATATATTTAAGTAAATTAATTGAGTTTGACTTAATTTCCAACTAGACTATAGTCCCCTTTCTTCCCCACTGTGGGAATTTTCCACTTTGTGAGAACAGAAACTTGTCTAGATTCTCATCAGGAAGTTTATTAGAAATCAAAGATGTCTCTGCAGCTGTTGATACCTGAAAGTGAAGGGAGAGAGAACAATGATTTTTCAGATCCAGTATCTAACTCAACTGAACTGACGTTTTCCAAATGTCTTTCCTGCTGATGCTGAAGAAGTCTTCTTGCTTTAGTCAGCTAGAAGGGGAAGTTAATCTGCCAGAATCTGGAATACCTGGCAGCTGCTTTACAGAAAACTCCTCTACCATTCCTTGATTTCCATAGAAACTTTAGGGCCAGGCTTTGAAAAGAGCCTGTCTTTAGAAATCTTTGCACTGTTCTCATTCTTGAGCTTCTGCCAGGCTCTGGCACTCCATGCTCAGACATGCACAGAAATGTTCAGCTTTTTCCAAATCGAAGGTGCCTTTTCCATTAGACTGCAGAGCCCCACAAGATACGCAAAGAGGCTATCTCTTCCTGTGCAGAGAATATCTTTAGCCCCCTTTCAAGCTGTCATTGTGGATGGTAGAGGGGTGGATTTCCCAAGTGCACCTCACAAGGAGAGCGGCCCCAGCTGCCTTTGTGAGAGATTTCCGCTCAACTCCCGTGCTCCTCCAGTGACACAGGTCTCAAACTCTGCAAGCCAAGTAAGTTACTCAGTAGCTGATTCCTCCAGTGAATAGTGAAAATGAGCAAGATCTCTCTTTTTTAGGCCCTGCTTCAACTCACTCGTGGAGAAAGGAAGTGCCTATGTAGGGTGTACTTCAAGGTACTTTCACTCAGGGAGGAGTTTGCCATGTGTGACACTGAGAATTTAGGATTTTCTTCTTTATTACCTTAGAATGATCCTCAATATAGATCCACCTCCCTCATGACAAACCTGCCAGTGGGTTCTCACTACAAGAGAACCGAATGGAAGAGTCTATGAATTGGAAACTTTGCAGCTGGGCTCAAACTTTGGACATGTATACTTATGATTATGTTACTGTTTGCAATGGAAAATAGAAATGAAAGTAATGATACAATGGAGATTTATAGATTTCTCAGCATGTCAGACAGAAATTCCCCTCCTGGCCCCTTTATTCCAAGTGGCCAACAATTTGCTACGCGGTTTCACTTCCTATAGGACAGCCACAGCAGGCATTGCTGCATGATCACAGCACGCCTCCTCAGTGAGATGCAGTAGAATCCTTCTGAACAGGGTTCTCAGGAGCCACTGTCATCAATCAGGAGCTTCATAAAAAATAAAACCCATTTGCCATCCCTCTTCTAAGTTAATGAGACTACTGTAAACCCAGGTGCCAGCTGGGATGGCCTTAGCTAAAATGCTCTCATGTCTTTTATTTCAATTTCAGACCCACCTTTCTGAGACACAGCTTCCTGCCCAAGTGAATTCACTTTCCTGTTTTTCCTCTATCACCAGTGTTTCTCTCTGTGGTCACAGGGAAGAGGATCAAAGGGCTGCTGGGAAATCTTATTGGCAATGCCTTTTTCTGTGGCCTTTAAGGGTCAGTGCCTAATAAGAAGTCAGTCCTGTCAAGAATAAGCATGTTGGGGGCTGTTTCTGACCTTGGGATTCTTAACAAATCCATGCTGCATAGATTTGGCCTGGAGCCATTTTCTCCAACAGTCTCACTGCAGTGCCCCATGACGGATCTTATTTTGGAGAATTGTACCAGTTTTGCAGCAAATTACAAGGAAGTTCTGCTTCCTGAAATTAGCTAAAGGCCAATTAAGATTTCTTGGGGCTTTTTCTGTTGGCTGCAATGGCATCAGCAGTGACTGCAGTGAGGTGAAGGGCTGACATTTTGTAAGCTGATTCCACATTTTCGGTGTGATTAAAACCTTCATCTCGGTTACCTATCTGACCCACTGACAGTAGCCACAAAACAAAAGGATTGTGGTCAATTTGCACCCATTAACAAAATGACTTGAAATACTATCAGCTTAGTCTCAGAGGGCACTTAATGTAATTTCAGGGGAGCACAATTAAAGAAGAGAGAAAAAGAAGCACAGAAATTCAGAGAAGAATTTTCCCCAAAGCCCAAGGCATTTTAGATTTGCTCTATTTCTGTAAGTATTTATTAAGTAACTGTCTAATTCTTATTATTATGGTGGCTCCTGAAAGGGTACAGAGGAAAGAGAACCAGCAATGCCTGTCCTTGGAATTTGCAGTCTAGAAGGAGAGAAGCATTTACTGAGGAGCAGGGAGAGAATCAGTGAATTTAAATTATCAGCACTTTCTTCATTGTCCTCTGGGTGCCTGGTACTATTGGAGAAAGGAAAGAATGAAAATGAAAAATGATAGTGGGCATTAACATGGCTCTTGCTATGTGCTTTGAATTAAATCTTCTACAGTACTGACTCTGTCTTTGTAACAGTCCTAGGAGATACATACCACAGTTATTCCCATTTTGCTGATGAGGAAATCGAGGCCCAATGGAGTAAAGAACCTTGGCCCAAATTGCACAGGAAGCGTAAGAACCGGGGCTTGCACACAGATCATCTGGCCCTAGAATCTGAGGCTTTAGACCCTATTTATTCCATGTTGTTCCCCAAGGTATTAGGACAGCAGAGGCTTCACTCTCCCTGAGAAGAGCAGTTATGTTAGAGTACAGGACAGAAAAAGGAGGCAAGAAATAGAAGGTGATGATGTCAGAAAGCAAGACTGGTCTGAACTCAGGGTGTGGATTTGTAAAGTTACGTGAGGGAAGGCTCTGCCCAGAGCGTTAGAGGAGGTTCCAAGGGAGGACACGAGGAGGAGCAGTGACCGGGTTCATGGCTACAGTGGTGGATAAAAGGCTTGACCTGCTCGGGGAAAAGCACTCACTCATTCAAAGACTGTCTTCACACATGGACAGAAATCAGCACTGAGGACAGAGCAAGGACTTGGACACTGGCAGACAGGTTTAAGGTTTAAATTTGCCACCTGCTTCTCGAGCAACATTCAGCAGGTTACCCAACCTCTATTAATCAGTTTGGCTAAACATAAAATAGGAAGAATGGTTGTAGATGAACAGGGGGACTCTTGAACTTTGTAAGGAATTCATTTATTTATTTCCTTAAAAATATTCCTCAAGTATGATGGTGTGACACGGACCATGCTAGGGGTTGGAATGTGAAGCCATTTTTGTCCTCTTGGGACTTTCATTCCCACTGGGGAGGCGAAAGAACAAACAGACAAAATGATTTCAAGTTATGGGAGGGCTTCTGACTAAAACTCAGGGTTGGAGTTAATAGAGCCTAGGGCAGTGTCTTCTTTAAGGAAGCAGCCAACATATGTGGCTTTTCTTTCCCGTATCAAGTTGTGCCATTGGAGATTCTCGTCACAAGGGTGGAAACCATGGTGACAGATACTCTTCCTCATCCATCCAACTCTTCCTTGTCCATTTCTCCTTTCTTCATTGTTTACAAATCCTTCTTGGGTGAAGATTTATCTTCCAGCACAAGAAAGGTCCCAGCTTCTTTTGAAGCACACAGCTCTCAATCATGGTCCCATTCGCCTTGACAAGGACTGGTTTGGAGGAAATCACTTAAGTTGGTCCTGACAAAAGAGATGTGACGGAAGTCTACCGAGGAGACTTCTGGGTAATGGTTTCTTGCTCTAAAATCAGCCAAACAAATACACTACTGGAAGACATAGTGGTTATCGTGTTTGCCTCACACTACAGGAAGGCAGGCCCTCCTCTCTCCCGCTGAGGCTTGCATGTGACGGTTAAGAGTGCAGTAGTCTTCTTAGGGCCTGAAGGAGAGGTCTGGAGGAAGAGCTACTGTGCTGAGTAGGACAAGAAATGTGGAGAGAGTATAGGCTTATGACGCTTCTTTGGACACTCAATTAGTGGAGGTAGGGAGGGACCTTGATCACCTACCTTGTATGGTAGAGACCATCTACTATAATCTATGCTAGATGAGATCAAGAATGTGGAACTCATGTTCGAGTCCTATGAGGATGAACTTCCTATTATTTTCAGCCTCACTTCCCAATCAGTAGAGGCATAAAATAGGAACAGTGAGACACTACAGGGACAGGGTTTGGTTCTTACTGTGGCTATTGATATTGGGAAAGGAAGAGAAAAAGACCCTTATTGATGTGCAGCTGTGGAAGATCACCCCCATATTGGGCAGAAAAATCCTTCATGTCGTGATCTTTCCTGTTCCCATGTACTGACTGATAGATTCTCTCCCAGAACTCTGCTCCTCAGATATAGGCATTTGCTCCTCCAATGGCCTATGGAAATCCCACAAGCAGTGTGCTGAGAAGCCTTGGGTGGAGGCTGTACGTCTTCAAGGAGCCAGGTTCAATGAACCATGGGAAGAAACGCTGGAGGGCAACTTCGCTGATAGGGAATGTACAGATTTTAGTCACTGCTTTTCCCACAGTGCCCAGAATGGTTCCCAGTACAGAGCAGGGGCCCAAAACAGCTGTGGGGTTAATAAAGAAGTGGACTGAAACAAACACAGGTGTTTTTTGAGAATGACACAATCACTGGATAAAATTTTAAAATCTAACAGGTAAACATAGTGGGAGTATGTCTTCGTATTTTCTGCTACTAAGGGTAATTGGTGCAAATATTTAAGAAGCTGTCTCTTAGGAATATCCAACTGGACTTCAACTGCAGCCTCATCACAGACCATTAAGACAATTGCATGGTCCCCTATCCCCGGGACATGTTCCCAGGCAGACAGTCTCCAGGTCTTCAGACCAGTGCAGCTGCAATGTGACCAAATACCCAAGCAATACTTTCATTAGTTCTTTTTCATGGTTCAAATTTGACATCTTTAGTCCAGGATAATCAGAAGGAAATGGAATCTTTTTTTGAAGCAAAACATTAACTGGTACATTTTAGATATACATAATGATAACATTCATCATAGGGAATTTGTGCCTGTACATGATATATATCTTGCTTCTTTTTTTCCATTCCCCTCCCCTCCCTTTAACCCTTCTTTTCCTACTTATTTACAAAAGCTTCGTTTCTCTTTTTCCTTCTATTCTTTTTTTTTCATGCCCCTTCTTTTCTATCCCCTCCTCTTGTTCCCCTTCTCATTTGAACATTTTGTTCCCACTTCCCAATATCTATTAGGAAATAGAATCTTGAATGCTCCAGTTGGTTGGCCTTTGCTGATGTTATTTTTCTCATGTAATCTAGCTTCTCTGGATTGGTAGGATTCTCCCCCATCTTCCAAAGCCTGGATGGAAGCCCATTCAAGTTTTTCTCACTTCTTTGGGCCACAGTGAGCTAATTCTCACATCCCATCATCTGCATGGTGTATTTTCTTAGCTATTATTGAGTATTAAAACAAATACCCAATCTCTATCAAAGAGCAGTACAGGACAAGGCCAGATGGAGCCCACAGCCTGTTTTTCCAACAGGAAGTTCACTCTAAGAAGCTGGGAGTAATCCTTTTGCTTTTCCCTATTTCCTATTGTACTTCTAATATCTGGGTCAAGTCCTGGTTGTGTGACTGACTTACTAACATATTCTTAAAGTTCTCTGAGGCTCAGTTTCGCCAGTAATAAAACTAGTGGACTGTATTAGTAATTTCTTATAGCATTATTGTAGATATTAAAGGGATTAAAAATGTAAAATGTCACCTACAAAATATAGTACTGGTCTTCTACTAGTACTAGAAGGTTAGTTCACTGTTACTAGCACATGGTAGGTGTTTGTGATGGTTAATCTTAATAACCGACTTGATGGCCATCTTGATTTCATCTTGGTTGTCAGCTTGATTGACTGAAGAGACACTTAGAAGATTAGAAAGACACACGTTTAGGAGTGTCTGGGTGGGCCACACAGCAATACCTTGGGGACAGTATTTTGTCCCTGGCCGCTTCCTCTCAGGCTCTTCCATGCTCTGCTTCCCAGAAGCTATGAGTTGACCGGTTGCCTCTGCCACACCTTTTTGCCATGATGCTTTTAGCTTGGAGCAGCTGACCATGAACTGAGATCTCTGAAAACGTGAGCTGGAATAAACCTCTCCTCCTCTAAGCTGTGACTGTCAGATATTTTGCCTGCACCATGGAACAGTGACTGATAACGGTGCTTGGTCTTTGCTTGAGAAGTTATTAAATATCTGTTCGTGTATAGCTGAGAACAAACTCGGCTCTTGCCTTATGAGACAGCAGTGATTCTGCTACACTTGAAACATGGAGTTTCTCAAGTGGTGGTGTGCATTTGTTAGGGAGTAGAAACTAGAATTTTTAGCGAGATGGAAAACCAGGAAGAAGCTGGGCCAGAGTCTGTTGTCTCTGAGTGGCTTGACAATGGCCGTGGGACAAGAAGGAGGCCAAGTGCAGAGTTGCAAAGGCTGCTGGAGATGGTAAGGCTTGCATTATGATTAGTGTTCTTTGGAAGGAGATGTTAGTGGAATTGAGACACAAGATACCAAGGAGCTCTGAGAGGGTGTGTGAAAGTGAGGCTGAGAACCGTCAGACTTTTGAGGGGAACTATCTGACTCACGGAAGCTAATTCCTTCTCTTTGGTTGGTCTTTTATCGATCTAGTCTCACTATCCTACTGCAACAGAAAGGATCAGGCAGAAGAGTCCTGCTTTGATAATTCTGCTGGCTCCACTGAAATACAAACAAATGACCAAACATGTCATTGACTCTTTGCTTACCTCTCCAGCCTGAGTCCTGGGCCAGAGGCAATCCCCAAGGAACTACTTACGCTGAAGTCTAATTATCACATAGACTACATAAAGAGCATAGTGGCAAATGGACTATTGCAGGTGGATGATTAATATTGAGAGGCCATTGGTGCAACACTTCTCATTGTATAGATGGGGAAACGAAGGCCACAGAGGAGAAGCGACTTGTGCAAGTCACATAGCTCATTGATGTTAGATTTGGACCTGATTCTCCATCTTTTTCTCCTTTTAATATGAAATGTAGTTGGAAGCCCACTTTTGCTCTGGAAAACAGAAAGTAAAACCTGATGACATACAACCAACCCAAGGAAAACAGGATGTGTCAGCATGTCATTTGTCTGAATCCAGAGAGATTCGAGAACATGGCTGGCAAGATGGATTAGTTGGCTACCCTCTTACCCTGAACTCTTTGCAGCTTTTAGTAGACCTTGAAGTTTATAAACCTGTACATTTGGGCCTCTCTTGTGATGTGATTTCATAAGACTCTGGGCCAGAAAAAGGCCATCGGAGGGCTTCACTGACAACACAGAATAACAGTAACATCGTAGTTCACATTTACCAATACTCAGTGGGCCAGCTGCTGCTCTAGGTTCTCTTCATGGAGTAACTCACTTAATTCTCACAATAATCCTAGCAATTCAGGTTTTAAATGAGGAAACTGAGCCATAGAGAAAACTGAGCTAAGTAACTAGTGTGGAATCATTCAGTTTGTAAGAAACAGAATAGGGATTTGAATTTAGCAAGTCTGATTCCTGAGCTTGTGATCTTGATACGATGCCTTACTGCCCAGATTTGAGTAGTGCTTTAGAACAGGGGTGCGGTGTTATTTATTCATTACAACCTCTCCCACCCTTTCTCCAGGGCCAAAGGTGGAGGAGGCTCAGAAAGGCAGGCAGGGCGTTCATGTGCCCTCCCCTACTTCTCCTGAAGTACTGTAGGCATGAAACCCTCCTCCTTCGGGCAGGGACTGCCTGCCCCTTCTCTGCACTCTCAGGTTCTGGCTTCCAAGACTCTAATTGCAGAGATCAGTGCTCAACAGTGATTAGAGTTTTCATATGCCTGTGGGGTAAAACTGGTGGATTCTCAGTTGTGTAGCGAAAAATAGCTATTTGATCTTCCTCAACTCTATACGAATCCTGTGAAATAGTCTCTAGAAACTAACTGCATGACTGGAAATAAAAAAGAGGAAGCCCACTTCTCCTCCCTGGAGGATGAGTTAGAAATGCTGGCGTAATTCATCAAGACCCGTGCCTGCTCCATACACGTACATACCAACACACACATTTCCCTTCCCTTCCCTCCCCTCTCAGATCTCTCCTCTCTCTCTCTCTCTCTCTCTCTCTCTCTCTCTCTCTCTCTCCCCCCCTCTCTCCCCCTCTCCCATACACCGGTGCTCTACTGTGAGAAGAGAGTTCATCTTGCCTCTGAATTATGTGCCTTTGATGAATTTCTAAGGAAAAGATCAGCTTTGCCAGAGCCTATGTTGTTTTGTCTAAATCAGGGCAAATAGCATTACTTCTCCAAATGTTACTATTATAATGAGATTTCTATTTACCTAGAGAGGATGCTTTTGAGAGAGATACAGCTAGAAGTTTATGCTACAGACAGAATAATCTTCCCTGCTGAAATGCGATTTGCTGCAGAGGGCTGTTTGGGGTTTGGATAAATGAGAAAGATAAACACAATGACTCCTGGTGGCTTTTGGTAACATGATTATCACTGGGGAATAGATCTCTCCTCCCTTTCTGTGCCTCCTGCTCTCTGCTCTCTCAGATTGTGAATGAGCCAAAAACAAAATTTTTCTAAGTAGGAGACTGAGCTGCTAAGGCTGTGCCTTAGGCCCATGGCCCCATGCTTGTGTTTGCATATGTTTATAGTTGCATATACATCTTCATACACCCACGCATGTGTTACACAGGGCGTATATAGGCACAGTGTACAGTGTCATTTGGACTTCACTGTAAGCAACCCAGTGGACAGGGAAACGAGACTTAGCCTGCACAATCCTCTATCCTTTACCACCCAGTAGAGCACATTGTACCCTAAAGGAACTAACAACATGCTGTCAGGAAACAATTTGTCCCCCAAGATACAGCTGTAAAATTCGGGCAAAGCTTAAGTAAATGTGGCTATAAACCCGCTAGGTGTTCAGAGTTTCACCATTGTGGTTTCAGGCTATGGAACAGAAATTATTTGTGGGTATGTTTGGCCTTATATTACTCTTATGTGCTTTGTAGTTTAGAGGCCAAACTGAAAAAGGAGCCAGGAGTTCTAGATTCAGACTCAGTCCCCCATTTGTTACCGTTTATGAAGCTTTTGCTTATGTGCTAGGCTATTCTGGGTCTCTGAGGGGGAATCAGCCATAACTGTGGTTCAAGGAGCACTGGGAGCGTGATCCCAAGGAGGGAGAATATCAGCTTACACAGGAAGGGTACTAAAAGGGAGGCACACAGGAAAGATGCTGTAAGGGCTGGGGAACGAGGGAAGGGAACGATGGATGTTGTGTTCGAACCACACCACGGAGGCTATGTCAGATTTGGACAGAAAGTGTTGGAGGAGGGAACATCGCAATTACTGCTAGGGAGAGAGGAAAGTCAGGGATGTGTTTAGGGGATAACTAGTGGGCTATTCTAGGCCATGGAAAACGTGTGAATGTGGAAGAGAGGAAAGTAGTTGGTGAATAAAATGTATTTTCTAAGTTCCCTTTCCTCTTTATCTTAGGTTCCTTTCAGTTGAGTCCAGTTTGCTCACTTCCCAGACTGCTGAGCTGACAGCCTTTTCTCGAGTAGAATCACTCTCACCAGGTAAGGATGGTAAGGGGTCCAGGCTCGGGACAGGTGGCATCCTGGAGGAGGCCTGTGGAGGAAGCATGCCCCTTACCTTCCTACCTACTGCACCCACTGCTGCTGCCTCCTTTGGCCAGACTCTTCATCCTTTTTCCACTCATCTTTCAAGAGGCAACTCAACTACAAGTTTCCCAGGAAATTCTTCCTTGTTGTCCTGTCAGAAGCAACTATTCCTTTTCTGGAACCTTCAAATTCTGTGTTCCTCTGGGATGTTGGTGGGATTCTCCCATAAACAGTGGACAACCCCAAACTATTAGCTGTGCCCTGGTTCCCAATTTTGTTCGGTCTCTGTGTATTTTCCTGTAACAAAAGTTCTTATTATGGATCTTAGGTCAACTGCTAAAGTAGGGTTTAATAAGCCTAGAATGTGTAAAACACAGAAGATTGAAGGGTTGGGTACTATAGTGCTGAGCGTGGAATCAGCTGTGTTGCAAGTAGGGCTGACAGAGGAGTGTGACACAGTTGTTCCAGCGCCACCAATGAAGGGAGTGGAAGGAACTACTCGTTTCCAAAACTCTGAGTCCTCCAGGGAGGTATCAAGGGCAGGACCCATCGCCTCCTGAGAAACAAGGCGTCCTCAAGTCCCCTTACCCATGGGCTGGGAGGCAGAAGCATCCTGGGGTCATCCCACTGCTTGCCACCCCTCTCCCCTCACCCAGCTCTTCCACCCTATGTCAGCTGCTTCCCTCCACATTAACACTACCCACACAGTGCTGCAACTCAGAAAACTAAGTGGCATCTTGTCCCATCTCTCCAATCCCAGTCTGCCATCAAGTCTTCTGAATTTTAGGTTCATCATTCAAATTGATCCTACTCTTTCCCCTTTTTCTTCCACCGTCCTAACCAAACCATTGTCATCCATTCGCTGGATGATTACCGTTCCCCAGACTTCAGCTGGATGGATATTAAATCTACAGACCATTCGTTAAGCCATACTCACAGTCATCCAGGGGCTTGCTGGTACTCTTGGGTGGCCTGGTAAGTCATGGCAAGAAATTTGAAACTCACTTCTTTAGCTCTGTCTTCCCTGATTCTCTCCTTTGGAGCTCCAAATGTGTGCCTTTCTGTTCGAGGGTTTAAGATGGCATGGTCTTTCTGCACTGCACGTATCTCCTCACTCCCCAAATCATCTTTTACTTTTCATCTTCCATGTCACTTCTTCAGAACTGACACCTTTCTGTATCCAACAATTAGATCTTGTCCCCTTCCTACAGACTGTAAGAGAACCTGAGTGGTTTATTCAGCACTCTGACAGTTTGTCGTCAGACATTAAGAAATGACAAAATATGTGTTTTGTACCTTTCTACTAGACTGAAAATCTGTTGGGAGTGTAAGGTATCATGTCTGAATTCTCATTATTGTTTTCCTGGGAGATAGCATAGTTTCTGGCTATGATGCACAAATTGAATAGTTGGTAAATTAATAAATAAATGAACCACATTACTCTACCTAAGGAAGACAGGCAGGTATGCCCTAGGCGATGACTTCTTTCTAAGGCTAACAGTCACTGGGCTGCCCTTTAATCTTGTTTCCTGTTCTCTACATCTTCCCAGGCCAGCAGGGTGTGACTGACTGCAATATACATGGAAAAGGGATGGGATCCATCCTTTGGGAACGAGCCCCTCCCTGGCATTAGGAAATAGATTTCCTGTGGCCTGCATCAAACTCATCTCTCACCTCAGAAATCCTGCCAGTATCTACTGGTTAACTATGTGACTGAGGCCCAGCTTGTAGTGTTAGGAGCTGCACAGATATTTTCTCCCATCTTGTTAGTCTGGCTTTGGTTTCTCCAAATGTCATCCATCTGACACCACTGCCGCTTGCCTTCCCTAAAGCAGATCTTCGATCTGTCACTGTCTTGCACATCATCCAACAGCGATGGCTCTACCTGAAGGTGGAGTGAGTGTAGGTGGTATGACAGAGACAGAGCAAACTATCCTTATCCCTAAATATCCAACTTCCTTATGCTCCGACAGACCTCTATCTGCAGCGTTACGGGTTCTTTTGGGCTTAGTCCCACTTCTTCAATCCAGTGGTGGCCACCTTTGATTTCCCACACACACCTGCCCACCTGGGGAGTCTTTTCCCTCTTCTAGCTCTCCAACGTTCCATGCTCAGCCCTCACTGTCAGGCACATCAAAGCATAACTTAAATCCCAGCCTCCAGCTGTATGTTCTGCCTGCGAATGCTATCACACCCCTGTGTGAGGACAGGCTTCGTTGTACTTCAAATTTCAGTGGCTTGATACACAATAAATAAATGTTTGCTTTTCCCACAATAAATCAACACTAGATCCACAGGAGGCTTTTCTCTTCAGAAAAAGTTAGCAGCCCAGACTGAGAATGGTTCTACTAGCTGGAATATTTCTAAGGAAAAGAGCACTTAGAAAGTTCACATGTACTTTTCTTGTTCTGGTTCATAAGTAGTACAAGTCACCTCCACTCACAGCTATTGTCCAAAACTAATCTCGTGGCTCTGCCTAAATGCAAAGGAGCCAGGAGACACTAGCAGCATCCAGATAGCCATAGCCAGGAACTACCTGTCCCAAAGCAAGCCAAACCAGTGCTGCATACAGTACTTAATTCCAGAATCTGCTCCTAGGGGCATGTGGGACCAAAATGTTTTCTATTTCAAACATAGCATTTCATGACTGGAGATCTTATTAATAGGTTGAAGGCCAAAGTTTGGCCTTTCTTTGATATTAGCTCTGTATTATATTTGTTTTGTGTCCTGTGACAGATGACAAATGCCCTTAAAACAGGGACTTTTCTAATATAACTTCCTCAAGCAGCAGTGATAGAGGAAAGCCCTGGGTGTGAGTGGAGCTTTGTCTCTGGAAAGCCATGTGATCTTGGACTATTTAACCTCTGGTGCCAGTACAGCCTTGAACTCCAAAACAAAGCCACAGAAGTTCTTTAGTTGAAATGTCAACTACTTCACCTCTGTATGTACCAGTGTGGGAACTAAACAGCTTCCCTGGAAGCCTTCATCTCATTGGTACCATGCAGATAATACTGTACGTATGTGTGAGGTTGTTGTGGATATTAATGGGCCGGGAAAGGCTTGAATATTTAATAAGTGTTCATTGTTGGTGGCCGTTCTGAGAACCTTGGTTTCCTCAACTGTAAACCAAGCATAGTAAATAATGAATCTTGCCATGCCTGTTCCATGGTGTCATTTGGAACCAAATCAAAATGAACAGAAGGTAGAAGTGCATTGTAAACTGAAAAGTGCTGCACAGTAGTTAGTGTTTATTACATAGTCTTGCTAGGCAATGCAGATACAAAACCATAATAATGCCAGCTTAGGCAGGAGTAGGTGACTAGTTGGTATGTGTTGTAATGAGTTAAGTACAAACATTAAACAGGATATTTTTCTAATTGTGCAGCATCATGATGGCCCTGCCCCTCCCCTGTGACCATGTGCCTTTGCTTTTCATGTGGAAAGTGCTCTGCATGCTTCTGGCACACAGGGGGATGTCTCCTAGTGGCTCAGGGCAGCCCCCATCTCCGGTCCTCACTCCTCGGCAGTTGCACAGGAGTCCTTGCTGTTCACGTGCCTGCCTTAGTCTCACTGGAGAGAAACGAGAGGGGGCATCTGGGAAAGGGCAAGTTACCCTCCATGTCTCTGACCCAGTTCATTTCTCATTTAAAGACAGGGCAGAAAGGGTCATATTTCTCTCTGATGTCTTTATTTTCCTGTCAATAAAAACCTTGTTAGCTGCCTGGCTGGGCAGGGTTTAAGGTTGGCAGTCCCGTCTCTGTGCCTTCATTAACCCTGGGTTAGTGTTGGAGAGTTGACGCGCTAAATCTTTCTTGTTCAGAGGCATCAGGTGCGGTCAGAAGTCTAGTGCTATTGATTTGGCCTGGGATCTGTGCTCTTGTTAGTTTGGCAAGGAGCCATGAGGGACGTGGAGAAGCATTAGAAATGGATAGGGGTGGGTAATGGGGAGAGGAGTGGGCAGGAGTGGGTTTGCTCCAGTCAGAGAGCCTAGGTCTGAAGCCGGCTCCATTGACTTAGAACATTTCTGCACCTGCCTTTCTGGTTCCCAGTTTCCTTATATTGTTGAAATAACAACTGCAAAGTGCTCGGCATCATGCCTGGGAAGAAGGAAGCCTGCGGTTTTAGCACTGATAACGATTATCCAGTGTTCACTGAAACCTATAAAGCACCTACTGTGTGTCAAGTACTGTTTTATAGAGTTGAAATACATCAGGCACTGAAAGCAAATTCCTCATCCTCAAGTATTTTATATAAGATTAAAAATGATGATGATGATGATGATGATGATGATGATGATGATGATGATGATGACAACGACAATGATAATTTCGCCCCCTGCCTCTGGGAGGTCAATATCTATTGGGGGAAATAAAATGCATCCCCATACTGCCATGGCTTGGAATATGTGTTGTCTGCTATACTTCTGTTGTACTTCGAGTTCCTCCAGCGTACAAAGGTTGCTCTATACAACACTCGGTCTCCACTTTCTGGTTTGATGAGTGTGGTAATGAGTTTTATGCATTAACTTTTCAACCCTGTGATAGGGCAGAAAGAGGTCTCATGGCTCGTGGAAGCCCTACGCAATCAGAGAAGCTATGCTGGGGTGTTGTAAGACAGATGCCATTCATTTATTCATAGGGGGTGCAGTCCCTGGTCACACTTCAGAGCCAGAACACACACCAATAGTTATTTCCCTGTGGCCACTGTGAGGCTCCTCCCCCATTTCTGGTCTTCATCCCCTTTTTTTTCTACAGTGAAGTCTCCCTTAGAGAAGGGAAGGGCTGGTCGTAATGGGAGAGTATTTCTACAGAGGGCCACTCCATTGGAACGCAGACCAAGGAAAACTCAAGGGAACTTTCTGTCCTCTGCCATCAGGCTGGGAATGCTAATAATAAGAATATTAGCAGTACCAATGTCTCTAGAGAAGGAAATCAATTACACGAACGATTTATGCAATTTAATGAGGAAGGTGCCATCCCTGCTTCGATATCTTCTGCAGAAGATGCTATGAGGGCCTGCCCCACACGGCAGGGAACACTGCTGTTGCAGAGGTTCCAGGGCTGGCCAGTTTGCCATCAGATGCAATATTTCCATCCCAGCCAGCTCCTGCCATCAATGTGTCAAGGGCCCTCTGGCAAGGACAGTGTTAGGTTTGGGGATGGACATGACCTTCCACATGATGAGTGTGTAAGGGTGAGGAGCGGGAGACTGATGCTGTGACTTCACTGGTGTGTTTATTCTGTAAGAGGTTTTTATTTGTGGCCCTCCAAATAACCCATTGGAGTGGGCAGGAGGCCTCTTGGCTTGTTTTCTCTTTGGTAAAATAGGACAAGAGATTTTCCCAAGGTCTTATACTGCCCAGTGTTAGGAGTCTAACACCTACGAGCTCAGTGTCTTTCCAGACAGCTTACTGATTGTGACATGGACTGAACTAAAGAAACTTCCTGGTGGCTTTTCTAGAACAGCAGCTCCTCAGCATAAGGCATCACACATGCATACACGTGCACACACATGGAGGAAAAGGCATTTCTGTCAAGTCAGAGAACTTCTGGCATGGGAAGAGTTAAGTAGGTTTTGTTGCTGCCATTTCTCGATGCCTTCAGCAGGCTCATGGAACAAAGGTCCTCTGACAATTTAAGATGGGGAGAGAGGGTCCAGTGGCCTTTTTGACTATAGAATTCTTTACCCATGGACGAGTATATAGGTATTCACTTCCTTTTCATTTTTCTTATGGTACTGGGGATTGGACCCAGGGTCTTTGGATTGAGTTATATATGCAGCGCTTTTTAACTCCGAGACAGGGTCTTACTGAGTCACTAAGTTGTGCATACCAGCCTTGAACGCTTCCGCCTCCCGCCTCACCCCTTCAGGTGTGCACCACCATGGTTTGCTTAGTTTTACAGGAAATACACTTGGCAGAGACTCTGCTCTACTTTGCACATAGCTTTACTTCCCTTAAAGACCTCAGAAAGATGCCCTCTGAAAGAAGGGTGAGGAAGAATGATTCCCAGGGTCCATTCTTGCCCTACAGCTTACACAGCCCATTCCTAGCTCAGTCAGTCTTCACAGCAGCCATGCGTATCAGGAGGGAGGGGCTGATCAGCACCTCATTAAGATGCAGATTCCTGAGTCCCCTCCCCAGAGAGTGCATCTCCATAGGTTCCATAGGTTTAGGGTGAGATCCCACACCAGGTGATTTTGTTCGGAAAGCCTCACTGTACCTAGTCCCAGAGAGGACTGCTTAGAGCCAGTGAGGACTACAGCGAGGCCTCTGGACATGTGCAAGTGGATGAACTCAGCCTTGCATGCCTGGTGATCACAGGTGCACACAATCAGCCTGCCTCCCTGAGACAATGGCCATTCTTTCGCCCACAGATTCTTCCTAAATGGGCTCTATTCTTTCTATTCGCCTCTAGTTGGTAGTCATTCACTAATACAGCTCTTGGGGAGAACAGCAGAAGTCCTTTAGTTACCTACAAAGCCCAAGTAGCCACACTATAGTTTAGGCTGTGAAAGGGAGATTTCAGGGGGACACTGGGACAGCAAGACTCCTGGGCAGACGCACCTCTGTATGTGGGCAAAACTTATGCAACCACTCGTTCCTTCTAAGATTTGATATTGACAAACAGGTCTATTGGATCTGGATTGTTGGAAGAGTACAGCTGGCTTGGGGGCTGACAACTGCTGGGCAGCTAGCCACAGAGATGAACCGTGGCTAAGTGGCTGGGAGCAACTGGACAGATATGGTGGTGGCTGAGAATCCAAGAGGTCTACCCAGTCCACAGCTCTGTGTCTCTTATCCGGACTGCCCCAACCTCAGGTGAACCTCCCCAGTCTGAACTGGCGGCAGGACACCTCAGTGTTCAAATCCCCTACAATCTGCTTAAATGCTATTTCAAAATGTTGGATTCTAGAAAACAGTTGGCTCTTGTAGAAGAGTTTTTTGCTGGACAGAGTTACATAATTCTAAGGTGTATTTGGAGGCAAGCTGCCAAGTTTTGGTGGCTGAGAGATCTATTGTTTTCCAATTTTACTTCAGGCTAGACATGGTTAGGGAAATTTCAAATCATGGAATATTTTCAAGTGAACATAAGTGACTTTGGTAATCAAAAAATTAATTTATTTTTAAAAATTCAGGGAAATGAAGTAGGACTGAGGCCATGAGCGTATTGAAATCCTTTCCCACCAGGGAAACTGGCAGAGCCAGTTCTAACTATGGAAAGTTCTTTGTAGAGTTTCCCACTCCTGACATCAAGATAGTTCTCCTACAGTGCTTTTTATAGCTCCCAAAGGGAGGAGTAATGGAAACCAGCAAAGGGCATCAGAACTATGGTTCACAGTTTCCTGGGCTTATTTTATAGATCCTTGTATTTATCCTGTGTGCATATTTTTACCTGGCATTTTACATAACATTATGATACAAGCACTTTCTCAAGTGGCTCCAAATCTTGTAACATAATGTATACATAATGGCTGCATTGTTTCTCATCACGTAAATACTGTACATTATAATTCACTTATCCTTTACTCTCTGGTTAGGCATTTTGGTTGTTTGCATTGTTTTCTTCTTGTGGAAAAAAATATGTGATGAGCTCTCATTACATTAAGCTGTTCCTGATTTAGAACCATTTTCTTAGGACAGAGACTAATTTAGATCGAATGCTAACAGAATAACAATGTAAACAATCTTTAATTTTTCTTTATTTTCTCAAAATATTAGTAAGATGCTTTGATGCCACGATGATCTCAAGTCACATCCTGGGAAGGGCTTGATTTCAAAGTACTGAAGACTTAGGAAAAGAACAAAAAGCAAGTCTAGATATAAAATCAGAATGCTATGAAAAACTAATTGACAATAATTATGGCTTAACTTTTTAAAGCCATAAATTAGGTTCTGCATACGCAAATCTTTAAATACTCTGCATATGAATCATTTTTTTCAATTATCTATGAGAAAGTATTTCAGATCAAATTGTCACTTGAATGTTTAGCAAGTCAAATTCACAGTAGTAACAGTGATAAATATATCAACTTTACATTAAGTATGAAAGTATTTGGAAACAAACGATTTATTGTGTTACCGTGTTGCCATTGCTACCTACTAAGAAAGTTGTTTAGTTATTGATTTCTTCATTATTCAGACAGAAGGACCAAAGCACAGCCCTGAGGAGAGAGGAACTTGTCTAAATCTACAAGGCCAAGTAGAGGCAGCTGTCATGCGTGGGACCATGGTTTCCCGATTCTCAGGTCTGTGGTGAATGGGAGTACTTCACTACCACAAACAACCTAGTCTCCATTCCTCCCTTCATATCTGTGTGGAATAAATGGCATAGAGATTCCACTTGGAAGGAGGTAAAAAACTCGCTGCTGAAAGTAGAGAAGCAGAAACATCATTCTCAGTTGTGGTTACCATTGCAAAGGGAGAATCATAAATACAGATGGACTCGCTTTGATGATGTGTATCTTGATTTCTGCAGTTCAATATTGAGGACATAAGGGGATGTCAGGGAAGGATTTACCAGGGCAGAGGCATTTGAGATAGCTCATGCAGGAAAGGTATTCCTTGGCTTTATGAGCCAAGAATAGGTGTGTGCTCTGGGGCAGGGCATTTGAAGTGGAGGCCTGAGGTATAAACAGAAACAGAGGGCATGAGCTTTTTTGAAAATGGTGATATAAATTCAGTGCTGCTAAGTCTTGGAGGGCAGATGAACAGGAGACAAGGTGGGGCAGACCTGAGTGGGCTTCGGGGTGATTCTAAGAAGTGTGAATCCGACTGCTGGATGAAGGGGACCAAGATAGGCTTACAAGTTGTAGAGTATGTTTGTGTGTGTATGGGGGGACATACCACAGACTGAATATTTGTGTCACCCTAAATACACACATTGAAATCCTAACCTGTATTTACAGATGGGCCCCATGTAAGGTGGTTAGATTATAAAGATGGAGCCCTGATAAGGGACCAGCGTCCTTATAAAAGAGGACCTAGAGAGCTACCTTGCTTCACCTGTGGCTCTATTTTTTGTCATGTGAGGAGATAGCAAAAATATAGTGTTCCATGAACCAGGAATGGGCTCTCATTAGACGCAGAGTCTACTAGTGTCTTGATCTTGGTCTTCTCAGCCTTCATAACCGTGAGAAGTAAGTTTACTGTTGTACTAGTTTGTCAGAGCAGCCTGACCAGACTAAAACAAACAGACCCACAGAAGGAGGGGAATAGATTCTGCAAATAGCCTTGATTTTGGATGAGGGTGAACAATGTAGCTGGGGAATCATTTCAGAGGCATTGCAAGGAGTTGGGTGAAAGATGAAAATCTAATCTTAGAAAGCCAGGATGGAGGGAAGAAGACAGACTGGACAGCCATTAACAGAACTGAGCTTCTACTAAATGTGGGAGTAAGAAAGAAACAGAAATGGAGCATGAGTAAGAATTTTGGTGGAAACAACCAACAGAGTGAAGAGACAACCTACAGAATGGGAAAAAGTTTTTGCCACTATTCCTCAGACAGAAAACTAAGATCTAGAACATATAAAGAACTCAAAAAAAATTAGACCACCCCTAAATAGAAGATTCAATAAAAAAGTTGGTAAGTGAAATGAGTAGCTACTTCTCAGGAGAAGTACAAATGGCTAATAATTATATGAAAAATGTTCAATATTGCTGGCCATTATGTGAATTAAAACAATACTGAGATCCATCTTACTCTATAAAGAATGCCTGTCATGAAGGAATCAAATAATAACAAGTGCTGACAAGGCTGTGAGGAAAAAGGAACATTTCTCCATTGTTGGTTGGAATGTAAACTAGTACAACCACTGTGGAAAACCATATGGAGATTCCTCAAAAATCTGTAACTAGTAATCCCATTTTGAACTAGCTATTCCCCTTCTAGGTATCTTCCCAAAAGAATTAAAGACATCCTAGTACAGTGATAAATGCATACCCACTGTGTAGCAGCACAGTTCATAATAGCTAAATCTTGGAAATGGCTTATAGATAATAAACAGATGAATAAAGAAAATGTATTTATATACAGTGGTGTGCTACTCTGCTATAAAGGAGTCAATTTGAGTCATTCACAGGTAAATGGAGGCACCTCGAGACTATAATATTAAGTGAAATAAAATGCAAAATAAAAGATAGTAGGAAGTAGGGAGACCTTTTGTAAATGGGAAGGGTAGCAAGAGATAGAAGCAAGGGGATATAGAAGAGGAAAAGGGGAATCAAAGAATTGACAAAAAGAAAAACGAAAAGGAGCTAGATCTTTTGCAAATTGGAAAGGAACCTAAAGATGGAAGAGGTGGGGGAGAGCAGGTAGGGAACATAAAAAGAATGAAGAGGTGCTATGATTAGAAACATCCTCGACTGCCCATGATAACTGTAATCATTATGTACTTCATGCATGCACTAATATAAACCAAAATTTATAATAAAGAATTTCAGTTAGGGAAAGTGGGTAAAAAAAATAGTACCAGAAAATATGGCAAACAATTTGAGGAAAGAAGGGCAAGAAAGGGAGTACTATTTGGAGCAAATTTGTTTTTGATGTTTACAGGACATCCAGGTAGAGATGGAGCAGTTGGGAATGGGAGTGGAGAAGTCAGGGAAGGACAGGGCGAGTTGGAACATAGCTCAAATGTAGCTTGTGTAGTTGAAGACACGGAAAGGTGGGATCCTCCAGGGGGCAGAGGCAGAAGGAAATGAGAGAAAAAAGAAATCACACCTGGAAAATGCTGGCCTTTATTACAGAGGATCCAGTAAAGAAGCTGCAGATGGAAAGAGAGAAGTAACCATGATGACTTAGAAGGAAAGGGAAGAGAAGTCGTTATACTGCCTGGCTAGAATTTTCCTGTTAGAAAAGGGGTGCCTGAGTAAGTCACTACCCAGATGGACTCTTGTCTAGGCCAGTGCTAACCTGGTCAGGATAGAGAGAAGTCAGCAATAACCCCATCCCCAGCAAAGCAGAATGTGCGGTCCACCTAGCCTGGCAATACCAGATGGAGCAGACAGTGTCATCCCCAGGAAAGTCTCAGGATAGCTGCCAAGGAACTTGGCTTAAAGTGGGGGGGAGGGGGGGAGAAGGAAGGAAGGCAGGCAGACAGACAGACTGACGATAATGTTCACTGGCTTGCTGATTGATGCTGTTTCCTTGATCATCTAATTTATTCATCAGCTCTACCAGAGGGAGTCGTACCTGACTGTAGGACCATCTCCTCTATTCCCTTGTTTCCAGGAGAGGTTCTGTCACTGACCCTTGCTTCTCTCCCCAGAGAGGAGGTGCTTGCTGGGTCTGATGGTGGGAGGCTGAGGGTCTGCACATGCATCGGCCCACTGCTTTTCCCTAGGTGGCTAAAGGCATCAGAGTCTCCGTTGTCTTTTGGCTCCCCATTCTAGGTTAGGGACCTGCTGTCTGATCTGCGTTATTCTCTTCTTTGTTGCTAAGAATGACTTTTCCAGGAAGGAAGGTAGCCATGATTCTCCAGTTATTTCGCTTGAGTTTGGTTCAGTCTTTGGAAAGGTAAAATAGTAAAACATTTGCCTGTAGATCCAACTGCATTCCCAAATCCAGATAGCAGCTATTAAACTGGTGCTGGCACTCCCTCCCCATTGATTTGACTCATGTCTGTTTCTAATTTGCTGCTGATTTGAAAGTAGAGAAAAGCATGATGTGATGTGTTGTGATGTGTGGATGGGCTCAACCTTCCCTGAATGCTCGTTACATCTGGGGAAACTGAGTCACTCCGTGTGTAAATGATAGAGCAGGGATAAAGCAGAGTGCATATCCAGACTGTGTCTTCTTTCTCCTCCACCGCGCTGCCTCCTCAGGTTGGGATTACACTGACAATAAGAAAAAAAGGCTCAGTCTGTGGGTTCACTTACCACGGGGCGTAGACTCACGTAAGCCACTGTGGATGTGTTGTGTGTTCCTGCGTTATCTCCCATGAGGTAGAGCCTGAGATTGTCCCCTCCTGGGACCTGCTGCGGGAGGACTGAACATTAACATAGCAAGCACACTTCCCTTCCCCAAAGAGTCTGATTCTTTGTCGATGCCAACAGGAAAAAGTCCAGCTTGTTTGCGGGAACACAAACTCGTTCCCAGGGCAGGGTGGTCCTGAGGAATGTCGTGGGAATCTTTCTGACATTTCCCCTTGGTTTATCCATCCTAACCTCCACCCAGAACCGACTCCCTGGCCCCCACCCCAGCAGGGGCCTGGCCTGTGTGTGAGAACACCGCGCACTTGGAGAGAGCCCTGACTCTCACACGATTGCTCCCCACTGTAGCTCTGCTGCCCCATTTTCCTGAGTGAGAAAACTGACGTGAGCGGGGTCTGGGGGTAGCAGGGCGCAGGAGGTAACTGAGCTAGTGTGAGACTTGAGTGTGAGACTCCCAGCTTCATGCTTTTTACACTGTAAGACTATATATATATATATATATATATATATATTTTTTTTTTTTTTTTTCTGGTACCAGAGATGGAACTCAGGACCTTATGCTTGCAAGGCAGGCAGTGGAACCACTGAGCTAAATCCTCGGCCCAAGACTGGGTATATTTTTAAGACTCCCAACATATAAAATAGAAAAGAGGTAGAGGTAACTTGGGAAGAGTGGCAGTTAGGAGCTTTTCATATTCACCTTCCTCTGTACCTCTTCTAGTGTCCCCAGAAACCTTCACTGTAGTGTACTCTGTTCCAAGATTAGATCCTGATAGTATGTTTTCCAATTTTAAAATCTGCATGTTTGGACCAAGAAGAGTCTAAGATTCAGAATTGTGGTATATAGAAATGTATTTAGACCTGTCCCATTAATTCGAGAATTAAAACTCTGCTACCTACCTTGACTTGAGGCAAAGTGGTACAGTGTGAAAAGCATGGGAGTTTGAGTCACAGCGCTCAAGTACAAACCACAGTTCTGCCATTTACTTCCCATGTGGCCTTGACTCACTTAATCTCTGAAGCACAACAGCCTCGTTAGTGAAATGGGTTTATTCCCTGGCAACCTGGCAAAGTCACCATGGAGATGATTTGAGCCAGCATTCATGAAAGCTTTGTACACAGATACTGTTCACAAGTATGTGCTACTTGTCATTGTGTGGCCACTTCCGGCTTCCAGGTGGCTGGGTCAAAGATGTGTACAGAAGCCGTCTTCATTCATGTACCTAATTAGTCAATCTATTAAGGACCTCCTGTGGATCAGGGGGGTGCTGATGTGTTTGGAAATCTAGGTTACACTATCCAAAAACAAAAAAGAAAAATACTAAAAATAACCAAAAGTGAGTAGAAAAGGAAAACAGGAATAATAACACTGAAAGAAAAGAATCTGTTGGGTTTCCATTGTGATTTCCTTTTTGGTTATGTAGAAGTCAGAAAATGAGTCTCAGTATCCCAATGAGGCAGCAAGCAATGTAGCACACACTGAAGTAATGTGGTACTCTGTGATTACTAGGGTATAGGGAGCTTAAAGCATCTATATATTCACTCAAGAATTGTGATCTGTGAAAGGTGAGAACTTTGAGAGCTGCAAGACAAGTGGAGTTGGGGCTGAAACAACTCACCTTCTATTTACTTTGATGCATATTTATACTGTGCTAATTCAAAAAAAGGGGAAGAAAACCAAGAACTCCCAGCTGATACAATGCTATACTGACTTATCTTGGTAAAACAATTAGAATAGACGCAGGCAAAGACTCAGTGATTAACCCTGCACTGACTCTGTGCTACTTTAAAATTAGATCAGGGTTGTATCCAAAAATTTTAAAATAAAAATCATAGTTAAAACTCTCATTTTTCATATGTAGCTAGTGCAGAAGGAAGGTATCTACCTATAATTTTGTGTGGGGTGATCAATGTAACTTTTTAATTCTATTTTAAATGACTATACATTTCTCTTTTTTCACTTCCTTGGATTCCTTCCCAGGATTTCCTTGGAAATCCTGCAAGCACAGAACATTCTTTGTGAAGGTAAGAGGCAAGGATTTAGTTTGGTTTGGAATCTACATTGTAGATTCCTTGGCACCAGTAATGGTGCAAATGAAAACACATAGCTGAACATGTTTTCCAAACTGATCAGATTTCACGATCAGAGACGTGAAGTTCACATTATCTTGTGGAAGAATCAATGGTTGAACCAGTTTAAAATTAATAGGATAAGCTTTTTTCTTGATTATTGGAGGGCTCCTTGTTAGGCTAATTAAAAAGAAAACAGATATCAAAGCAGCCTGTGGATATAGGCAGGTAGGCAGTCTGGATGCTTTGAACCTTGGTATACAACATGTGACATGAGGACCACTCTCTACAAATTACCCAGGATTTTGTCTGAATCAGTGAATCTTAGCCCCAGCCTATACCTCCTGAACCAGAGCCTACATTTCACAAAATATGTAGTGAATAATTTTTACTCACCTTATAATTTCCAGAGCTTGTGGATCTTGAGTTCTCAGGAATGACCTTGGAAGCAGTAATAAACTGGGTACCAAATGGGACCTCTGGAGTCAAATGAAAGAGGGATGGTGAGGGTCTTTGGTGGTGTATTTCCCAGATAAATGGGAGACAGTGAGTGACTGTCCTTCTGTATGAATGGCTGCCTCTAATACAGAGCTGTGGCTAAATCAGAACATGGGATGTAAATTTAGAAAGAAAACAATTGCACAAAAGGAGGGTATGAAGAAATATCATTCATATCTGTTTTTTATTATCAAAATAATATTGCTGTTTTGCATGCTTCCTAGATTCCTTAGGGTATTCTATTGCCGTCCTGAAAATTTTTTTTAAACATATTTAGAAACAATTTAATGGAAACATTGTTGCATGGGAACAAAAATATTTTTCTCACAAAATGTTCCCATTCAATAAGTTGCCACATATTTTTGTTCCATATGGTGCTTCATAAACCAACAGTGTTTGTAGGCAATTGACACAGAAAGAGGTAGATTTATGCGTTTGAATGAGCTCTGTAAATGAGAAAAAGATAATTGATGCTTACTTCTTTTTTAAAATGTAATGTTTAACAGCAGTTCAAGCTACGTTCTTTAGAAAGACTGTAGAGAGAGCAAATGAGTAACTTCATTTATTCATTACTTCATTAGTTACTAATGCTTTTGATGGGGATACAGAGATAAGCAATAATAGCTGTGCTACTGAAGAACTCCCCCTCTAGTGGAAAAGGGAGAAAAAAGACAGCGATGAGAGGTGCACTGAGGGGTGCAGGGCCCCTGAGAGAGCGCAATAGGGCTCCTTAGGCTGATGGATGTGGCCGGAGCTGAGGGACTCTGCTGGAAAAGGCAATCTGTACGTGGAATCCTTTAGAAAGCAGGTCACAAAGCTACTGTCTTACTTTCTTCAGCTTTGTCTGTACCTGCAAAGTCTTCCCTGGCCATGTGTTTCAGGAGAAATCTTTACCCAAACCTCTGCTGTTCCCATCACTTCACCCTGTTTGTTTCCTCCGCAGTAGTGGCCAGAAAAGCTTGATGCTCCTTCATTCTCTATCCACACCCTCAGGTAGCCCTCTTCCACATGCTTTCAGTGATATGACCCATAGGCTAGGACAGAAGTGATGGTATGTCATTTCCAACAGGAGGTTCTGAACCACACTGTGGCCGCCATCTTGACTGCTCTTTCTTTCTCTTGGATCATTCATTCAGGGTGGAAAGCCAATTGCCAAACTGTAAGCAGTTCTCTGGAGAGGACCACATGGTGATGAACAAAGCTTTGTGACAATGCCAGCTGGATTAACTAGGAAGCAGACCTCCAGGCCCCAACAGACCTTCAGATGAGACTGCAATCCTGGGTGGTAACGTGCCCACAGCCTCAAGAAGGACTGTAAGGAAGGAACGCCGGCCTGCACTGCTCCTGGACTTCCTGCTCCCAGCAGTATGAAGTCATAAATCTTTGTGGTTTATAGGTGCTATGCTAAATTTTGAGGTAATGTGTCCCATAGTAATAGTTAATTGCCATTTTGGGTATTATGCTCTTGTAGAAGGTTACTTTTCTGTGTTCACTGCTGTCTCTCTAGTGCCTGGAAATCTGCCTGGATTCTGGTAGGTGCTCAGTAAGTCTGTGGAGATTTACTGTAATGGTTTGAATGTAGAGTCCCAGTGTTTCATCGTATGTGGGAAATCCTCGGGACAGAAAGGACTATCCTTTTTTCTCTTCTTATCTAACTGGTTGGGAATTTCTTAAGTGGTATACTCTACAGCTAACACCATAACCCCATGAGACTCAGCAGAGGGTAGGGACAAAGCAAACACAGAGACCAAAGAAGCCCGCAGACAATGAGAAGACTGAACTAACTGGGTTGGGGACAAAACAAAAGAAAGCCAAATGCCTAAGTGTCCTGGATTGTAGCTTTTCATGGCCACTGATTTCAGTCCTGCCTACCCAACAGAACCATGTTGTACGGGGCAGAGCTGGTTATTGCAGTTGTGTGTATACTTCAAATCTCCCCCTCTGTTTGGCTTTGAACAGTTAGCCCTGGGATTCTGTCAACAACATCCCTTCTAAACCAGCTCTGCCAATAGTGGGCGCTAGAAAAGACATAAAAGATGTGAAAAAGAGTCCTTGTTTCATTCTATTTTCTTTCTGCTCCTGTCACTGTTAGGCTGGCAGTGGCTTTTCACCTTAGGGATCCGATAGTAGCAGCTGGTTCTAGTTCTTGGTTTTGTTACAATCCCAGAATCAGCTGTATCTGAAATACAAAAGCTATCCCGTGTGTGTCTCCTCCTCTAGAGCCTGGACCTCTACAGCCCTGTGCAGTTCCTCCTCTGATCGCAAAACTAGCAAGAGCAGGTGGCACTTCCCTAGAAGATTGGACCTCAAGTCTGCAGGGCCCTCTTCCCAGCTTAAGTTTACTGGTAGGGTAAACCGAGGCATGACCAAGACCACCAGAGCAGGCAAGAATGAAGCAACAAGTGAGGTTTTATTTTCAGCCTGGGTGCAGGCTAGTCAAGGGCAACGAAGCCATTGACTCTGGGGGCTTGGGTGAGGGGAAACTTTATAGGGGAGTTTGGGTAGGGAAGGGGTAGTGCCAGGAGGAGTGGAAAACTCTGTCCTGAAGTGGAGGAAGTCTGGTGGTCTCCAGGGGTATCTGGACCCACAGATGTTGCTGCATGGGGCAGGCTGCTTATCTTGAACCCAGGCCTTAGCTTCCTGTTATCCTTTGCCCCTTGCAGAATGTGTAACTGCATTGCCTGGGAAGTTTTTCTCTTCTGCCTGGGTGGGGGTCTGACATTTATAAGCCCTACTTTCTTTTTGTTTTGCTCTAGTGTTAGAGGTAGTAACTTTTTCCTGCATCCTTCAATAATAGGTTAAAAATTACTTTAAACTTGGTGTGATGGCATACATATGTAATATATATGTATATATATAATATATATGTATATATATAATATATATGTATATATATATATGTAATCCCAGCTACTCAGGAGGCTGAGTCAGGAGGACTGAAAATTTGAAGCTAGCCTGGGCAGTTTAGTGAGACCCCTTAGCCCAAAATAAAAAAGGGCTCAGTGCAAAGCAAAGGAAAAGTGCAGTGTCCAGTACCACACACACACACACACGAAGAGAAAGAAAGAAGAAAAGTTATTCTAATTAAATTCTCCATTTCTGATATTGATATCTCAATAGGAATCTGTAGGCACTGAAAAGGAACTGTATCCAGATGATACAGCTGCCTGGCTTCTCCCACCAAAGGTTGATTTTGATGGTCTGCTCTGGAGAGACACAGGGCATTGAAGAGCTCATTTTGATGCCCACCTAGGGTAGAATTTCCTGAACTAGAATGCCTTTGTTTACCTATATGGATGGTCCAACTGATTTAATCTCAAGTAAGATCCTGAGCTGTCCCAATTTTCACAAATTCCCTCAGCTACCTATACTACTGCTTAGGAGAAAGAATTCTGAAACTTGACCAGGTCTACTCATCCATTGAAGTGTAAGTGTTCTTCCGGCTATTCATATTTGACTCCATAGCAGATGGTATCAACCTGTGAGGCTGCTTTCAGCATTTTGCTTCCATATTCAGAATGTCCTTGGACTCCTTAAATACCTGTAGGTATCATGAGGTACAGTATTACAGGTGGGCTCAAAGAAGGCAGGATTACTAAATGTTTGCCTGTCAGTAAAGCAAAACAAAGAACAGCACTGGGGTGTTTACTAAGGTCTTTAGAAAAGAAATTTACATTTAGAAAACATTCATCTTACACAGGTTCTTTATGTGCAAATTTAGCTCTCTGGCTCCTGATTTTCATTAAATGTTTCATGTGGGTGGAGAATACTGTCAACATTACAAATAGAGTTTCTGTTTAATTTCTTAATATAATTTGTCATCAAATAAACTCCCAGAAGGAAGTTCTGACCAACCGGATGGGACTTGAAGGAGAAGGATGGTTGGTTTCTGCAACGCAAATGATTTCTATTTTGAACAAGCAGGTGTTTGGGAATGTATGGGCCCAGTGACTTTGCTAGAACATTATGGGATGCAATTAAATGAATGTTCCCAGCTCAGAGACTCCCTGATTCACTTTCTGCATAATGTATCCCCTTGAATCAGATAGGGAGAGGCTCTTCATGGAAATGACCATCTTCTCCCTGAACAGACTGCTCTGCCTGGATGTCTCCTGTCAGACTACAGGATTACACTGATCTCCAGTGGTGCACTGCTCAATGGAAAGGAGGGGTAGATTCCCATCACCTCCCCCCAAATGAGGCATGTAACAAACAGTTCAAAGTGAAAGATGATGAACAAGAGTGAGCAGACAAACAGCACACTGGTAAAATCACAAGATGCACGCATGTGCACAGTCTAAATCATGACACATGACAAGTTATGTGCACTTCGGCTCTTGTTTCTCAAAGAGAAGTTGAGAACAGTGACTCTTCTACCTTTTGTTGCTTTAGAAATATAAAATTTCTAAATTTATATTTTTTATATTTT
>NW_004624737.1:34869586-34880109 GCF_000247695.1 Heterocephalus glaber | reverse complement strand
GTGATTACAATCTTTCAAATATTGCTATGGAGAGAAATATGGGGAAAGTACTAATAAGAACTAGAAATTGATTGGGGATAGGAGGCTCTTTTTTTGATCTTCAAAATGCTTTCTTTCATTTGCTTATGGTGTAGAAGAGTAGCCTTTAAGGGGTGAGGCTGCAGATTTCCAGAGAGGGGTGAATTCTGTATTGGCGTCATCATCATCAAGTCAACCAGGAAATCTTCCACCGTGTCCTGCTACTCAGGAATCTTCAGTGGCCCCCAGGATCCATTTTATTGCACCATAATTTTGTGCCCGCCCCCTTTTTAGATGATGTTGTCACTTGGGACGGTGGCATACAAACTCTGTTTCAATGTAAAAATTCATCTCTTGCACTAGTAGGTCAGAGCGCTTCATTTCACATCTCAGCTCTCAATGCATGAGTAGCCACGCAGCCTCAGGTCAAGTCCCCTTGTGGCACTGACTGTCCCTCTCCTAATCTATAAAATGAGCGCTTTCAAATCATTTGTAAGGAATGCATGTGGGGTGAACAACCATCCCAGTTTGTCCACGACTGAGACACATCCTGGAATGTAGGACTTTCAGTGCTAAAGCCGGAAAGCTCCATGCAAACTGGGATGAGTTGCTTATTCTATGGGACATATTGCAAGCAAAACATTTAGCACTGTGCTCTGCATAACAAATACTACATTACTCCCTCCTTCCTAAACATGCTTTACCTTTCCCCTCTCCCTTTATACCCTCCCTCTCCTGTCACCCCATTGCTTACCACTGGAATTGCTTACCCTCTTTCCTTTGCTTATTACAATTCTAATTCATCTTATTTCCTTGAACAAACTGAGCATTCTTGAGGGTGGGCTCCATCTACTCAAGATTTGTATCCCCGCAGCTCTGGACATAGTGCCTGGCATGTGATTGCAAGGAACCCCATCCATTTTTGTTGATTAATGTTTATCTTTCACTTAGATAAAAGTCACATCTATAACTACATTAAGTGTGCAGGAAACACCTCACCCTGCAGATATTTGCTGCCTAGGCAGAAACCTCATGTCCTATTGGCAAGACCTACTGTCACATGCCCTGTAATAAGCCTGTGGGACCACAGATTTACCTTCACGTTGACTATTGTGCTGCTTCAGTATTTTCTAGAAGGGACAGATTGTTCAGAGGAACCAAACTTTCTTTTTTATTTCTTACAAAATAGTTCAAGGAGTTTTTGTAGGTCTTGCCAAAAGAAATGTTGATAGGGCAAGGTCATGTTTTCATGCTCAGCAGAACGTTTTAGAATGTTCTTTTTGGATGAGATTGTATTTCATTATTTCTTTTGTGTAAATATAACACTTAATTACCAACACTAAGAAACCATTCTCTAAGTACTAAATTGCATATTAACAAAAGATTTGAAATGGATTTGAGTTTCAAAGGGAAACAGAAGAAATTGAACACATGTATCTTTAAACGATAATTACACAGTTGAAAATCATATAGTGAGCATAATTTTGCAGATTCAATTTACTTGTTATTGGAGGTAAGACAGAAGATTAATCCCATAAATTTTAAAGCATCTGGATTTGTTTTTTCAAAATTGGATTTAAAATTTGATAATTTCAAATTTAGAAGCTGTGTTCATTCCCTATTTCAATTGGCAGGTTTTTTTTTTTTAGATATAAGCCATTTTTAAGGTAACAGTCTCAGAAAAGTTTAATAACAATCCTTATTTTGTTTATGTTTTTCCATCCACTACAACTAGAACCATGTGTAATGCTTATTACATTTTCCGTGTCATTCAGAGTTCACTGAATCTGGGACCCAGCTATAACATGTAGATAAAATTACTAATGTTCTTTCCTGTTAATGCAAGGATACGTTATTCCCTCTATTCCAATTTTTAAAATAAAAATCACATCAATAGGGTGTTTAAATATGATTCTGGAATGACTGACAGGTTCTGAATGCAATTTAGAATGATCAAAAATTCACTCCAACAACCTAAAGGGAAGAAGGAAAAGAAAGGTCTAAAGTCAATCGTGGTATCTACCTGAGAAGGGCAGGATGATGAAGTCCAGCAGGTGTTTTAGTACCAAACCCTCCTCTTAGGTTGCACAGAGGCATAGCCTCCCTGGACTCTGGACTATAGCAAGTAATCATGCCCCACAGAATGTCTGAATGACCAAGGTTTTCTGCAATCTGGAGTGATTCCACCCTGCCCAGATCCCTTCCTGGTCATATTGAGGTATGATTGAAAAATATAATGCATTTAAGCTTTTTAAAACAATTACAGTAAAAGACACATAGCAATTAACCCCCCTCAAAATACTTTGAATGCACTTATCCTGTTGTTCTTGCCACTTTCTGAAGAAGTTCCAGAGGTCCTCTTTCAGGAGTTTCCTTAGTTGAGCTCTTGTGGCTTTCTGGATGTCCAAAGTCAATTCAAAACACCTACCTTTCATGATTATTTTGACTCTGAAGAAGAGTCAGAAATCGCATGGGGCCAGATCTGGTGAATGAGGACACACTGAAATATTGTTATGAGCCTGTCTTTCCACTGGCTGGCACTTGGCAACAGCATTCACTACATTTTTGATCAAACCTCATAAAGACACTGACAAAAGAGGACTTCTAGAACTGCTTCAGAAAGTGGCAAGAATGATGGGATAACTGTGTTCAAATCTAGGGGTGAGGGATTGCGAGAGGGATTAGTAGAAATGTGTCTTTTCTTTCTAATAAAGTTTAAAAAAAAAAAAAATCTAAACATTCACCGTATATTTTGATCACCCCTTGTATATACACATTTATGCTGTATTAAATCAAAACAAAAATGAAAACCCTGCACAGAATTGTTAGATACCCTCAATTTAAAATACACTTAGTACATTTAGTATAATTGACCTGTTTTTTCATGTAATACGTAGCAAAACTGATTTTTTATTAGTAGCAATGTGATGCTACAAAAGAGTGATTAAGAATATGAGCGTTAGAGTTGGGCAAGCCTAGCTTTAAGCTATGTTCTAGCCCTCGTTATCTTGGTCCTCTTGGCCAAGTGACTCTCACGTTCCGGCCCACTACCCTCATCCCTCAGGCAGGACGAGGGTCCCTGCACAGGTTTGATGAAGCTGACATGAGTGGCTGGGTAACAAGCACAAGAAGACTGTGATGCTAATGCCACCGAGGCAGGGCTGTCACACAGTGACAACACAACTTAGCATGGCCATACGGGTGGTTGGCAAAAGCAGGTGCTAGAATTCCTATTTTGCAGACAATGGAATTAGGATGGATAGTGATTGCTAGGGATAACAAGTATGCCCTACGAGCCAGGCTTTGTCCCTTATCACATTGTCACTGTGACCTGGCAAGGTGGCTACTATGACTTTTCTCTCTCTCTATAGACGCTACAGCTGAGGCTTAAAGGTTAAGTGACTTAACTGCTCTTGTCCAAGGGCAGATAAGTAACAGTGTTGCCCCATTCTGTGTAAACCACAATATAAAACTTTAAGCTAACCTAAATTTCTCTTTTCTACAGAGTCAAGCTGAGCAGGCTTCATGGCATGTTAAGGGCTGTAGAGAATCAAGCACAGTGTGTAAGAAGTGACACTTTGGGTTTAGAGCTAGGCAGAAAGGTAAGTGAGGCCAGGTCTTCTAGGCTCTGGAGGTTCTAGGCCTTGGCATGGAACCAGGTATCAGTGATGATATCTAGCCTCCATGGAATAAAGCATAACTAGTACAGATAGCACAGTGGGGCTAGGAGACCATTCCCTTCCATCCACCTGAATCTGGACAACATCCCAGGGTCATTCCTCCTTCCACTGTTCTAAGAAAAACAGAAATAAAATAGCAAAAACCCTAGCAATCTCTACAGCTCCAGGCCAGAGCACAAATGTATTAGATCCCATGGCCAAATTTAAGCTTTCCCCCACTCTGACCTTATTAATGCAGAGGACTCTAATACTGATTATGCCCTAAGCAGGCTGTGAAGAGTTAACCTCTCAATTGGGTTATTTTGAGAAGTGAGTCTGGCTGAAGCCTACTTGCCAAGGTCAGAGTAACTTGCACCCAAATTCCGTTCCCACATCTAAAACTTTCTGACTAGAAGGGCAGTGTTCTAATTACAACCATATATTTTGTCTATTCTGTTCCTAATTGGAGAATGCTTTGTCTTGTCCTTTATGAGCCTTGTTTACATTCATTCACATAGAAACTGCATGTAGCTCGCCTTTACCCCAGTTGATTGCCAAGAACAGTCAGTGCCTGGGACTGACCAGCACCTTTGTCGGTTATACTGGCATTGGTTGTCCTGGCATCCCACTTTCTCTTTCTTAGTTCTGTCTCTTAGTATATTTTTTCCCCGGGCCTGCATCACACACTGGGCGGGTGGGGACTAGAGACTCACTGCAAGCGTCTCTAGCATATTAAAGAGTCATAAATATGGACCACATCTCATACATGGAATTTAATCACAATGAACTCTAGGAAAGTCCAGTGCACCACTAGGAAACCCTTGAGATGACTCAGCACCCTGTCAATCATCCCTGTCAATCCTACCCAGAGTCTTAGAGCCTCCAGGCTGGGGTACACATCTTTTTAAATCTGAAAGCCTGGTTTATCTGTGTGCAGTGCCTTTTCCTTTGTGGTCATCCTGACACCACTTGTCTTTTCGTGCCACAATTTTATTTTTGGTGCCGGGGATTGAACTTGGGACTTGGGACCTTGCGCTTGCGAGGCAGGCAGTGGAACCATCATGCCACATTTTTGTTGGCACAGAACTTCCCCAAGCACAGCTTCCCATGATGGTCAATAAGTGTAGCTGTTTTGTATGTTACTCTTAGGAGTATGCTTTACAATTCTTTGTACACAAGAGCTTGGAATTTATCTGTTGGATCCATTCCATGGTATCATTTGTTGAGCGAGCTTGGAGACAACAGACAACACCAGACATCAACAGCCAGAAGCCCAGCCAGAATCCCAGCTAGAAAGGAAGGTAACTCCCTGTCTGGGGAGATTTTCTTCTCCTTTTCATAAGTGATCAATGGTGTTTATTGTCAACACGGGGATACAAGATGACTAAACTGTGGAGTGAAGGGCTTTGACCTTTGCGGGGGCAAGAGCATTCCTTCTGATCAATTGGGGTTGTGTTTTGCTGTTGGTCTTTGTAGCATGGAGATTCCCTTCTAGTAGCCATGATTTCCCATGTCTTGAGGGAGCTGGCAAGGTTCATGGCTCTTGTGGGCAGTGGGGAACTGGGGTTGTGATGCTTTAACCTGAACAGAGTCCTCTCAGTGGCTTCCTTGAAGTTTCCCATGGGTCTGGGTCCACCTGATATTATCAGTTTGCTTCAGGGATTACAGTAGGCAGCATGCCCTGGATCATGTAGATTTGAGTGACTACTTTGGTAACACCAACTTTGTGGGGTGCCCTCCTATGGCTTGCTTTCCTTTCTTCTCTCTCATGAGGAAACTCCAGTCCCCTTCTTGTTTCTGATGCTTTTGTTTATTAGAGAATTCAAATTCTTTGGCTTTTTGATGCTGGTCAACTGAGGGGAAACAGAGTTGAAAAGTATAGCACTACCCTAATGGTTCCTTGTGTGGGGAACAAAAAGAAAAACCTGTGTGTTTTAAGTGTTCACACCAACAGAGGCTACAGTGGCAGCTGTGAAAAACAGCAGTGGAGACTGTAATTCTTCTGGGTCTTACAGCTGATTTATAGCTGTCTCCTGGGATTCCTTCTCTAATGCTGGTTTTCTCTCTCCATTATACTCAGTTTTGCTTTTGTTGTGATAGGATTGTAACCTGTGTTTGATGACTGAATTTTCACTGTGCCTAGCTTTTCATTGTAAAGTTTTGTCACCCCATGCATATCATTTTGTGGCTTGATCTAGCAGAAATGTAAAAAATTGTCAGTGTCTTTGGGGTCTCTCAGGGGCGAGGGACTATTATCTCTCTTTAGACAGACATCCCAAGTCTCTTTATCATTGGCTTGAGATGCCCAGCCAGGAGAGCACCCCAGCTCTGGACTCCATGTCCAGAAGATGGGTTATGTTCATAGAAGGAGATAAAGTTAAAAAAAAAAAAGTGGTGCTGCCACCCACATAAGACCAGATACTTCTGGTCTGCGAGGAGTTTAGCTTTATCAGGGGACACTCTGAACTGGAACTGGACAGGGAATTCAGCCCCACCAGGTCACAGCCCTGGGGCTGAAAGTCTTGAGGTGCCCTACCAGGAGGTTCCCTGTAGTGTCCCCTCAAATGGGTCAGGGATGAACCTAGGGCTAGGCCTGTTGGGTTTTGTGGGCAGGAAGAGGTGTAGGAAACCTATTTTGAGGGATACGCCATCCATCCCATCTGTCTCCCTGTTTCCAAACTTTTTTTTTTGGTACTGGGAATCGAACTTGGGACCCTGTGCTTGTGAGGCAGGTGGCAGCACCACTGAGCTAAATCCCTGGCCCTGTCTCCCTGTTTAAATGCCTTCTCAGATGGATATTCAGTGGTACAAAAAAATTGGGTAGATTTTCTGAGGATTTGGAAAAGTTTGCTGATGTTTTCTGTACCCTCACAATGGCTTTTGATCTGACCTGGAGAGATGTCCTGTTCATCCTGGTTGCTTGCTGCACATCAGTAAAATAAGCTCAGGTTTATGAGTGAAGGCTCCAATAAGAATCCAGCTGCTTTCCAACTTTGGTTAAAAAGCACTCTGTAAATAGATCCAGAGTCCAAGGAAGATCAGATTATCTAGGACAGTATTTTATTAGTCAGTTCCAGATATTAAGAGAAGGCTCCAGAAACTCCAAGAGGGCCCACAGCTGGCCCAATTGGCTTATTTGGTCTGCAGTAATTCTAAGAAACTAAAGTTAAATTTTTTTAAAAAGCAGGCTTAAGCCATGCTCTCCTTAATGAGTATAAAGCCCACAGCCCTAAGGAAAACTGAAGTGATCCAAAGATTGATAAAAGCAAATCAGAGGGCTTTAAACACAAGGTACAGGGGCACTGAACAAAAGAATGCCCTCTATGGCTGTCCAACCCTTGTTGGGCCTATCAGGATACGAAAGATCCTTGGTATTAGAGGAGAGACTACCCTTGTTCCCAGAGAGGGATGAGATCAGCCATCACCATAGTCGCCAGGGAAAAGTGCTCAAATAGCAAATGATGGTTCCTGAAGAGGCTTGCATGGCCCCCGCACAAAGATATCCTCATCACCTTCAGGAGCCTTGGGTGACCCTAGATGTAGCAGGCAAGCCACTGTGATACTGGGGCATCTTACTTGATTCTAATTTCTTACTGGGGTGAGCTTTCATCCCATTTCAAAGTTGTTTGGGCCTTGAAGGAATTAGCTTGTCAGCTTTCTTTAACCCCACTCTAAACTGCCATTTGGAAGATTTCCTTTTCCAAGATGCCTTTATGGTGATACTGGAGTGCCCTATACCAATAATTAGAAGAGATATACTCTTTATGCTCAGAGCCACTCTGTCATTCAAACCTCTGGGAATCTGTGACCTAGTTGTTAGGGACCCAGCCAACCTAACCCCATGGAACCCAATTTCTCTGCATTGAGCTAAACCCTAAGCATAGTATGATGGCACCTTGGGGAGGGCTGTGATGGACATTCTAGTAGTCATTTAGCTGAAGGACCTAATTTATTTCCTCACAGAAGACAGATTTAAGGAAAAGAGCTAAAGCCTATTATTGATAAAGTTTTGGCTACAGGGTTGCTGGCGCTATGACAGTCTCCATGCAAATCACCCATTTTACTAGTAGTCAAGCCATTAGGACAGTATCACCTCGTGCAAGATCTCAGAGCCATCAAAGAGACACTGGCACCTATTCTCTCATTAGTAGCAGACCCATACACCCTTTTAGCACAGATCCCAGGAGACACTAAATGGTTCTCTGTTCTTGATCTCAAGTTTGCCTTCTGTTTTTATCCCTGGGGATGCTAACTCCCAATACTAGTTTGCTTTTGAATGAGAAGATCCCTGAACAAGACTTCACCAACAGTATATTTGGACTATCTTGCCTCAGAGTTTTAGAGATAATCCGTCTTGTTTGCACAGGCTTTAGCTCAAGATCAGAGAGGTTTAAAGTTCAGAAGGAGAAGCCCACTACAGTATTCAGATTACCTCTTCATTTATAGCCCCACTAAGGAGTTATCTGATAAAAACTCTATCAAGACTCTCAATTTTATTAAAAAAAGGGGGGGGTTACAAGGTATCCTACAAAAAGGGGTTATAAGGCCCAGAGTTTTCAACAAAATGTGACATATCTGGAATACATTTTAACACCAGGACAAAGACAACTGTTCTCAAGGAGAACAGGCAACTCTATCTGTGTCCTCTAGAATCTAAATAGTAGCCAAGAGCTTTCTTGGAAATGGTGGGCTTCTGCTGTATAAGTAGAAACTCCATTTTAGAGTAACAGTCAGACGCCTATATGAGACAACCTGAGGACCAAAAACTGAATCCTTGAAATGAACAGCAGCCACTCAAGAAGACTTTGCCACCTTTAAATGGGCTCTCATGCAGTCCCCAGCTTTAAGAATCTCTGACCTAACTAAGCCCTTTTCTCTCTCCATAGCTGAAAAACATGGGGTATCCCTGGAAGTGCTAACTCAGTGTCCAGGCCAGGAAAACTGAACTGTTGCAATGACACTATGACGGTCTTAGACACGATGACAGTCTTAGTCCAGGAAGCTTCTAAAATAATCCCGGGACAAAAGCTCTTTGTTCTAACCCAACATCAGGTCAGAACTCAAGGGACATTAGTAGATGACTAGAGAAAAGCTCACTAAATATCAGGCCATCCTTATTAAAAACCCAGACATCTCTCTTCAGTCTTCAAACCATTGTAAATCCAGCATCCCCCCTGCCCAACTAACCAACAGGTAGAACAAGAATGTAAACAAACCATTACACAAAATTATGGCACCTGCCCTGACCTGAAGGATCAACCATTGACAGGGATGGCTAGCACATGTTTCACTGATGGCAACCATTTCATAAAAGATGGAGTTAAGAAGACAGATTATTCCATAGCCTTACCCAGGTCACTGAAGCAAGAAGACATCTTCCCTTCTGGGACTTCTACCCAAAAGGTAGAATATATTGTCTTTACTTGGGATCTTCAACTTGCCTTGGGCAAGAGTGTTGACATATGTACTGACTCTAAATATGCCTTTCTGGTCTTACATGTGCATACAGCCATCTCAAAAGAGGATGGCCCAAATGAAAAGACCCTCATACAACCCTTCTAAACACTCTTTCAGTCATTAAGGTACAGGAAATTGTTAATATTCACCTCTCCAAGATGAAACCCAAGCTACCCAAGACACCAGAAAGCAAAGAGACCACAAATCTCATAAACTGTTAAACAGTGGACAACCACAAGTTTCTTTTGGGAAAGGAAAACAACAACCAACCTGTTGAACCAGGTAAGTAAAATGCTTTGTTCCCTCTAAGTAAATTGTGTGGCTAGTCTTACTGCTGTCTTGTTTGATACACCTGAAGTCCTTTCCCCAAGTTACAATATGACCTCTTTTGGTTTTTTTCCTGTTTCTTTTGGGATCCTCCTAGATGATTCAAAAACTACCTCTAATAGAGATAATGAGCAGTTAATTCCTTATATAAAACCTTAAAGCTAATCACATCTTTCTCCTAGCATTAATAACTACCTAAGAACTTGACAAATAGCCTAGAAGAAGTTGCCCAGAGTATTGCTGTCCTTCAAGATCAAATAGGTTCATTAACAGAGCTGGCCATCCAATATTGTAGGAGCCTAGTTCTCCTAACCACTAAAACAGAGGGGATTATGTTTGTCTCTAAAAGAAAAATGTACTCCTTATGTAAATCAGTCTGAAATAGTGAGACATATAGCACAAAAACTGGCTGACCATGCTTCTAAGATCCACAAAAAGCTACCTGAGCCATGAATGTCCTGGGGAAATATCTAAAATTGGAAATCTTAGTTACTGTCTTAGACATGGCCTTTATTAATGCTTGTCACAACCTTACTATTTAGCTCTTACATACTTAATCTTCTAGTCAAATTTGCTTCTTCTTGTTTAACAGATGTTAAGCTACTAATGATGGCCCAAGCCCAAGATCAAAACCTGCCTACACAACTAAGGCTCATCCGAAACCATGAGATCAGACAGAGTGAGGGTTCCTTGGTCTCCACATAGGCAGGCCCAGAGCACCCATCCAGCAAGAAGTGGCCATGGAATCCTTCCTCCTTCTGCAACTCTTAAAGATTTTGGGAATCTGTTCTCCCAGGGAATGATAGCACAGGTAGCACAATGGAGGCTGCAAGACCAATTCCTTACATCCACTTGAATTTGGACAACACCCCTAGGTAATTTCTCCTTCCATCACTGTTCTAAGAAAAACAAATAAAATACTGAGGAGCTTAAAAATCTCTAACTCCAGACCAGACCTTTTTTTTTTTGTGGAACTGGGGACTTGCACTTGCCAGGCAGGTGCTGGTGCCACTAAGACAAACCTCCAGCCCTAAAATTATTATTATTATTATTATTATTATA
>NW_004624737.1:34799300-34869448 GCF_000247695.1 Heterocephalus glaber | reverse complement strand
GGGGATTTAGCTCAGTGGTTCGGGCACCTGCCTCACAAGTGCAAGGTCCTGAGTTTGATCCCTGGTACCAAAAAAAAAAAAAAAAAGAAAGAAAGAAAGAAAAAAAAACTACTAAAGGTTCATGAATATGAACTACATCTCATACATGTAATTTAATCAGAAGGAAACTTGGGAAAGTCCTGTGCACCACTAGAAAGCCTGAGAGATGACTCAATGCCCTGTCAATCTTACCCAGAGACCCAGTGAGAAGCTCCCAGGCTGGGATGCATGTTTTCTAAAATCTGAAAGCCTGGTTTATCTGTGTGCAGTGCCTTTTACTTTCCTGTCATCCTGACACCACTTTTCTTTTCATGCCACATTTTTGTTGGCATAGGCTTTCCCTGAACACATCTTCTGCATTCTTCAATAAATATAGTTCCTTTTTCTTTTACCACTGTATGTACACTTTGTAATTCTTTGCTCACTGTGCACAAAGAGGCTGGAATCTGTCAGCTCCATTCCAGGGTATCACAGCCCCTTGGGTCTGGATTGTTGTAGTCGCTGGGCTCTGTTCATGGTGGTGTAGTAGCCAGTATGATTATGGTTAGACCTCGTTGAGAGCAAAATGTAGTGGTCCCAGAGGAATTGTGTATCATCAGGGGCCCAGGGCATGAGCACAGTGCACTGACAAAGGAGAAGAGAGAAGGCTTTCTAGGAACAGAGCAGATCATACAGTTGCAGGGATTCAGCTATGGGTCAAGGTTGAGTGGAGAGAAGGCTGACAAATAGGCAACCTGGCCTGGAATGGTGCAGAGAAAGGACCACTCCACAGTCAAAGGAAGGGCAATGCGACCTCATCTAGGCACATGATTCCAAGAAGGGACTGCTGAGCCCAGTGGTGATCAGGTCCTTATATGGTTTCTTCATTGGCTATATGAGCCCTGACAAGGGAGCCTGGTAATTCCCCATCCCTGAGAGACATCTCCATGACTTACCTACTGGGAACCCTGCTGCTCTCCCTGTGCCCCCAGTTTTTCTGGGCTTTGGCTCCCTGTCACTAGGCAAGGAGCTTATCACAGGTCATATCTGAGGCCTGCTCATCCCCAAATAGGGTGACGTTCTTTTTCCCTTTTGGCAGTTGCTCTCTGAATAGTTTCAACTTGATGCTTCTAAGGAGCTATTTAAGTGAATCTACAAGTTGTAATGTAAGCTTATACTATTATTTAAGAAAAAGTTTTTAGCTTTTCAAAACGAATTTTAAATAATAATTGCCTTTAATGTAATTAACTCTAACTATTATTTTAATCTTTTGTTTCCCTCTTCTAGCTTGTATCCATCCACACAGTTAAACTGATATAGTTGTGGTCAAAATGCACACATCATTTGGTAAGTGTTCTCTCACTTGATATGTCAATTTTTTCACTTTCCATGTGTCCACAAACTCTTCCTAACTATCATTTTAGTGAATATATTATCTTTAATCATAGTTCTTTCACCATAATTTACTTAATAGTTTCCACAGTGTTGCACATGGGGGGGGGTTGCTTCCTGTATCTTCTTGCTAATATTGCTAATGTTAATTAACATACTTATGTGCATAGCTGTTTTTTTTCCTTCCTGATGAGATATTTAATCTTAAAGGGAAAAAGCCCATGGGTAGTTTGAAATAAACTGCTGGGAGCTCCAAAGCAGTATTCGCATCTCCTAAACATGGCTGCAAGTGGACTGCAGAATTCCTTCCTGTGACACAAAGACAAGGGGGCATGGGGCACAGTTCACATCAGCTGTCCCCTTTGAAGAAACTGGTGAAAACTCATCCAGTGGCACCTAGGCAAGTCCGTTTCTTTTATTGTTCTATTTCCTTCTCTTTTAAAATATTGTAGAAGCCTGCGGGCTAAACAGCTAACATTTATGTGGAAAATGAAGTACTTGAATTGCCAAATGTAACAGGCAAGACAGCAGGACCTCCTCTGCCACACAAGCCTCCTGTCCCTCACAAGCCAGGTTCCATTTGACAGTGCTGCTTGGATAACCACCCATTCAATTTCAAAATCAATTCCACAGCAGAGAGAGAGAGAGAGAGCTATTTCTCTCTAAGTGTGGTACATCTGACATATTAAAGATGATGCTCCCAATCAGAAGGGACTATGAACAATCTCAACCATGCTGAAGAGCATCACTTTTTAACACTGTGGCAAATACTGAAGATTTCAGCCATAGGGCAGGCTCTGGTTCAAGGTCTCAATATCTACGTTATTTTAGCCCCCAAATCATGAATTGATTGATTTTTCATTTTATAAGAGATTGGAGTTTATTACCAATTGCGGAGAGATTCAGATGAAATTAAATTAAAGCCATCCCTGTACAGATGCTTTAGAAGGGAAAACTTGGAGTCTGACGTGCTTTACCACAGTCACAACCAGGATCAGGCAGCTGAGCAAGTACAGCCTGAAAATGTCTCAGGAAGTGAAATTTAGGTCATTTTTATTCATCATGTTATGCAGAGTCATAGACCTCAGGAAAAAAAAAAAAGCTAATAAAACATAATGCTCAGTGTAATGGTCTCCCCTCATTCAGCTCCATAATGGTAAATGAAATAGTGTTAGCATAAGGCAAGCTCGATTCTTGTAGCTGGTGAAGCCTAGGGTTATGACAGAATTAGAATGCAGAGAACTGATTGTTCACAGTTCAGAGAAAAAATATCACACATTTCCTAAACCTACCCTGACACCCCTACTCTGGTAGAGAAATCTGAACTTTGAGGAGGGCCAAGGTCCCCAACATGCAAATGCAGAGTACCCAGACCTGCCTAGACTTCAAGGCTGAAAGGGGTTTTACAAAGTCGCCTTTGAGAAAGGAAGGCAAAGGCTCCTTTGTCCTAACTTTGTAGCAACTCCTTTGTGTTAAGCAACCACCATGGGCCAGGTCCTCTGCTAGCCCCTGGGAATATAGCTAGAAAGAAGAGGAACATGATCCCAGCTCTCAGGAACTTACATTCCAGTAAGGAATATGTGATTGCTAGAAAATTCGTCAAGGCAAGTTGGTAGCAAAGGCATTTTTCACTAACTGGAATTGCTAGCAGGGTAATGAAGGGGCTGAGTTGCCAGATTTAGCAAGCAAATGAAAACATAAGCTGACCAGTTATATTTGAATTTCAGAGAAATCACATTTTTAGTATAAGTATGTCTTCAAAAGTCCATGGGCTATACTTGTACTAAAAATGATTCATTTTTAATCTGAACTTCAAGTTTAACTGAGCATCTTGTATTTCATCTGATAACCTAAGGAGTCATGGATGAGGGCAATAAAAAGCAGAATTATCAGGGAAAATCTCTTTAATACCTTTTCATGTTGAGAATAAAGTGCTTTTTAAATATGTAGTAATAACAAAGAGAAAATATTCTGTATAGGACCTGTTCTGTCAGACACTACTCAGGGACTATATTATCTCTCTGTCTGTATGTATATCTGTATGTATGTCTGTAATCTCAATAGTCCTGTAGGTAGGTTCTATTATGACATTCACTTGACAGATAGGGAAACTGAGGCACAGAGAGGTTAAGTAAGTTACCCAGTAAGTCACCAGTAAGCAAGTAGTAAAGAGTTTGTGATCAGAACCACTATGAAGTGTCCACTAGCAGAAGAAATTCATTTTACCAAAATCAAGGAAGCTTTTTGTGCAACAGGCTGTTATCCCCTCAGCTGATGAAGACACTGTCCTTTGCCCTCTCAGTACGGTTTTCCTGCCCTCTTTGTTAGTGTCTTATAGCCACTTGGAGAAACCTATCTTAGTCTCTTGAAGTCTGTGTCATTGCTTCTGGCTTACCCTCATGGGGTGGAGCCAGTGTCTGCCTCACCAGGAGTCACCAGGGGTGACAGGGTCCTACGAAAGGCAGGAAGGTCTCAGCTCCTAGAACCCACCAGGGGATTAGCACCTAAAGGCTGGGTGTTTCCATTTGGATTGCATTTGATGGCATACTCAACTTGGAAGTGATCTCAGCATTCTCAGACAAGGTACTTTAATTACAGCTTCTTTAATTCCAGTGAGAGCTCCACTTGGAAACAGAGATGTGAGAAAGATACAGATTGGCTTGCTCTGATCCATAGGTGCGGCTTGGAAAATGAGTGATCAAGAATGGGTCATTGCTTACTCAATGAGCCCCCAAAAGGACACTGTGGTTTGATTCTTAGGGGAAGACTTTCAAGGGAGGGGGTGACTAACAATCTCTGCAGCATGATTTCCCGAAGCTGGGTGGCTTGCCCAATTTAGGGAACGTAGGGGTGCCCTGGGAGGTCAGTGCTGGCGTGGACTCAGCTTCCCATCCTTGTAGCTTGAAAGATGGACCTGTTTGGAGCAACTTGCTCAGTTGGCCTGAAAAAGCAGACCTGCACGTTGTATAGATTGTGTAAATCATTCACTGACCTCTTCCACCCCTCGAGCTGTACAAATCCAATTCAGAGCATCTGAATGGGCTTCTGATGGAGCCTTCCTAGTTCATGCAGATCCTTTGACAGGTTTTCTGCATTTGTTTAACGAGGCTTCTCTCTTCCCTCTGCTGCTAGGCTACAAATTGTATTGTGAAACTGGGTCACTTTTTTTTTTCAGGGGGAGGGGGTTAAATGTTATTAAACAGCATCTTTAAATCCCCTTTGCATCATTTTACAAGATGACTTTGGGCCAGCCGTGATTTTTTGGGGGGTTGCCTTTTAAAAATATTTTATTGGGAAGATAAAACAAAATTTTATAGCAAAATAATAAGAGAATAACAATAGTTAATGCACTGTATGATAATCTTAAAAGTAGTTATATGGAGTACAAAACATAGACAAAAAAGGACTTACAAAAAGAAACAAACAGATAATGGCACAAAACTTTCCCTTCAGTGAACTAAGAGAAACTAGTAGTATAAATGAACTAGCATATAGATTAAAATTTTTTTAAACAATGGAATAGGTAATTTGGGGAACCATCTGAACTTCTCCCTACTTCCTATTTATCTATCTTCCATTTTGCTTCTCACTTGCATTTACACTCTTTGAGTTTCTCATAAAAGAGAAACCATGTGATATTTGAGTTTGTCTGACTTCACTTAACATTATGTTGTCAAGCTGTACCCATTTACCTAGGAATGCATCAAGTTTATCTGCCATGCTTTTTTCCCCCTCAGTGGCCTTAAGGCCGGGAGTCAGTTACTTTTAAATTTCCACTGGAGAAAATAAATCGTCCCATAGCCCTGGCTCCTCCTTCCCCCTGGCTCTTTAAATGTACCATCTTCTCGAAAATAAAATTGCTTTGGAGTACCTTGGAGGCTTTTCTACCTGTTACTATGATTGTAATATCAATGATGAAAAACACTTAACTGCAGCACCTGGCACTGTTGTATAAGTGATGTCACTTGATACTCACTGTCAGCTCTGAAAGGTTGACAAGGCAGCTATCGCTGCTCTTACAGCTGAGCATAGAGAAGGGAAAACATGGCCATGCCATCTACCTGCCAAGGGTCAGCATTTGTATGATCAGGCGCTATTCCCTGCTTCTGTCAACAGCACAAAGTTATTCCACAGCCCCAGTGTGTGCATCAAGCCAAGGCCCAGAGAAGACCTCCAGCTGATCTTGTTTCATTTCCAAATATGTGTATGGGGTTAGGACTTGGGCCAATTTAAATGAACAAGTACTTATGTGGCTCTCCTGTATATTTCCACAGATGGACAGAATGAAGCAGTGTGGCAGGCATACCTTCCTGGGGGTTTAGGTCTAGACTAACTTCATTCAAATCACAGCTGCTCCTACCTAAATATTCAAAACCTCAAGATTAAATGAGATAATGTGAAGAGGTCAGCACCTTGAAAATGCTAAATTAGTGATAGAGTGTCCATCATTTCTACAATCTATTAGCATTCTTTATGAGCTAAGTAGTAATCTTGTCTCCATGTTATAGTTTGGTAAACTGAGGCACATATAGATTGGCAAGCTGAGTTGACTGGCTAACAGTTACACTACTGCAGTCTGCACCCAGGTCTCTGGCTCCACATAGATCTTATGTTCTAGATCATAACCATAAGTTATTTTTTATAATGGAGACAGGAACTCTGTCCTCCAGCTGCTTACTGAAGCTACACTGTGGCTTGAGCTTTGGATTAAGGGCTGGGAGCTCAGCCTTGCCACACACTGCCTATGCCTCCTAGAAAGTCACAACCTCCATTTCCTGTATTGCAGAAGGAGAGGTCTAGTTGTCTATAAGGTCTTATCCTGCACTAATTTGGCCCCCGGGACTTTCTGGGGAGAAATGGGACTATTTTCCTCATTTTTCATACAAAGCTGGTATGAACTCTATGCTTTCTGTAAATGTTTGAAGGGGATGAATAAAATGGGGGAGAGTGGAGACATTCTTCACGGAGAAGGTAACATTTGAAGGGGGCTTTGGAGGACGTCATGACGGTCAGGGATTGATGCTTTTTAGGCCTCTCTCACCACGGAATTCATGTCCTGGAAGGGCCATTGAGGCGCATCACAGGGACACTTCATGCTCTAAGTGTGGGAGGTAGAAGGTCCACCCTGCATCACTGTTTCTCCTGTTGGGATTCTGGAGAACTCTGCCAACCCAGTCCTATCTGGACACATGAGTATATGCCACTGATCCCGACGTAGGTCTTGCTGCTCCAACTTAGCCTTTGCTGAGATAGCCGGCTTTTGTCCAGATCAGACCAAAATACAGGGAGACTGAGGGACCCCTGATGTAAAGTTAAGGATGTCCCAGAAGCCCGGAGCACGTGGCTTTGTTTATTCCACACCAGCAGAAAGTATACAGTTTCTAATCCACTGTGGCTTCCTGCTGAGAGCCGTGTCCCCTCTGAGGCCAGTTCACTTTGCTTCCCATTTTTGTTACATCTGAGAAGGTAAGTGTCCTATTCAATTCCACTTGTCCAAACTTAGATCCACCCCTGAATTCTCCCTCCTAATTATTGCAAGAGGCTCTTCAAATCTTTTTCATATCAGACATTCTATAGACTAATGAATATTCGGCAGAGACATTCCTATCTACCAAGTGCAAGCAGATGCTGCTATGATGAATAGAAAACAAGGTTATTTGAAAGTAGACCCGAATAAAGAGTCCTTTTCATTATTATCTGTTTTCTTCGGTGGTGGACCCTGAAATCTCACTCTCTTGGGGACTTTGACATTAAAATCTGGTTGCTGTGCCTCAGACTGAGAATCACAGGCTCAGGGACTTCTCTCTCACGTGTGCTACCTGGCCAAGGAGCTGATATCTTTTGGGAGAATCACAGGGGTCTTTGAGAAAATGACAAAAGATAATTGTTCTCTTGACTCCCCAAAAGGCATCTACAAACACAGCTTTGTATGCAACTTCAGGTAATACACAGATGCCCCATCTGGATCCTAAAATTTATTTTCAGATGGGAATTTGAGTCACAGGCCCAAACTGAATCTGAGTCATTCCTTGGTTGACTGGTCTGAGGATCAGGTTCAGCATCCTCATCTATGTGTCTGAGTAGGGGTTAAATGAGATAACCCAAGGAAGGGCTGATGCCCCTTCCCTGCACAGTGTGCCCCAGCCCAGCACCTGGACAGCTAGATAAGGAAACAACTAAATAAGCAAAAAGTCTACCACCAAAGAACAGAGACTGCCCATCCCTAAAAGAGCTTTCACCCTCTGACTAAGTGCTGTTTAAATGCACATTTTACATGCTTTTCATTAGCCTCAATAGCAACCACTTTTCTGTGGCCTTGATTGCCCAAGGAGGGCTATGGCAGTGACTTGTAAATGTTAATGGCACCTTTGACCAGCTCTCCTGTGGCTGATTGCTGGTGCAGACCGAAGAACCAGCAGGCTCCCATTTGGCTCTTCATCTCTGACCTGAGGCCTCCAGCCCTGCTTGCTCCTCCTGCAGGAGGCTGCACTTTGCAAGGGATGTGGGGAAAAGCCCTCAACCCTTGCAGGGCCTAGGGGCTTTAATGCCATGTTATTCAAACTCGGTCTGTGGACAGCAGCAGAGAGAATGAAGGCTGACTAGAAATGCAGCTTGGGCCCCACTCAGACTTACTGAGGTGGAAACTGCATTTTCACAAGACTGCTGTGGTAATTCTTATACACATTAACACTTTGGGAAGCCTTGCTAAAACAACCAAAGGTGCTAATTATGCTTGTACTGAAGAACTTCTAGTGCCCATGGGAAAAATTTAACCTTGGAAATAAGGCAGCAGGAATGATAAGCTTCAACAAGTTTCCCTTTTTGCCCACAATCGAGAGCGCTCACAGAGTGCCCTGGTGGACATGGGACTGACTGCCAAAGTGCTTTTATTGCAGTTCTAGATTCCTTGCTGAAATCCGTCTCACCTCTATTTACCTGGACAACGTCTAAGAAGAAAACAGGTGTGAGTTTGAGTCTTGGTTTTGCCATTCATGCTTTCCATAACCTTATGTAAAATTGTTATCCAAGTCTCAAGATTCTCACCTGGAAAATGGGAATAACAATGAACAATCATCTCAGAACTGTGGAAGAAATGGAATTCTACACGTAGGACACTTAATCGAGTCACCCGCTCTCTGGTGAGTTGGCAGTAAATGCAAGCTGCATGTTTTGTTCTTGGTGTAATTTCTTCCTTGATTGAGGGTTTCAAGGCAAAAGCTGAGGCCACCCTCCAAACACCCAGCTCATGGTAGTTTCCTTAAAAATCTTTGGGGAGAAAGCTTGATCTTCTTAAAGGCAAAGTGAGTCAAGCAATACTTCCCCTTATATGACTTAATGACCTGGAGAGCTTGTGAGATAAGTCTTCTGGCCTCCCGCTGTGGATCATGACCCAGAGGCAATGGGCCACTAGAAAATTCACCCAGGTCACACAGCTTGGCACGCTGATCGGAGCTTCCTTCTCCTCTAATCAAACATCTTCTTTATTTCACCTCACCTCTTCCTCCCAGGTTCATTTTATCTGACATTTATAGCTTCTCAGGTTCCAGGAAGATGGTACTGTGTCGTGGCGAGGATGAGGGTATTCTTGTTGTGCATGTTCACAAGAGGAGAACTTCTTACCATCTACTGTGTGTCCAGCTCGCTGCCCTACAAACTCACCCTTCCTGAATACTTTTCCAAATTCCAGTCTTTGCCCTACCAGGGGCACTGTTTTGGGGCTGTCTGCCTACAACCCACACTGCTTATTTTCTGTTTTAACCTATCAGCTCACATTTTACTTAAGCAAATGTGCTTTAAAATGAAATCATATCCCTGCCATAAATGTAAATGTCCCTTCGCTTTCCATTAATTGAGGGTAAAAATTCAAGAACATGCTATGGCATTAGCTGCTATTGAAAGGGATGCTGGCAGCTCAATTCTTCAGCAATGTGCCCAGCATATAACAGTGGAGCAGCACCCTAGAGCAAGCTACTGGCTTGTGTATCCCAGCTCTGGCAATTATGAACCATCTACCAGAGAGAAGTCACTCTACTACTTCTGGCTCTGTTTTCTCCTCTGTAAAAGGTGATGCCAATAACAAGATCTTATATACTTGTTTCAAGGATTGAACACATAACAAGACATGTAGAATAGTGTCCAGCACATGGTGAGTGCCCCATAAATGTGAACTGTGTGGGCACTGCTGCCGTGCTAAGGTGCCCAAGGTCAGACTATGATAAGGAAGTTCTTGCCTGTGAAGTCCTCCGTGTGCCAGGCCCTTGGGATTGCTTTGTATATTCTTTACCCTAAGCTTACAATTTGTGTTACTTTTCAAATAGTTTCCACCTTCTGCCTTCCATGGCAATGGAATGACTTTCCTTCTATAAGAAATTACACATATCCATGTGGCTTTCTGTGGCTAGTGAAAGGTGAAGAGAAATAACCTGTGTCATAGCCAGCAGAAACTTTCAGAACTAGTGCATGATTCACCACATTCCACTTTTGCTGCTTCAATAACCAAAGAAATATAGAGTTCCCGAGTCAGTATGACAAGGGCTGGAACTCCCAGCTGATGAAAGTCAGAACGTGTGGCAGACAGGAAGATCAAACTTTGCTATTTTAAGCCACTGACTTTTAAAAGAAAATATATCAAAACCTACCCCATCATGCCCAAGACAAATTTCTAGGTGCTGACATATACCTGAGTTCTTGCATTGGCCAAGAATCCCCCCACTTCTCGGAGGCCAGATGAGAGCCCAAGCCAGGTCCTGGGCTCAGCTGAGATGGGCACATAGCACCAGTTCTCACCCCTGTCTTGCTGCTTCTCCTTGATTAGTCTCCGGTAAAGAAAGTGAGGCCACTTGGGCTCTGGGTTCTTCCTAAGCGCCCACCTGCTTGCAGAAACTTGAGAAGTGATTCTCCCTCTGGGTGTTTTTCTTCAGGCTCACAGAAGAAACTCCACAAAGTCATGAAGTGGGGCCCCTGTCTGCTATCCAAATATTCTTTTACCTCATCTCCTTATCTGGGCTTTGCCAGAATAATTCCGGATACAGGAAACTCACTGACCTCACTAATGAACATAGATCTGGGGAGGACCTGAGTCATCCTGTAGCACCGCACAGTGTGTGCTTGACTTTCCTGAAGGGTGAATGACTTGGATGATGCTTACTTTGCAGGATGGTTATATAATTAATTAGTTATCACAGCCAGGGCACTTGTAAAAATAAAAGTGAGTGCTAGGAACAATTATATTGGAACCACAGATTTAAAATGAGACCATCTTGGACAAATCACAACACACGGTCTCTTGATGTCTATGATTCCATGGCCACTAACAAATTGTATAAATCAAATTTCTTGGGGAGGATTGCGTTCTGCCTGGTAACTAATCCTGACTTTGGTCTGTGCACCCATTCTCCACCTAAGCTGTTGACAGTCATTGTTTGGGCCGTCTCCATTCGCTAACAAATACACTTGTGAGGACTTCAGACTCGAAGCCATTTCAGAAAGCATGTACATAGAAACAAATTTAGAAGCTGCACAGAAGCTTCATAACCCCAACTGCTATCTTGATCAGATGCATATTTAATGCCCTCTGATGGATACACAGATGCAAACTGCTCAGCCCTTCCTGGCATTTCACAATGCTGCCAGGTCCTGGTGTGGTTGCTGTGAGGGCCCTGGGATGCCTAGAGCTTCTGTCTATCTTGGTGCCCCATAAGACCCGACTCCCAGGAAACTTACCCACAAGGTAATAGAAGGAAAGCAGGGTTTATTAAGTTTCCTTCGGCAGCCTGTTTGATTGCATTTCTGCCCTGGGCACAGGCTCATTTGCATGGTTGATTTGTAGCTTTAATTTGAATATTATAGTTGTTTTACATAAACCACCACCCTAGTCCCTCTTTAGATTATTGTGTTAACAATTCACTCAATACCACATGGAATCCAATAAGACCAGGAGCCTCTAATACAAAATTTACATTTCCACGGGGACAGAGGAATACAGGAGGTGGAGGATGGAAAATGAGGCAACTGTTAAGTTTCAGAAACTCTTGATCCCACTCCAGGGTGGTCTGGCAATCATGTACAACTCAGGTACATTCAGCTTCAAGAATCTTTGATAATTGGAGTTTCTTTTTATATTATTGCTTCTCTAGGGGAGACTTTTAAAGTTTTATCTTCTTTCCTTTGTTTATTCTTTCTAAATAACAGTTTTTACTGAGTACAACCAAATGCCATGCACCAGATTATGGTGCTACAAAAGACAAGTTTGTCCTGGCCCTCTGGGAAATAATACTTTTGCCAAACAATGTGGACATCAAGAAAGAATTACACATTCTATTAAAATATGGTCTATTTGAAGATTCTCAGGTTATCAAAACTTAAAGGGATGAGCTTACAGAAATTAGGATACTTAGTCCTTTGAGGCACTTATCATTTTTAAACTAGGATTGGGAAGGGAAATGGAGATGGGGAAGAGAGAGAGGAGAAAGAGGAGGGAAAAGGAATGGGAAGGGGGAAGGAGTGGGAGGAAGACAGGAGAGGAGAATCTGAAACTATGCTTAAGGAACAGAGCAGAATTGTGGTTGAACACTTAAGTGGCACGTTCAGTGTTCTAATTCTAGAGACAGAAAAAACTGAAATTCAAGTCTAAGGATGAGGGATTTGGAAAGCACCTAAAATTTTCACAAGGGACCCTTCAAGGGTTCTAGTATAAAACTGAGGTTGAACCAAAGGTCGATCAAGCATTACAAAGACTGAAAATGAGCCTTACTGAAGTGAATCCCTTTATTGGTTGGAAGTATTATGGTGCTATTGTAGCTATCTGAGAAGAAGTTAAGGTGAATATATTCTCTATTACTGAACTGGAAGGAATTTCAATAAAATTCTACTCAGAAGTGCAGAGAGAATGAAGTATAAGGTATAAAAAATAGAGTAAGACATACAGGGCATATTGTAGAGTCTAACGTTCATACAATTTGATTCACAAAAAGGCAGGAAAAAGAAAATGGGAGAAAAGCAACATTTAAAGAGAGAATGGCAAGGAATTTATGAAAGTAATGAAAGACATCCAACCATAAGCCCAAGAATCTTCACTAACTCTAAAGTGGATTGATTTAAATAAAAAACATATATAGGAACAAAACAATAAAACTGCTGAAAACTAAAGGAAAGTGAAAATAGTAAAAGCCTATGAAAAAAGTTACTTTAAAGAAGCACTAATAAGAATGACATTTGACATCTCAATAGAAACAGTAAAAACTAGGAATACCAAGCTAACCTTTCTGAAGTATTGTGGGAAAAAATTGCCAATCCAGAATTCAACATCCAGGAAAGAAATGATTAGATACTGAACAGGAAAATAGGACATTACCTCAACAAACAAAAGCAACATAAATATTTGTTTCCATCATTTTTAAAAATTCTAGAAGAAATACTCAAGCAAATCTAAATACATGCTGACTGACAATAGTGATATTGTGGATAGATACACACACACACATATATATGGATGAAAACTGTAACTTATTAAGTAGGAGGGAGTACATGGAGATTTAGAAATGTTCTAAAGGCCTATCATTATCTAGAAAGTGGTAAAAGTAATTATGTTAGAATGTACTAAGCCAAGAGTGATTTGAATCTCTACAATAACCATGGAAAAAATAATGAAAGAATGCGTAACCCAGAAGCTTATATAGGGGGAAATGAAATTATGAAACAAAGATTCGGTTAACCATAAAGAATGTAAAAAAGACAAGCAGAAAAAAATTGATAGGAAATATGATAAATATAAATCTAAGTGCATCGGTAATTATATGATTATGTATTTACACTGTATAATGTTAATGATGCATGTCATAGGATATAATGCATTATATAAATGACAAATAGGCCAATGAAAAAACAAAAACTGTTAGATTGATAAAAATACGATGTAACTATATGCTGCTGATTAGATACATCTAGAGTATAAAGTCAGAATGAAAATAAAAGTATAGAAATTATATACATATAAATATATGTATAAGGCATACATAGAAAGGCCTATCCATAGGTAAGATATATAATTTCTAAATTTGTAGCCACCCCAAAGTATAACTTTGAAATATATAAAACAAAAATGGTAAAAGTGTGAGAAGATTATAGAATTAAAAGGCAAGTCACTGACTGGGAGAAAATATTTGCAAAGGACATATCTGATAAGACTTGCATTGAAAAGTATAAATAATGCTGAAACTCAAAAGACAACCTAAATTTTAAAAAATAGGCAAAAATCTGAGCACATTACTTTTCTGAAGAGGATATACAGATTGTAAATAAGCATACAAAAAGATGCTCAATATTATATTTCACTGGGAAATTGCAAATTAAATCAAGATACTACCACATGCCTATTAGAATGACTAAAATCCAAAGCACTGATACAAAATGCCAGGAAGGATGTAGGACAAAAGTAACTCTCATTCACTTTTGGTGAGAATGAAAAATGATACAATCATTTTGGAATATAGTTTGGTATTTTTTAAATAAGCTAAACATAGGTTTACTATACAATCCAGTATTTGTGCTAATAGGTATTTACCCAAAGAAGATGAAAACTTACTTCTACATAAGAACCTGTACATGATAGCAGCTTTATTCATACAATATTATTTGTATTCATAATTGCCCCAAGCTGGAAGCAACCAAGATTTTCTTGAGTAGATGAATGGAGAAACAAATGTACAATGGAATATATTTAGCTATGCTAAAATGAGTTAACAAACAAAACAACCCATTGAGTCACCGTAAATGCATACTGCTAGTGGAAAGAAGCCAATTTGAAAAATCTACATACTGTATGAGTCCAAATAGATGATGCTCTGGAAAAGACAAAAGTATAGAGATAGTAAAATGAACAGTGATTGCCAGGGATTTTGAGGGAGGGGAGAGATGAGGTGATGGAGCACAGGAGATTTATGTGGCAGTGCAGTTATTCCATGTGAAGAGGTGTACATATGATATCATTCATTTGTGGGAACCTACATAACTATGTGCACACTAAATGATGAACTTTCTTTAATAATAATATTGCTTCATCAATTGTATCATACTAAATCAAGACGTTAAAAGTAGAGGAGTTACATAGGAATTCTCCATATTATCTGTTCAATTTTCTGTACATTGAAAAGGACTAATTGACAGGCAATTTTCAAGAAAAAAGAAGAAATAGACAAAAGTGTAATAAGAGCAGGGCACATTAAAGTAGCATTCAGTAACTTAGAGTAAGAGGTGGAAAATATTCAATAATGACATAGATGGTCTGAAATATAATTCAAAAGATCTGATCCAACTGATACAGGCACAGCACTGGCAGCTTTGCCAGAAAACACACTCTGTTAGATTTCAGAAAACAAAATTTGATGTCAAGAAGAAACATAAAGCAAATGTTCATATATTTTAAATGAACAATGTCATTCTGACTATGCTGGGATCAAGCCAAGTATCAATAACAAAACAATATTAGAAAATCCAACAACTTGAAAATTGAGCCCCATATTTTTAAATAACCCTTGTGTTGAAAATGAAATCACAAAGTTATAAAATATTTCAAAATAAAAATGAAAATATATCAGAGGAACCTTTGGAGGATGGTGAGAAATCTGTGACTAAAGGAACACTTTTAGGTCCAAGACCCTTATGCTAATAAGAAAGGCTGAAAAATCTCAACATCAACCTCAAGAAGGGATAACAGTCAATAGATTCCAAAAAGAAGATGAAGGGAAAAAAGGAAAAAATCGATGAAATGCAAACATAAAATTTCAAAAGAGAAAAATTGAATCCTTGAAAAGGCTAATAAATTTGCCAAGTCTCTAGCAAGACTTTAGAAAAAAAGGGAAGGGAATAAAATATATCAAAAAGGAGAGTCACTGCGGATCACATAGACATTTAAAAAGAACAGAGAATGTTTTGAATTCTATGCCTACAAATTTGAAAATGTACTGTAGTAGACAATTCCTTGAAAATACATTTTAAAAAATTGCTCAGTGGTGCTGCACCTGCCTGACAAGCCCAAGGTCCTGAGTTTGATCCCCCAAACCGGAAAAATAATAGAGAATTAGAATGGTCCCATATCATTTAAAGGAACTGAATCTACAATGAGTTCTTCTACAAAGAAACTTCTGGGTACAAGTATCTTTTTTTGTACATTCTCTTGAATCTCTAAGGAGAACAAATAGAAATTCTACATAAAGGCTTATAAAACATTGAAAAGAACAATGATATTTCCAAATTTATTTTATGAGAATAACATAAAGCTGATTTCCAAAACCTGACATAAATAGGAGTAGAAAAGAAAGCTACAAGAAAATCCCAGGAGCATAAATGAAACATCTGAACTAAAAATTAGCAAATCAACACTAGTGATATATATGTGTGCATACAGTTATGTGTACAGACAGGTGATTGCTTTTATTTCAAGACTAAAGTTTGCAAATGAAGTTTATCAATCAATGTAATTTACCGTATTATCAGAATAGGGGAATAAAAAACACAATCTCCATAAAGACACTTATAAAATCAACCCCTGTTCATAATAAAGATTATTAATACAAAGAATGGAAAAGGAGTTCTATAATTTGATAATATATTTATAAAGGCCTTATGTTAAATATATTTAATTATGAAATAAATATCAAAATACCAGTACCAAAATTTTAATATCAAACATTGTGATCAGAAATGAGACAAGAATGGATACTAGTACCTTGTCTATCAAACATTGAACTGGAAGTCAAAGTAGAGATGTCAGAAAAATCTATAGGGAAGTGAAGTTGGCAAATTCAGTAGGTATAAAGTTAATATAAAAAATCTACAGTACTTTTACATAGTAACATTAGAGCAATGGAAAATAAGATTTAGTATATGTGCTGCTGACGTGAGTATGAAAATACAATTTAAAGTAGAATTTCTAATATTAAAACCATCAAATATTGAAGAGTCCCATCTCTAGTTCTTAGGGTGCTTTCTCTTAATGGCTCTTTGTCTCCAAAGCACAGAGAAGCTGTGAGAAATCTCACTGTGCTTTTCTGAGTTCACGTTCAGCCCTTTTTCCTTCTGCTCTATGCAGCTTCAAAATTCAGTAAACATCTTCAGAGAAAAATATCATTAGTTTGAAGCCATCCTACTTAAGTCTTTCCATCCCAGTGAGTTCCTATGAATACTAAAATACTGAGTACTGAAATACTGCCTCAAGGGCAATAAGGAGTTAGGTTCCTGTGTCTGCTACAAGCTCTGTCCCATCCTATTCTTTGCACTTGCCCCAGTATCAATGCCCTGTCTGGACCAAGCCCAAATTCTCAACCTCTGGCCTGCCCAGAATCAGCAAATCTCCAAGAGGAAGTTAAATCCTAGCTCCCCGCAATATCTTCCTTCATGAAATTTCACAGCTACTAACCCTCCTTATTCCTGAAGCTCCCTGATGCTTTAAATGATTTTTGAAGCCCATTAAGTTTTTCTTGTTTTCCATGGAAAGATTGGCTCACAAGATTTCTCTATTCTAATAGGGAACCAGGTCAGAGGTTACCTTTAAGGAAAAGATGGGTAGTAGGAAGAGATTGGCAGTTAGGACAGAGAGGATTTCTGACTTAATCTTTTGGAGTTAGAGCTGCGTTCTTTTAGGAAGCCAGGTGTGGTAGCATATGCTTGTAATCCCAGCACTGGAAAGGCTGAGGCAGGGGGATTATGAGGCCAACCTGGGCTATACAGTGAGATTTTGTCTCAAAAAAATAAATCTATTGGGTTTTACACTTAAGTATACATGTTTCAGCATGTATATACATATACTCTATTTCCAATAAAATGTGTTCTTTAAAGAAAAAGGAAGATAATACAGGAAAGAAAAAACATAAAGCTGTGTACTAAATATAACTTCTAAAAACTCATTGGAAAAGTAGCTTTCAAGGCGATGCTACTATAAAGGGGCTTGAGCCCTTCTCTCAGTCTCTCCAGTTGATTCAGACTTTTCTTAGTATGAGGCAATCAGCAGCCCAATTCCTTGTCTTTTGTCCTTTTATCATACACTCTTCCAAATCACTATCCTTGTGCCAGGACTGGTTTCCTAGAAATTTATCAGAACAAGTGGAGATACTCATTGGTACTGCAGTGTTGGGGAAAGGAATCTGGGGTTGCAGATCTTACAGGTTTGGGGGAGCAGGTTACATTTTCTGCGTGGTGTTCCTGGCAGCCTGATTTGCAGATACAGCTACTTAATTAGCACGGTACTTGTGGGTGCATGCATATACCCACATCTCTGAAGACATCATTAGTTCTTAGAGGCAGAGCATTCTGAAGTCATAAGAAGGAGAATATTCACTATTCCAGCGCCTACGAGCTGCAAAACTGTACTTTTTAAACAAAGATCGTGAATCTAATTAATATTTGTTTTTACTTTCAGACTGAGACTTTTAGGACCCATTGGAATTGGAAAGCAATTGTGTTGCCCTTCATGAAGGTTCTCTATTACATAAAGAAAAACTAAGTAATGATCATTCTGGAAAGAACCTTCCACCCCAGACTCCATCTGGGGACATGGATGAAGTTTAATGACAGTCATGGCACGTGCAGTACAGGAGACACAGGAAGCACCACGAGAGTGAGTTACGGGGTGACCTGTACCCCATTTGCAGTCTCTTCTCTGTTCATGAGCTTGACCTGACAGTTTTCTAGCAGTTGAAGACAAAGGCTGAGACATGCTGTCTTTCTTTTTTAATTAATTTTATCGGTACATTTTATTGGTACATTTTAGGTATACAATTCATTTACATTTATCATTGGGTGCTTGTACCTGTACATGATCTATCTTGGTTCTTGTTTTTTTCCCATTACCTGTGTACCCTTCAGCCCCTCCTCCCTTCCCTATTTACATAGATTTTGTTTCCATTTTTTTTTTCTTTTCTCATAGTTTTTCCTTTCCTTCTTTTCCTTTCCCCTTCCCCTCCCTTCACTCCTTTGTCTTTGGACCTTTTTTCCTATTTCAAATTATCAATTATTCATTTTAATTTGAGAGATGCAGATGAAAACAACCCTGAGATTCCACCTCACCCCAGAAAGAATGGCTGCTATCAAGAAATCAACAAATAACAAATGCTGGTGGGGGTGTGGGGAGAAAGGAACCCTTCTCCATTGTTGGTGGGAGTGTAGACTCGTGCAGCCACTGTGGAAATCAGTATGGAGATACCTCAAAGAACTAGGACTGGAAGTCCCATTTGACCCAGCTATTCCCCTGCTGGCTATCTTCCCCAAAAGAATTAAAAGAATCATACCACAGTGATATATGTGCTCCCGTGTTCATAGCAGCACAATTTGTTATAGCTAAAGCTTGGAAACAGCCCAGGTGCCCATCAACTGGAGACTGGATAAAGAAAATGTGGGTTTTTTTAATAAAATGGAGTACTACTCAGCCATAAAGAATGAAAAACTAGAGTCATTTATAGCTAAATGGATGCATATTGAGGCCATACTCTTAAGTGAAATAAATAGGACACACATGTGTAAATACCGAATAGTTTCTCTACTGTGAGAAACTGAAAGTGTAAACAAGGGTTAAACTGATTAAAATGAATAACTGATAACATGCTGTCTTCTTTGCTGTTGCAATCTTTTCCAGGATGGGCACTGCCTGGTGGGCATTAACGTGACCCACAGATTTCCTTGGGCACCTATGTCCATTCACATCTCTCTACATGGGGCCCTTTAGCTCCACTCCTTCCTTCCATGCTCAGAGAAGCCAGCCAGGACTATACACCCACTTTAAGCCACTGAAATGGGAGCTTATCCAGGTAGGTGGATTAGTTGACTCTGAGGGGTAAATAGTTTGGTACTTGTGTTTTATGCTCTCTTTCCTGACTCTCATTCTCTCTCCTGACTCACTCTCTCCTACCCACTTAATAAGTTAGGCATTAGCAGCATTCTGCCAGAAGGTGGATTTTGCTTGTGGAAATTGAACATCACACAAGCAACTTGTCAAAGTCACTCAGTACTGCGGGGTGGCTGTAAAACCTAGGATAGATGGGATGAGTGTGCACAAAGTGAGACCCTGGTCCCTAGTGTCCCAAGTCTCCCTCTGCCAACCCCACCACACCATGGCAGGTGTTTTCAGAGAGAGAGAGACAGACAGAGACAGACAAGGGCAGAGCACCAGCTCTAATGGATGCTCTCGGCTTCCAAATGTGCCTCTTTGGGCAAGTGAAATTCTCAGGCCTGAGCTTCCAAATCCTCTGCAAAATAGAATTAGTTAGACCTAATTTTAAGATGGATAAAGTATTTAAATTGATAAGATTGATAAAGGTATAAGCATAAACACCCAGGACAGGTTGAGCACAGGGTAGGAGTTTTAAAATGGCCACTCTCATCTCAAGAATTTGCTGTCACTCTCCCAGGGCAGGAGGCAGCTTGTTCACACAGGCCTTGCCTGACCTCATTGAGAAAACAAGACTTCATTGTGCATCAGCCTCAAGATTGTCACTGGAAAGTAGTTGCACCCATAGCAATTAATTTCCCCACTCCTGGCTTTCCTGTTAATTATTCTGTGAACATGCTCATAGTCTGTCTGCAAGCCTAATTTCAAAATCAAAACTGTAGCCATTTTTCATCCTTAGTAAAGTCTCTTCTATTGCATAATTGAAGACATCTTAATTCTAGAGAATTTAAAGAAAATGTGAAAACAGGAAGTATAGATTTTAATGATCATTCCCTTCAAAGGGAATATGGCCTCTCTTTTATCCACTGAGCATCAGGACTTTACATTCATGCTCAACCTACACACCAAGGGTCTATGACAGGGATTGGCAGCTGGTTGTCCTCATTTTAGACACAAATAAAGTGAGGCTAAGAGAGGTTAACTTCTTTGTTCACACTGCAAATACTAAAGTCAATATTTGGTTCTAAGTCTATCCGATATAAAAATTAATGCGTTTTCTACATGCATGTATCAGATATGTGCTATTTCTGCCTAAACATTTACATACATGTACACACACAGGCCCACACCCCACTTCGCTCACCTATGCAGTTTACTGCTTCCTATTTCTGACCTGTGATAGAAGAAAGCACCTTCCTCCTCAGTCAGCTCCCTTCGGTTATGTTGAAAGTCATGGTCTCTCGCTGCTCGCACTGAATGCCCAGGAAACAGGAGCTGTGAATTAAGCTTATTTCTTTGTAGACAAGGAAGGTGTTTTGTTAGACACAGCCAAGGGGTTTTCCTCAGATCCATGGACTAGCTCAAATACAGTAAGGACATTACTTCAGGCTTTGTGGGTGGGGTCCTACTTATATCACCCACATCTTCTGGATTCAAGGAGAGCAGAATCGGTGAAATAAAAGACTCGGTCAATTATGTGTGGAAGGAAGTTCTTTGCCAAAGACCTCATCTCTTGGGGACTCATCTCAGCACCACTGTGTGCTGTGACATTCGGGAAAGACACTTTGCTGAGGTGGTTTGATCATCTCTAGTAGAAGAGGTTGAGCAGGACAATCCTTCAGACCACTTCATCTCTGTGCTCATGGAGCTCATCCAAGCCTTTGGGACTTAATATTAGTCTCCAGCCATAGCTCCATACTTGGAGACAGGCCACCACAAATCATTAGCTTGTGTTTCGCTCACCAGTTGTCATCATTGGAGGGTAAAAGCACTTTCATTCCTCCCTTTGCTGATAGCGCCAATCTTAAAGTTTGGGAGAGCCTTTTTCTCATCAACTCTGTTTGCAAACAAGACTATTCCATGCAAATAAGATGAAATCCACTCATTTCAAAATGTCAACGATAACAATATATATTAATTTTTCTAAATATTTCAGAATCCTATTTCTACTGTTTTCCTTTGAAGAGCTCTATGGGCAAGGGGTTCAGTCAACTATTCCAATCAGGAATAGTTGGCATCAACCATGGCAGAAAGAGACAATGAGTAATCCCTCACTTTCCTGTGGTTTTAGTTCTGATGGGTCTGCTGAAATCTTGAAACCACCTTTGTCATGGTTGTGAATCACCCCACTGACTAGGTAAATGAGTTGAATTACTTAGGAAAGTATGCAAATGTTTTTAAAGAGCCTTTGGATTCTACAAGGAAAAAACTGAAAAAGAATGCAATATATCAGACTGCCTCTGTCTGAAATGGAGGATAAATGATGATGCTCAATACTCATCCTGAAGTCTGTTCCCTAAACACTAATGAGGCATCACTAGGTAAATGTTGGCTGGAAATTTGGGAAACAAAACATTTCCATGCAATCTAATCCAATTCATGGGCATGGGCAGGGAAAAGAAGCTAATCAAAGGCAGAGGTACTGGATACACCCAGTAGGGATAAAGGGTTAGGGAAGAGATCCCAGATGCCAGACCTGGTGAGCCTGAGTCTGAACAGAAGCTGAGGATATGATTGGATCTGTGAATGAGGAAAAATGAAGAAGGGGAGGGAGGAGGAAGAAGAAAAAGAACAACAAAATAACAATAATAACATAGTTGGTACCTAAGTTCCTGCTCTACTATTCTTGTCCCAACATACCAGAAATAAAAATTACAGTAGAAGACTTCAGGGCAATATTCCTGTCCATATAGGAGACTTGCTGTGTGCAAGGAAGGCAGGGCCATGTCCAGGGTGGCTGCTGGCTCATGCCCTTGTAGGACACAGCTGACGTAGCTGCAGAGCCACTTTTTATGTAATTATCCTGAGGACACACTCACATTCTGTTAGCGAGCCTGCTTTAAAAATCAAAATTGTGGCCATTTTTCATCCTTAATATAGTCTCCTTCCAATCTTCCTTCTGCCTCATAACGGAAACAGCTTAATTCTAGAGAGTTTAAAGAAGATGGAAAAACAGGAAGTGTAAGTCTCCTTTGCTCACTTTCCCTAATAACAATTGTACCCTAAAAGAGAAAACAGCCTCTTTTATCTTTTGGGCACACTCCCTGCTCTGCTCAATTTATGCACCGATACTCCGTATCAAAGATTATTAGCTTGTTACCTCATGTCAGACAGGAAGAATGCGAGACTGGGAGAAGTTATACCTTTGGTCAAGAGCACACTATAACTGCCAGAGTCAGTATCTGATATCAAATCCACATTATTTTTTACATGCATATTTTCTGGTATCCTCAGGGGTACCAGGTTTTCTCTTAAATTATCCCAGTCTGAATACACGACCTCTTTGCTATGTTTGAATGTGTCCCCCAAATTTCTTGTGTGAGAAACTTAATCCCCAAATTCCCATGCTAATACTATTTGGAGGTAGAACCTTTAAGAAACAATCGGTTGTGAAAGATCTTCTGCCATCATTAATGGATTAATCCACTTATTATGAATAGGCTCATGGGTTATAAAAGCCAGTGTGGCTCTGTCTCACCATGTGATGCCCCCTGCCATGTTGTGATGCAGCAGGAAGACCCTCACTAGATGCCAAGCGTATCTAGTGTGATGGTCTGGGACTTCTCAGCCTCCAAAGTGGTGAGATAGATTAACCTTTATTCTTCATAAATTACTCAGGCTGCCACTTATATTAACATTAGAGAACAGGCTGAGATCCGTCCTCCAGCTGCCCACTTGTCTCAGCTGTCTGCTTAGACATTACTTCCTGGAACCACAGCATGAATGGAGTCTAGGTGTCTCTGCCTGACCACTCCTGACTGATCTGCAATTCTCTGTTCTCTGGCCTTCCCCCATGAGTTGAGAGCTCCTGGAGGCCACTTGCTTGTCTTTCTCTCTTTTCAGTGTGGTCTACAACACTGGGTTGTCCACAATTCTTGGCTGGGCACAGAGTGGACATCTGGTAAATCTGTGTTGCAACAATAAAGGGAAGAGTGAGGGGAAGAAGAGAGAAGAAAAAATAGGAAAAAGGGGAAGACAGAAAAGGAGAGAGGAAGAGAAAAGAAAGGAGAGATATAGTGGAAGGGAAGAGAGATCACAGAAGAAAGAAACAGAATCAAAAGGAAGAGTGGGAAGGAAAGGAGAGAAAGAAAAGAAAAATGGCCAGAAAAAGAGAGGGAGAAAAAAATGAAGTAAGTCTACCGCTCAGGAGATGGAGTGGGGCTTCGGACAGCACTGCCACCATCCTGCCCCTCCTCCTCCTGTCACCATCTGAGCATCACACACCATTTGGCCCAAGTCCGGGCCTTCAACAAGACTAGCTTGTGTAAAACCTGCTCAGCTGTGAGAAATACAGCAAGTCAGGGCTCCTTTCTCTCCTCTCCCAGACCTATGCTCTGAGATTTCAGTCACTGTGAAAGGCCCAAGTCTGGCAAGTGGCCTCATGTGCATGTGTGTGGTGAGTGTATGTGTGGGTCTCCCCAGTCAATTTAGTCAGAACCTGTTCTATATGGAGAGCCAGGAGGCTGCTGCAGGCCTTACAGACTGCAGAGTGAGCTGTTTTCCAGAGCTTATTAAAAGTGCTTCCTCCGAGAAATGCCCGCTTTCAGTCTACTCTGGGGCAAGTGAGGTTGTTTGGTGACATGTCCTAGACCAGTGGTGGTGAACCTATGGCATGTGTGCTGCAGCAGGCTGTTTGTTGCTCTAAAGGTTTTGCCATCACTGTCCTAGACAATAATTTTGAATCTGGGATTTCCTACCAGTCCGATGAGAGAGAAATTTACTTGGCTGATAAGGATGAGAATTACATTTAAGTTTTCATCTAAATGTGATTTTTAACTTGCAACCTTGCCTGGAGAAACCTACTGAAAATAAGCAATCTTAGGCCCCAAACCCATAGATTCAGAATCAGAGGATGTGAAGAGGGTCCTGGTATTCTGCCTTTTAATAACATTCCCTCTCCTGCTTCCTTCTGAGGCAGGGTCTCATGATCCTGATGGGGGAGCCTGGCAGGGGAGGTTGGGGGCTGGCAGCTCTAAAGGAATGATACCTTTCTTCTTGCTGATTTTGTTTCTACCATGAACAGTAGAGGCAAGTAGCATCGGTAGTGATAGTTTCTGGAGATGGGACATGGACCTTTATTCATTTCTTGGCCAGCCCCTGGTGAGTTTGGAGTTCCCAGTCTGAATCTTAATTTGTCTACTCCAGAACCATTCTTTCTCGCCATCCCTGGGAATTGGGCCACATCATATCCTTGTTACCTTCTAAGATGCTTCCACAAGTGACAGACACTGTTGCCTCTTGTAAGGACACAGGTGGTGTGGTGTGAACTAAAAATTCTATTCCAGGCCGGATTCTTCCAGGGTATCCACAGCCTAGGCAGTAAATGAAGCACCGAGTTGGGGCAGGGGGATGGGAGAGTAACTATACTTCTGTGGAAGACCCTCTATTTATTAAGTTTTAGTGCCACTTGTCATATAGTAATAAGTGGTACAGAATATAAGCTTCACAAGGGCATGCACTTGGGTTTTTAAAAATTATTTGTTTTTGCTACTCTAGCCACATTACCTAGATTAATGCTTACCAGAGTATGTGGCAGGCGCTCAACAAAAAATTTCTAACTGGATCAATGAAATATCTGACAGCTTCACAAAGAGTTGCTTTATACTTTGCTAAAAGTCCAGCTGGCTGCGTGGGAGACTTTCCCCACGTCCTTATTGTCTATTTGTGGGGAAAATACAACTCCTCTCTCTTCCATCAAAAAACCTTTAAACTACAGTGGTGGCCCTCCTTGTCAGTGGGCCATTTCATAAACAGGTTGGTTAGCTTAAATCCTTGCTGTGTCAGGAAATCTGCTTTTTTTTTTTTTTTTAACTCCAAGTTAGCAATCTTTATCTCAGAGACAGGATGGAAATGGACTCCTTAGAAGCACATCAAGGTTACTGAGGGTGTGAGCCCACCCTGAGCAGGGGGCAGGGTGGTGGTGGTGGGAACTGTAGGGGCAGAGTAGAAGGTACTTACACACATCCGGTAAGCTGCCTGGTGACGGTGATTTAGTTCCAGCCCCTGCTACAGGAAGTCTGGGTATTTTGGTAATAAGCTCTGTGCAGAAGCAAGAAGGCCATCCTTGTGATTCCTGGGTAACGAGGAACGAAGATGGGGTGAAGAGGTGGCCTAATTGTGTGCTGGGCAGGAGAGCTCTTGTGAGCTCAGCTATCTATAGCTGGGTCCCTTTGAAGACGGTCCTGATGCTAGGATTTGGGGCATCTCAGGAAACACAAATGGGAAAGCAGGGATGTGGCACAGACAGGGAAAGATGCCAGTAAAGGATGTGTCAATGAGCAGAAAGCTGTGCGGACCACTGGGGAACTCTGGCAGGTAGCAGAGAGCACAGTTCAGAGTTGTCTCATCCCAGGAAGCAAGGAAGCTGGTGTGGACAGCCACTGCTCTTGGCCTGCTCTATGCAGGACTCTCTTGTGCTCTTGCAGCCAGAGCGAGTCCAAGATACAGCACAGGAGAACAATGATGAGCACAGATGGAGAGTGCCTGGAGTAATGGTAGCCCCTGCTCCAAGGAGCACGAGGTTCCCAAAGAGCTCAACTATAGTGAAAACTACATAGCCCTGGCCTCCAGCCACATCAGGGAAGCCACCAGAGGACAAGGAAACAGTGCTAAGGAACCCGTTGTGTTCCGAGTTCAGGGTAGAGGTCAGATGAATTTCGATTTGGAAAGGGCTATAACTGAGTCTATCCAGGCTCTATTTCCAATGTATAAATTGGAAGCAATTTAATGGAAGGAAGCATTTCAGACTTAAAAGATATGGTCAAGGAAGGGGCTAGGATTTGTATAATGAGCCTTGAATTTCTGACTGAGAAAGGAAGAGTCCTGTTTTAAGAAAACCCAAACTTACAAAATAAAATAAAATTAGAAAGCATTGGTTTCCTTCTTAATTTTATCCCAAATATAAAAACAGATCTTTTAAACTCATGAATTCACCTTCAGGGTGCCTCGTGTGTCTGTACAGAGCATTAACTCCCTGCTCTAGTCTTCCAGGGGTGGGAAGAAAAGGGAACCAAGAAACTGAAATCTAAGGCTGTGGGAATCACTGCCAACAGAAGCTCAAGGAGAAATAAAGATGAAAGTGTGACTGATTTTTAACTCAATGCAGAAGAGAAACAGTGGATTCACAAAGGAGAATTTAATACACATCTCTGTTAATCTTACAAAGAGAAGCGCAGCCCTAAGTCTAGTACCTGCTAATGTGATAAACTTTCAGAGGCTCTACTCAAATTTTCCTGAATTCTCTGGAAAGCATGTGGGACAGATGTGGGACAGATAGAAAGGATGAAGGCACAGAGATAGATTTTGGGGAGGTGGCCCAAGGACACAGAACTAGGTCCATATCCAGAGTTCTTAACTGGATACTTTCCCAGGTAATTCCTGACCCTTTCATTTCATTGTCTTGCCCCAGAGGCAGTAGGGAACAGTAGTGAAGAATGAGGATTCCATAGCTCATTAACCTGGACTTGAATCCTCCATAACCACTATAGTTTGTATCATCTTTGGCAAGTCCCTCAGAGTCTTAGACCAGTACCTCACACTCCTCTTATGGCAATCCAATAGTGCATGCAAAGCACTTAGCACAGAGTCCAGTCTGAGAAAACTGTTGCCACTATTGGTGGTGATGATGATGATTTCCCTCTGGAACACACAATAGAGTTCTCTTTGAAGATTATGTGTTTCTACAGCTGTGTCTACACAGAGACCTGAGTTTGTGGTCCCATTAACCTCAGCTGATGTGAAGGCTTCAGCTAGAAGCATACAGCAATGGAGCCTGGGTGATTTCAGTAGCATCAGAACTGAACTTGGGAAGCCCAGTCCAGCAGGGGCCACTTCCCACACTCTCCGTGGAATGCCCCTTGCACATCCTCTCCTCACTCATGGATGTACTAATCAAAGACCTCACTCCGAAGTGTGGGGTATCGAGCTCATTTGTGAGATGGAAGTAAAAATGACAGTTACCTTAATGAGTTAGAGTGAAAATCAGACAGTCCTTCCTATTCTCAATGCTTAGCTCACATCTCCCCAGCTGGCCCCGATCACAGTGAACACCCTTCCTTCTGACTTCACTACATTCTGATTATGCCTTTCATTAGCGTCACGTTGACTCCATTGCAAATGGATGCCTGCCTATGGTTTCAATATTTTACACACTAACTTATTACAATTTTACTAGAAAGTAGCCATCAACTAATTAATTCATTAAATTATTCAAACTATGTATTGAATGTTAGCTGTATACGATACACACTTGCTGATATTGACAGCCCAGCAATACACAAAATAGGCAAAGTCTGCCTTCATGAGGCTTACATTGTAGAGGATGAAACAGATACACACATATAAAAGCACCTGCCAAAACAGGCATAGAGTTTAAAGAAGACAGACCACCTGGCACCAGCTCCCAAGTGAAGACAGAGCATTTTCCCCAAGAAGGACCCTGTGTGTCCCTTCTCAGTCACACCCTAAACCCATGGGAACAACCATCCTGATGAGTGTATGTATCATGCCCTTGTTTTGCCTTATAGTTTTACAACCTATGAATTTAATGGGTCATACTGTTTTATCTAGTTTTTCATATTTCAGTGTCATTATTAATGGACATATTATCTGCATTTGTGTGTGACTTTCATTCTCTATTAAGTTTGGAGGCTCAGCTCCACTTATGCCTGGACTTGGAGTTCACCAGTTGTCACTACTGAATAGGATTCTTCGTAGGACCATCCTGTCCTATGTGTCCATACTACTGTTGATATATATTGAATCGCTTCATTTTAAAAAATCACAGTCACACTTTAAGTTGACCAATCTTGAAACTGTCTCTCTCCAGGTTCCCATATGCAAGAGTTCTTGTAGGAATGGAATTTCTGGGTTGTTTTTCCCCTATTTTCTGACTCTCTACAGGATGAGACCTCTTCTCTGAGAGGCTAATTGCTGCTGCTTCTCAGAGTGGATGAACGAAGTTGGTTTAATGGACAACCTGGAAGGAACTTTGTTGATGTTGAATTTTGTAAGTTTCTATTAAAACTGGCCTTGGCAGGAAGAATTAAAATAGAAGGGTAAGCCATCCACAAATTTCATTCCTGAATAAGAAGAAAGCTTTCTGAGGATGGATTCTGAAAGAAGTCATTCTTCAAAGCGGATGGAAGGAATCTAAGTCAGCGCGGTGTCGTGAAAGAACATTGGGCTACAAATCTCTTCAAAGCTGAGACCAAGTGAACTTCCAAGTGGCAGCAGTGATAAGGAAGAGCAATGTCCCCCTCAGGTGTGAGTTAGGGGGACACACAGCACCTTGCCTCATACCAGTCACTGTAAAACAGGCTCAGAGTCCTGCCTGTTCCCGGCTCTGCCACTGCCAAGTCCCAGAACCTTGAATGCCTTATTGGTGTGCCTATATGGCAGCCTCATCTGTGGAATCCCATCCATAGAAGCACAGCAAAGAGCTGGTGCCAAAGTTTACAGAGGAAATGAAGCTCGTAGGCATCTCAAAGTGATGATCATTGGGAGGAAGCAGGGTGAACAGGGGGTGGGGGCAAAAGAAGAATGTATTTCTGGCTGATGTCAGTACAGGCTGTGAGGCCCAATCAGGAGCAGATTTATATACTGCATCAACCTGATTCCTCACTGTGGGGCTCCAGACCAAGACGGACAAAGTCAAGGTTCCAACCCAATGCCTAAATGGCAGACCCCAGAATCCATCATTCCCCACATCTGAGGCAGAGATTTCTGGTTCAGCAGTGGTAGCCAGCTGCAGGGTTCAGACAGCTCTGAGACAACTTAAGCTAAACTCATTCCTGTAGCCGGGCATTAGGAAAGAGTTCACACCAATTGATGGGCTACAGAGAGAGATCCTCTGGCAGAACAAAGTGGGATCTTGGGGGCTTGGCAGGCCATATGGAACATTTTGCAGCCATGATCTGATTCAAACAGAGCTGCAAAGGTTTCCTGTTGGTAAGGTTCTTGCCAACAATGAGAAATAAGCCTGGCTGCCTTGTTGCCTGTGCTCTGTGCAGCAATACATCCTAGCTGAGGTGCAGGGTTGAGGAGCTCTGAAGTCCCCATTGTCCTTGCAGGGAGATGTCCAAAATCCTTTCCTTTTATTGGAATTGTGTTCCTGGAGTCTCATAGTAGGTGATAATCACTGACCAGGTTAGTGGTCAAGAGACAAGTTAGCTCAGAGCGTTCTACCCTCACCCCCCAAAGCTCAGAGGCTGAGTCAGAAAAGCCACTCTTGGTCTTATAATATTTTGGAAGCTTCATGGATAAATACAGTTGCTCTTTAGAGGTTTGCCCAATTTGGAATAAGCAACAGAGCAGCTCAGCTTTCAAAGAGCAGCGAAGGCCTCACAGCGAAGGCTCTCTGGAGGGTGGCTGAGCAACAGTGACAGCCCCAGTATGGAGCCCGGTCACAGGGATCCAAACCCCAGCTTCCCGTTGCTTCTATTGGACAGGTGCTCTGCTTAGCATGAGGAGCTTCTCCTTCAGAGCTTTCTGCAGCTACTGCAGAAAGATGGGGGAATGCTTCCTTTATCGGACGGTTCAATTAAGCTTACAGAAGACTAACAGGAAAAATGTGTTCAGTGAGAGAGGATGCGCTAATGCTTTGCTTCAACATTTTTGGTCTTCAGTTCTCCTCCATGAGGTATCTCCTGTGTCCCCAGGGCTCGTAGACTTGACTCCCCCAGTCCAGAATTATCCTTCCCTAAACTGCCCCACTCTATGAGCCAACGTTGAGGGCCTCAGTGCCCAAATTCCTAGACCCCCTCCTTTCAGGAAATGGCCTTCCTATGCTGCTCTAAGGCCTGTCCCATGAGAGTGGGTAGAATCCCAGCTCTGTCACTTCCTGACCATGTGTCTCAGGGAAGTCACTCAGTGGTAAAGCGGAAGACTCCTGGTGGTTCTGTTGTTGAGAGGATTCAGTGAGCTTTTCTAGGGAGAAAATGAGAGGAGAGGAGGAGGAGGAGGGGATGAAAGAGGGAAGAGAGGAGAAAGAGGACAAGCCAAGTACAGCATCTAAGTACTTTGGGGCAGTAAGTATTTGATGAGAGGGAGCCCTTATTATTCGGACTAGAAAATGCACCTGAGCACAAACATAAATTTCTCAAAGGTTTTAACTAATTTCAGTATAATTCTAGGTTAAAAATCCTGACCACACATCATCAGGACTAAGGACTTTATTCTTTAGATGAGAAAAGTGAAACTCAGACCCCAAAGAAGCAACTTCTCTCAGGCACAGAGCCAGGGCTGGGAACTCCTGACTCCCAGTGACCTTTGTCCCGGGCTGTTTACCGTAGGAGGAGTCAAACAGACCTCCTGATGTCACCTACCATCTGCTAAATGAGAGTGGTTGGCAAGAGCCCTCCTTACACTGCAGGGAAGAGAAAATTGCTCAATTCATTTCCTTGTAGACAGTGGTGAAATCTCATTCAGGAGAAAAACGGGAGTGTGCGGATGATCAATCTGATGCCACTGTGATGTACCAGAGCATTCCTCACAGAGGATGGACTTACTGTAATGAGCTTCGAGGTCCTTTGGGCTGCAGTTCTGTCTGTCCATTCAGGCTGCTCCCAACCATCTCCACTGGCACTCTACCCTTGAGGGCTGACTCGTGAGGAGCGCCCCAACAGGCTTTCTGTGTCTCTGCCTTCTGGTTTGGTTCAGCCAGCGAGGATCCTGGCAGGAAATCAGAGGGAGCGAGGCATAAGATAATGGGGAGTTACTTCCTCCGCTTCCCTCCCTTGTGAGGTCCCCTCCAGCTACTGATAGTCTTTCACACAGAGTCACTGTGGCTCACAGGGTGGTCTGCTTCAACTGACTCTTTCAACATTCACATATCACCCATCTCCCCGTCCATTCTTGGCGTAGGGATGTCTCTATTCTTATTAACCCTCCTTGGGGTATTGTGCTGTCCCCTTATGATTTTCCTTCAGCCTGTCCACAACTCTGTAAACAATTCCTTTGTAAATAAACTATTCTTGAATTATTCTCAGTGTCCATTTGCTTTATTTGGGGACTCTAAATGATACATTGGTCTTCATCTTGTCCCAACCTATGATCCAGCTACAGTTCCCCACAAGGTGTCCTATATTGGTTAGAGAGAGAATTCCATAGCAAACATCCCTGACTTTCTGGATGTGTGCCCTTTTCACCATATCCCTCTTATTTCAGCTTGCTTAGGAACCTGACTGCAGCTTTGCTGATAGGGTCTGAATATGGCTGCAGCTTGACTGCCTGTTGATTAATAAAGTTTTATTGGAACACAGACTTGCCCATTTGTTTATGTAATGTCTATGGTTGCTTTCTAGCTACAAGGCAGAATTGAGTAGCTCTAACAGAGATTATATTTCTTACAAAACCTGCAATATTTACTATCCCTTGACAGAAATTTTACTGACTCTTGGCTTCAGCATACATCTTCCCATTATGTGGCACAGATCTGGGCATAATTTTTTTCTCAAGTATTTTATAGATAAATCAACAGATGTTCGCAGCTGAAAAGCATCACCATTTTCCTGTTAGTGGGAGATAATCCTTAGCAGATTATTTTTAATCCTTGTTTCTTAAAGAATTTGCTGAAATCTCTGGATGTTGTTGACAGATGAATACTTTTCTTGCTTTTTTTTGGTGGATCAGTGTGAATTCAATACACCTGTGCAACTGTGTAGAAGTTTCAAAGGGGAAAATATTCACATACACAGGGTAGAGGGAAAGGACTGAATAGAACCTTGATTGCTCTCATTCCAGAATGTGTCATCTGCCTTTCTGCTGCTCTTAGCCTTCTCCAAATGCACTTCTGCTGTGAATTTCTTTCTTTCTGTTCATAAATACTTGAAGTAAAGCAATAAACTCAGAAGTCCGTTTTAACCATTTCCCTCTTGTTGGTATCTAAAAGCACAGATTTTTGGCTGTGGGAACTAGAGCTGAAGAAAAGTTAGAACAAAGAAAACAAAAGCCCTGTAATGGTCAGGCACTGTCCATCCTCTGTCTACTATCTCTGGAGAACACCCAGAGTAACATTTAAAGAAAGGTGGTGCAAGCTGCCTTTCTGACTCCTGGTCTTTGTAGTCATCGTAAGTTTAAGAAGCTTACCTTCTTTTAGAAACTCTTACTGATATTGTTGAAATTTAAGAGGAAAAGACATACAACGGATTCCCCCAATGAGTACTTTTCTTTGTAAAATTAACATGAGAATTCTAAGGAAGGAAGTTGTGTAATTTCCTAAAGATACAGGTAGGGCACTGTTATATATGTATTCTAGGAAAGAGAAAATAGGCAAGGACAGGTCTAGGCATATCTGTAGGAAAACCTGATTGCTATTGTGGTTTACTAAATCTGGGCTTATACGTTCTCTTCTGGATCACAGACACAAACTGTTATTAGAAATTTCTCCAATGTACACTTATGACCTTGAATGACTTCAGTTTATTTGCGTGATCAACACAATCAAGAAGGAATTCCCAAAGACCCTTCTCTGTTTAGGCACTATGGTCACCATAACAAAGTATCCTAGTGATGCAGTTCACACTGTCTTCCTCAGAGGGTTTACAGTCTTATCTGGGAAGGGTAGAAAAATGGCTACATATAAGTAAGACAATAAAATCTATTTGCCATGCATAGTTTAAATGAACTATAAACTCCAGTATAAGGCAGAATTAATGAGAGACAGAAATAATGCAGACAATTTTTGGAGTTAGGCATTGGAGTAACAAGAAGGGAGAAGGCTGTTCTAATACATCTCATAGATCAAACAGTGTAGGCAAACCTCAGGATTTTACTAGATACATAGCTACATATGATGGGATTATTGAAAGCCATCTGCTAGGTAAAGAAGTAGGAAAAGGTACCTAGAATCTTAAACATCAGTGTCAAAGTTTGGAATTGAATTTGTTGACAATTAAAGTTCCAAGGACTGGGTCGGCATGCTTGAAACTTCTTAATGTGATTGAGACACAACTGTGTGTATGAGCATTTGTAAAGATAAGAAATTAGAGGTGTGGATGCCACTTAGTTGGTAATTACGGACTTTCTGTGGAGATGCATCTGTCAAAATATGAACAAAAGAGATGAAGGTAAGTGACTTAGTATCTGATGATGTGGAACTAGCCTCTAGAGAATGCTTCAAAATCAAGAGATGATATGTAGTAATGTATATATATCCAATTCTGACTGCAGTCGAGATGGAGATACTAATGATGATGAATTAGTCCAAAATGAAACGTATTTCCACATCTTCTATACTAATCTGTCTCCTTTAGACTTGATTCACAAAAGCCCCTCCTCCAGGAAATTTTGTAGTCACAGAAACAAGGTTTGCTTATATTTGTGAAGGAAATTATTATAAATTATTTTTTGGTACCGGGGATTGAACACAGGACCTTGTGCTTGCAAGGCAGGCACGGTGCCACTGAACTAAATCCCCAGCCCTGAATAATTTTTGAAATAGGGCAGTATCTTTTGTGTGTTTATTGCCCAGAAAATTCTAGTACAGTGCCAAGCATATGGTACATGATTCCATATGGTGCTTTGGTTTATATCTAGACATCCCCCAAGAGCTTCATGCACTCACAGGCAGGGCTCTTGGAGGGTGATTGGCTGACTTGCTGTTAAGAGGTGGGGTCCAGTTGAAAGAGGTGGGTCACTGGGGTTATGACCCTAAAGGGTGTATCAACTTCCCTAGCTCCTCCTTTCTCTGCTTTCTGGGTGCCTGGCATGAGAAGCTTTCATCTACCCAGGACATTCTACCATGCAAGGATGAAAACTTCAGAAACAGGAGCAAAAATAAACCTCTCCTCCTTTCTGTTGTGGGTATTGGGTATTTTGTCCCAGTGACAAGGAAAGTGACTGACACCTATGCACACAGGGTGAATTATCTTGAGACAACCTCTGAAACAACAGGTCCTATCAAAGCCATATCAAAGAAGTGAGTTATGGAGAGTAGAAGTCTATAGGCTCAAGGAGAGAGCCACCAGGTCCACCTGGACATATTTCAAGAGAATTCTTGAAAAGGGTCCAAACTCAAGTCAATAAGGTAACAAGGGGTGATGGAGCAAGAGGTGCTTACACTCTGGAGACCCCACACATTTTGAGCAGGTTGAGCAGAGCTGAATGGTGACAGAATTGAAACAGAAAATGGAATGACTCCATCAGGTTAAAGGTTTCTGCTTTAACATTTAGTTCTTTGATACATTTTTATTTTAGCACATGGTGAGAGATATGAGTCTAGATTCTATTTTCTCCATATGGACAGCCAGTTTTCCTGATACCATTTATTAAAGAGGCTTTCTTTCCTCCAGTGTATGTTTTTGACCCCTTTGTCAAAGAGCAAATAGTTGAATGTAGCTAGGGTTGTTTTTGCATCTTCTAGGCTGTTCCATTGATCCTCATATTTTTGTACCAGTGCCATACTGTTTTTATCACAGTAGTTTTATAACCTAACTTCAGGTCCAGGATTGTGATGCTTCCCACTTTGCTCTTGCTACCCAGCATTGCTTTTGCTGTTCTAGGTCTCTCCTGGTTCCATATGAATTTTAGGATTGATTGCTTCTATTCTGTGAAGAGTGCCATTGGAATTTTGATTGAGATTGTGTTAAATCCATGTATCTGTTTTGAAAGTGTGGCCATTTTGATTATATTGGTGCTGTCTATTGAGAAACAGGGAACAGTTTTCCATTTTCTAATGTCCTCTTCAATTTCCTATTTCAGAGTACTGTACTTCGTGTTGTGGAGTTCTTTCCCTTCCTGAGTTAGGTAACTGTTGGTGGGTATATAAATTAATACAGCCACTGTAAAGATCAGTATAAAGATACCTTAAAAAGCTGAAACTAGATATTCCATTTGACCCAGCTATTTCCCTTCTAGGTTAAAGATATCATATCACAGTGATACTGTACATAGATACCCATGCACATAGCAGCACAATTGATAACAACCAAATCTTGGAAGCAACCTGTATGTCTATCAATGGATGAATGGATACAGAAAATTCACATACCCTGGAGAACTACTCTGCCAGAAAGAAGGATTAATTTGAGTCATTTGTAGGAAAATGGATGCACCTTGTGACCATAACATTAAGTGAAATAAATCAGACATGCAACCTTAAATATCACATGGTTTCTGTTATATGAGAAACCCAGAGTAAAAGTAAAGAGCAAAATAAAAGATAATAGGAAGTGGGGAGAGAGATCTTTTTCAAAGAGAAGGGAAATCAGGAAGGGGAGGGAGGGCGGGGGCTGGAGATGAAATAAAAAGGAATCAGGATATTTTATGTATATGTACCAACCCCACACAAGGAATGTAAACATTATGTACTATGTACATGTAACAATAAACTAAACTAATAATACATGGAATGACTCAAGGAAGGTCAATTCTGGATTAGTTTAATCAAGGGTGAAGGATTTTTATGTCTTTGTGGGTTAATAGAAAAACAGTTTGGGACATTAAAGAGTGATAGGATATGTTAAACTTAGGGCTATCTTCACATATTACTGTCAGGGACTCCTTCAAAGGATGCAATTTAAGATTGGGAAACATTCTAAAATTGTTTTGTAACACTGTGAGACTGAAGCTGCTTCATACACACACAAAAGTTTACTGTCACTTGTGGGATACAAACTACATTAAATTTACATCTAGCATACCTTGGTTCACAAGCAGAAGCATCCAGCAAAATTTTGTTTTTGCTTGTGAACTCTGCAAGGGTGCTAAACATAAATGTGGCCATCTTTTCCAGAATTGTGGAATGAATTAAGTTTGTGAACCGAGGTACCACTGTATATCACTTAATGTTGAAGTTCGAGAAGCATTCCTATTAAAATTGGGAAAAAGAGAAATATGGCTATTATTGTTGCTACTTTTCAACATTATTATTTAGGTCCTAGACAATGCAACTGAGTGTCTGTAGCTGTGCTGTCATGGCTGCCTCAATGTCCTGCATCAATTCAAAACATTTACCTTTCATGGTCATTTTGACTTTTGGGGAAGAGCCAGAAGTCACATGGTATAGGGGACACAGCGAAATGTTTTTATTTGACAGAATTTGATGTAAACAATTGATCACCAAGGGGTGATAAAGATGTATAAATTTTAAAAAATTTATTACAGTAAAAGACATATTGCCATTAATCTCCTTCATAATACTCAAAATACTCCCTCTTGCTTTGAACCTACTTATGTCATCATTTTTGGCAATGTGTCTTTTATGGTAATAAGTTTTCTAATTTAATCATTTGCTTATTTCTTTGATCACCCTTTGTGTATACATCAAAATACATGGAGTTGATATATCTGGGGAAGGCTGTGAGATTCATGTGACAAAGGAATCATTTTGTAGTATTATTTGTTTGAATTTCTGTAAGAATATACATAAGGATTAATTTTATTATTAGCAATAATTAAACTGAAGCAAAAATCCAAGCTCACAGAATTATGATTTATACCTAAAGGAGTTTGAACTAAGTGTCTTTATTATATAATTGTACATTCTTCTTTCCTAGCAAACTTATTTCTCTTTTGTGATTTATCCTTGGAAATATCAATGCCCGAGTACACATCCTTTAGCTAATTAGGCACATTTCTAAGTATACAATTACATTAAGAGATAACAGATGTTGTGTTTCACATCTAACCCTTGGGTAATGTGTAGATCATTAACTCAGGTCTGACTCATTAACTTTTTTGAAGATGCGAAGGTCCCTCTTTGTTAAGTAAAGTGCTAAACATTTTGGCTTTGCATTGATCTGAACTGATTGGCCTACCCAAGTTTTTCCTCCAGATTATCTTGTGTTTTCTATGTAATATTGATCATATCACTGACTAAAGTCTAGGTGTTAGCCAGAAATGATGAATAATAATTGGACTTATAAAACAAATAAGCTAGAATGGACATATACAAAAAACTTATTTTTGCTCATCATTACAATTTTTTTCTGCTAAAAAAGTTGTGCAAAGTCAGTCATGACAAAGCGCTGCTGAAGGACATGTTATTCTTACATAGATGCCTATTCTAAAACACCTTGGTGGGCTGCTGCCCAATTCCACTTCTGTGGCTTCACCAGAACTAGTGCAGCCCTAAGTCTCCAGGACTTTATCGTCCACCCTGTGCCTGTACCTAAAGCTGGATTCCACAAGTTCACTTTGGTTCAGCAAATTTCATGGAGCACGTGGCAGGCCCTGGGTACAATACCAAGACCTGGGGAAGGGGTGGGAATGAGTCCAGCACTCTCTCCTCGGGCTGCTCACACTCTGGGGATGACAAAGACAGGTTAAAAGGAAATTACTGAGCTGCATCAATGAAGTGCTTTTTATCTAAAGTTTCTGAAGGCTTTGGGCTTTGTGTGAGAGGCCCGGGGTTAAACCCAGAGCTAAAGCAGCCCCTGACATTCTGGCCCTCACGGCCTTGCAGTCTAGAGGGGATGTCAGACAAACAAAAATATGTACTGAGATTGCTGTCAAAGTAGAGCATCCTCCGAGTAACACACAGGGAAGCAAATCTGTCTTGTGTGTGTGTGTGTGTGTGTGTGTGTGTGTGTGTGTGTGTGTGCTCCCGCGTGTCCACATGCATGGTGGTGGTCAGCAAATGCTTCTTTGAGAAAGAGAGATGTAAGGTTTGTGATGCTTGAAGGATAAGTAAAAACTTGCAGACTAGGGAATGAGGTGGAGAGAAGCCTTTTGCAGACAGTGCTGGGCACCGCTGTTCTCGGTTCTCAGCTCTGGTCTCCATCTCCTCCTCTCCAGGTCTGGAACCCCAGGCATCTTCCCTCCCCGGGTCTCGCCGCCAGCTCTGACTCTGAAACCTGTTCTACACAGTCTTCCCGCGGTACAGCTGCAGATCCTGGGCTCTCTCCTTGGCTTCCCTGTTTTATTCAGCGGCTTGCGCCTCCTCTCAATCCTAGCACCATTCAAATGGTGGCAAAATCACGCATAGCAGTTTGCATTCAAGTAATTCCTCTTTTTTTCAGCTGCCATTTCAGGTGCAGGAAACCTTCCCTTTACAAAAGCACAGGTGCTTATTTTTCCGAGGCTGTCCTGGGTTGCTAAATCACCATAATGGCCCCACTTAGTGTCTTTGCTTTTGGTAATGACCACAGTCAGAAAACCCTCCCGCAAGCAACCTCTTTTCTCCTGTGGTCTAATAGACACTTTGCAGTGGAATTTGGCATAATCTGTACTTCTTAAAGGCTACATTCCGCTAAGGAAATCTTCTGAACTTACTGTAATAACCTCTTACGGTGAATAGCATCTATTATACTAAAGAGTTTTCCAGGATCTTTACATATATGATGAATAGAAATTTCCAAGGATGTCTGCCTCCCCTAATTAAAGAAAATGTGTGTATATGTTAAAATTTGACACCTGCTTTCTCATTATTAAATAACATCTGAGGTGTTTTGGAAGGAGGAAGGGAAGGAGAGAACATTTGTCCTTGAGAAGGAGAGCGGAGAGCAATATGGGAATGAGGATCATCAGATCTCCCCACTTTCTGAACACTAAAAATTCACCAGAAAATTGTTTTGTTAGTTTTCTTCTTCTGTGTCAAGTAAACCTGAAGCTTTTACAGACTAGGAGGGTGCTCAGCATGTCTGATTGCCCCCAAATTGTATCAATCATAAAGCCTTGCAGATAGTAGACTAGTAAACAACTTTTGTCTGCTGTGTTGAGAAACACAGAAAAAAAAATCTGAAGCATAAGAAATGAAAGTTAATGTGAGAGGGAAAGTCAAGCACTGACAACTTAGATCTTCCAAACTGTGGTTGACTATTTTCTTTTAAAATAAATTTTAGTATTTTCCACTTGTAGTTTAACAGAAGGTGAAAAGTAAGGAAATATTAACCTAAGCTTTACTGTGGGTAAAAGCACTGTGGGGTAGGTATTCTGACTCAGCTGAAAAGATAAGTGGATATTATTTTTTCAAGAAAACGATGCTTTGGGGGTTGAAGATAGAGACCAGCATTTAAGTCATACCAAATTGTTTGAATTTGAATTACATTTATGAGACTTAAACTAGAAAAACACTGGGAAAATATGAACAGTCCTAAAATATTTTTTCTTATTGTTATTTGTAATAGGCAATATCAAAAACAAATAGCCAACTATGTGAATGTTTGAATAGAGCAGGAGACATCTACTTGATTATATAAATTATGTAGCAAAGAAAAGGTTGGTTAATAGACCCCATAGAGTGAATTCCACATCTCTATACTTCTAATTTACATGGCCAGCAGGAACATTTCTCTTCTGTTTATTTTTTTATGATAAAACGCAGATAAAATCTCTCAGTTAATAAGGTCTTTGTGTTATCTAGTGAAGACTATAGCACCATATCTGGAATATGAGGGACATGTCATAAAGAAAGCTATTAGAGATCTATGAAATACTCATGAAGTCTATGTAAAAACAAAGAGAAAGGCTTAAGGTATCATAAAAGTGAAATCACTCATCATTCCACATTAGAGAATAACAATTGTAAATCAAAAATAAAAGATTAATGGATATACAAAAAAGTTGAGGGAGAATATATTGTTAATAGAACCATAGTGATTTGAGTTTTTGTCTTCCAAAATTTTTGAAATTTCTTTTATAACTATACATACTTTTTAAAATAAAGAAAAAAAACCCCCACTCTTTATTGACAATAATCTTTTCCTACATTTTCTCATTGTTCTGACAGGTGACCTTTCTGGATATCCATTAAATTAGCACTACTGGTACATACAAAATGTGAACTTTAGGGATCTACTTTGGGTAGTAGAAAAGCACAGAATTCAGAACTGAGAGAATTAGGTCTTTTCCTGCTTCATGATTTTGGGAAAGCCATTCAACTTCTATGACCTCCACGTTTCCCCAGAAATGACAATAATAATACGTGAGTGATTGTTTCACAAACAAAAATATCATGTAAGATTGAATAAAGAGTTTAAAAAATGAAAAATGCTTTACAGATATTATTTTTCTGTTACAGGCTTTCTCTCACCTCTTGGAAGTTTGAATCCTGATCCTTTTATTGTGTTTTTCACTAATGAAGCCAACTGGATTGGAACTCAAGATTCATCATGACCAATATCCACTTTTATCCTTATTTCATATCTTGTCTCTACCCCTTATCAAGAAAATCAATACATGGACATTTATGTAGCATTTGTTTTCTTTCTTTTTTCTTTTTAAAAAAATGAATTTCAACCAGGAACATCTGCTGTCAGATTAGGAGTGACTATGCTTGATGTAATTTTTTTCTGCTAAGATATTTAGAAGCAATACTTGCTTTTATCAACTTTCTACCAACTGGTCTTACAAGTCAAAACAACAGGGCAGAAAAAAGAGAAGAATATCAAATACCCCAACAGCTGAAGGAAGACATGACACATGAGCTCAGATCTGTTCAGACAGAAAATTGCATTTATGTCATGGGTAAAGCAGTAAATAGCATACTTGGTGATTCTATGATCAATTCTTGCCATTGGTTTAAACTTCTATGCTAATCTCATGAGATAAGATTGTGAAGAGCTGATCATCTCCAGTACTCAGACATATAACGATATTTATAAGAAAACATTTATTGTTTTAAAGGACTTCTCAGTGGCATCTTAAATGGACCACACTATGAAGGACTTTGGGTGTTACATTATAATTTCCTTCAACTGGAACGCCTACCTCTCCTGACACCTCTCCTTGTAAGAATCTTTAGTCTGTATCCAGATGAATTCACTAATATTGGTCTCCCCTGAAGTCATACTGGAGTCCCTTTTTCCTTTGACTTCTCAAATATGACAGAAAATCTGATCTTTTCTAAAGCTTATCTAATGAGCAAGTATAGATTTTAAAGTGGGGAACATTCTTTGTATTAAATAAGTGGTTGTATAAATAATACGCATATAGTAATACTTGTTAAATATATGTAATATCTTTAATGCATGTACATACGTCTTGTGTGTTAAGATATATACCCTTCTCCTACTTGTCTTATTTTGAATGATAAAAGATTAACTGGAAAAGACAATGGATCTCAACCTTGCTGCACCATAGGATCACCTAGAGAAGAACTTTAAAAAATTCCACTGCCCAGGCTGTATTACCAGACTGTTAGAATCTCTGAGGGGTGAACTTAGGCTTGATGATACTGTGAAGTCTCTCTTAATCAATGCTAGATATTTATAAAATTCATCTGATAGAGGTAGAAATCCAACACAGATTTAGTGAATATTCCTAAAAGGAAAGACCTCAAAATTACAGATGGTGGATATCATTATAAACATTTTAAAAAGTCATCTTTAAAAGATACATAGTTATTATAAGTTGTCAAAATCTCAAATATAGATCTATAGGATAAATGAAAAACATATTCTTTATTTTTTATTTTTTTATTTTTTGGTACCGGGGATCGAACTCGGGACCTTGCATTTGCGAGGCAGGCAGCTGAACCACTGAGCTAAATCCTAGGCCTGAAAACCATATTCTTATATTATGCTAGCAGATTCTGGTGGCAGGAAATAAAATTTCCACTGATAAAATTATGCACGGAATCAAAAACTTCTCTAGGTGAAACAAGTTAGTCAGCAGTGAATCCGTTGTGCAAGGAAAGTTTGTTAGATTCAAAAAAGTGTTCAGTGATGACTGAGTCACTGATGTCAAACTTGCATATGAAAAGTTTGAATGAAATTGTTCCACGAAATGTGACTGTATAAAAAGTAATATTTCCAGATCAATTTTTTGGGAGGGTACTGGGGATCGAACTCAGGACCTTGCACTTGCCAGGCAGGCTCAGTGCCAATGAACTAAATCCCCAGTCCTCCAGATCAATTTATTAAATAACATTTAATTTAAAAAGTCTGCTTAACTTAAGAAATCAAATACTGTCAATTTAACTATATCTCTAAGCATTTATAAATTAAAATTCACCAAAAATTGGTATCAGTGGGAAAAATGCCTTATATTTGGGGTCCCCTTTGTTTTGTTGAATTTTGAGGGTTTTTTTTCAGTTGCCAAAATTAAGCTACTAAAGGAAAGAGACTATCTCTTATTGATTTCTTTTTAAACATATATAAGTTTAGGTTTGTAGAAGCAGAAGAATATTCTTCACATGTAATTTGGGTAGCCCATTTGACAGGGAAGAATACCGAGTGACCAAGGGACATTGCTAGGACCCCTTCCAGAGCCAGGATGTGAGAGCCTCGAGGCTTAAGGCTCATGAACTTCATGAGAAATTCACTTCCACATTCATCCATGTCTAGCACTAGTTTTTGGCTAAGACTATAGTTCTTAAGATACATCTTGTTCCTTAGTCAAAGGGCCTGCAACATCCTCAGATAACTCAAAGCATTCTTTGCTGGCTTCTCTGTCCACAGAACACAGATAATTTCCTGCTTTCGCATAGTGTGATCCCTTGGCATCATGCCAGGAGAATATTGGCTGGCAAGGACAAGTTCCATTTTGCTTTGTACTGAAAATGGAATTAGAACAAATGATCCCAGACCTGAGAGACTGATGTGGCAGATGTGTTTAGGCATGGAGCTCCTGGGAAGAAGCTGGGGTGGTCTGAAGCACCTGGCAGCATGAACAGAACGTGGTCTAGCAGAGGGCTTTCCTGCCTGAAGAGTCTTGATTCTTACAGAGGCAAAAGGACCTATAAAAACAGATGAGGATTCTAACTGGACCACCCCATTGAATTCTGTGTGGACTCCCAGCGGGCAGTGGCTCATCTCACCCAGCTTGATGACCCTGGCTCGTGTCCCTGGCTAGCTGGCCTTAGAATGCTTACTTAACCCAAACTTTAATGCAGCCAGAGAAAGTGGCAACAGCATGAATAATCAGGTTTCTCATTTGAATATGGCACCTAAAATTTATAGTTAGGTATTCATTTTTGAACCCTCTCTTCAATCCAGAATTCTATTGATAAAAACGAGGTGGCAGAGAATAGGCTGAGAGTGATGTGCCCATGTAGGATGCCAGCCAGACTCCAAATTCTGACTGAGTCATGCTGCATGGTTTTTGAGAAAGAACTAGGCGAAGCTTCAAGAAAAGTTCTTTCATTTGACAATTTGACACTTGGAGTCTCTTGGTCTCAGGGTAGAGCTTCAAATTGCCAACTCAATACATTAGAAGTGTGAAAAATAAAATTTACCAGTTTTTCATACTGAGTAGAAAACCACCCCAAGTTAGGACCCCAAGCCACTTACAGATGATGAAGGATTCGCTTTGATGAAGAAAGCAACTGAGATGCAAGCTAAAGACCCCTGCACTTCTGGAGAGGAGAAGCAGCAGCAGAGAAACAGCAGTGCTGGAGGAAAGAAAGATCAAAACATGCTGCACAGGGAGCAATGGAAAGTATTAATGATATTCAGATCCTAGGAGGCCTCTTGGCCTTCCCCAGCACTTTTGTAGCCAGTTCATGGCATCCTCCTGGGAACAGTCCTTTTGAGAACATTAACATGAAAAGAACACAAGACCACGAGTGCTCTCTATGCTGAGAAGTGAGAGACTTTAGGGGGATCCAGGAAATAGAACTCAGGTCCCAGGATTGTGAGTCTGGTGCATGCAGTGAGCTGTTGCAGCTCCAAGAGGTGGGAGTGAGTTCTTACCTTTGATTCGGTCCTAAGCTGTAGGAAGGCTTATACTGAATTCTATTTAAATAACTTTGGTACGGCTGGTTGCGAGAAAACTTCCATGGTCTCATTTTTGGAGATAAAGTAAAAGAGAAAGTCAATTACTAAAAGTCCTTTCACATGTATTTTAACTCATCTGATCAGGCCAGGAACCCTCCTTGAATTCTCTAATCTTGCTCTCTTAAAACTGCAGTGACAGTGACAGCTGCCTCAAAACCCTTAGTGACATTTCCTGGAGCCCAGACTTCACTCTGAATTGAAATTTCACTTGACAGATTTCAGGCCTGGTGGTTTCAAATGAGGGAGAAAAAACATGTTGTTAAATATTACTGCAAAATTTCACTTTGCTTAATGGCCAATAAAATAACACAGAGTGTTCAAGTGGCTTAGCGTTCCAGTTTGACCATCTGGCCTGATGGATGTATCCAGCGCCTCTTGTCTTTTGCTGGCTTTCCCTCTACTGGGTGCTGATGAGTAGTTGGCTGTCAGTGTAGTTAGCTCCTACCTGAAATCTTCCTAAAGGACCTGAGATATTTGCAACAATGCTCTGGGAGTCTGTGCACGCATGCACGCGCACACACACACACACATGCACACCCAGTAGAAGAAACTCCTGTCAGTCAAGAATGTTGGCTGTTCTCTTATGTTCTGAAAAGACATTTCAAGAACATTGGTTGTTTCCTATTCAAACTAAATGTTCAAAAAAAATGGAACTCATCCTTTCTTCCACGGCATTCTGGGTTTAAAGTTTGGGAAGGAACACTGACCTCAAGAAAGAGAAGCCTGAATCACCAAAGAAAGAAAATGCTACTGAAAACCTAGAAGAAAAATTATAGAAATGGCAAGTGTCTGGCCTGCTTAGAAGGACAGAATGCTAGAATTTCTAGGGAAGACTGAATAATGAAGAAAATGAGTCACTTATAGACAATCTTGCCCCAGATGATGAGGCATATGAATATAGAAACAATGTCTCACTGAAAGTTCAAGCCCAAAATGCTTAATTTTCCATTTATTCCCATGATAAGAACACTTTCACCTTTTTGTCTTATGCCTTGTTAAATTTATACCAAAATAATTTGAAGGAGATAGCAAATGCCTAGCTATGTTTGTTCAGAATACTTTCTCCAGACTCACTCTGCTTTAATACACATGCACACACACACACGCACACAGACACACACACACGATGGATGGAACTTCCACTTGGCTATGATACCAGATAAGTCTTCCTACAAAAACAAGTGAACCAAATAGAACAAAGTTATAAGGTAACCATTTTCAGGCCTTGAACAACAAGCAGGGAACACTATAATCCCTGAGATAAGGGACCCCTACAGGTTGATCCCCATGGCCATCCAGTTTTCTGCCTGGGTACAATTTTCTGAGCTCAACCTAAAGAGGTGGAGTCCAGCACAGCACAGCTTTCCACCGGGCAAAGAAGGCAGGGATCAGCATTGGATCAACTAAAAGCTAGTTCTATAGGATAAGGCACCAAGGAGGAATGAAAAAATTAATATAAGAAAAACTAATGTATGAAAAATTACACTTTTAAATACTGAAAAAAAATCTTGACATCTTAGATTCTGTGTTCAGTAAAAATATCCCTTATAATCTAAGATAACACAATGAAATTTTTTTTGGCAAAAATTAAAGCTGAGAGAATTTATCACTACCAGACCTGAATCGTGAGAAATGCTAAAAGATATTCTTCAGGATGAAGGGATTTGATACCGCTTAGATATGCAAGAAGGAAAGAACACTAGAATTATTAAATAATTAGATAAATGTATGGCTGTAGTTTCCTTAGAATTTTCTCAAAAAATGTCTGACTCTTTTAAGGAAGATACTAACTTGAGATTCATAACGTATTCACAAATAAAAATAATATAAAAATAGCAAAAAGACTGTGGAGTTGGGAAAAATATGATTATATTATTTTATAATATAAAATGAAAATTGGGAAGAAAAAAATGAGAACTGTCTGGTCTGATGTATAAGGAGGCAAAGTATAAATTCTAAATAAACATGAAAATAAACCCCAATGTAGTAAGGGTAATACAATAGTTTTTGAAAACTATAGCTACCAAATGGATCATTAAAAATACTAGATAAAGGAAAAAAATGGTAGGATAAACTCAGAGGAACAACAAACACATTGGATAAAAACCTAGTTAAAAGATTTTAATAGAATGATATCCAGCACTGCACTTATTGTATGTGGGGTAATGATTTTAATTAAAACATAGAGATTGGTAGGCTAAATAAAAAACAAACCCCAGATCTACAGTGTACATTAGCAAACCACATTTTCGGAATAAGGTCTAGTTATTCTAAACATATTTTAAATATAAATACACAGGTAAATTGAAAGATAATTAATGAGAAAATCTATACTGGGCCAAAAGTAAATATAAGACAGTAGGCAAGGCTAGATGATGGTTTGATCAAGTAGCTGTCAAGACAGTAAGTTACTATAGAACAATAGATGAAACTGTACACTTCATAATAATTAAAGGTCCAATTCACCAGGAAGACATAATAATTTTTAAATAACAGAACAACAAAATTCATGGACGTAAAACTCAAAGGAGAAATAAATGAATTTAATATTATAGTTGGAGATTTTTTTTCTCTTTGAAGTACTGGAGATTGAGCCCAGGGCCTTAACATTAAGCTATATTCCCAGGCTTTTTTATTTTTTAAAATTTGAGATAGGGTCTCACTAGGTTGATAATTTGTCCAGGATGTGGATAACTTGCCATCCTCCTGCCTCAGCCTACTGGGTTGCTGAAACTACAGGTTTGCACCACCATGCTGAGCATATACACTTGGAGATTTTAAACACTGTCCTCTTACAAGTGTTCCCATAGTTAATAAAACAAGTAAAATAAAGGGTACATTTATTTAGAGAATTCTAAATAATTGCATAAACTGACTTGATTCAAGAGATTTACATAGTTACACTCAACAACTGTAGAAAACATAATCTTTATAATGCACATATAATGTTCACACTGACCGTATACTCAGGCATAAATTAAGCCTCCATAATTTTTGAAAGATAAAAATCCTTTAAAATATGGTATCTCGCCTCAACAGAGTTAACTTATAACAATGTAATATTTAGAAAAATACCTGCAAAGTAAATGACCCACTTCTAACTAACCCATGTGTTAAAGTCCTAAGAAGAAAATATTTTAAATTTAATAGTAATGAAAATACAATGTATCAAGAGATCAAAATCAGCACAAGGTCCCAAGTTCAATCCCTGGTACAGAAGAAAAAAGAAAAAAAGGTCAAAATCAACTTGATTTAGGTCATCTATGAAAAGTTTACAAACACTATACAAAAATGGTGAAATATTGAATGATTTCTTCCTAAGCCTGGAAATAAGAGAAAGGTGTTCACTTTTACCACCTCTATTCAACATTAGATTGGGGATCTTAGATGGCTCAAAGCAGAGATTAGAAAGAAGTAAAACTGCCCTAACTGACACATAAAGTAAATGTGTAAGTAGGGAATACTCAGTAATCTGATAAAACAGCTATGTGAGTAAAAAAGAGAATTTGATACAGTCACAAGAAAACACAAAAGTCAGCTGCATTGTATGTATTGACAAAAGAGTAAAAACTTTTAAAATTGTATTTATAATAAAATATACAAATATATATAAAAATATTAAACACTTAAACATTGCTGAGAGAAATTCAAGAAGATCTCAATAAAAGGAGAGATGCATCATGTCCATGAATTGTGTGATAAAATATTGTTTAGCTGTAAATTCTTTACAAATTGACGTCTAGATTCAACAAAATCACAATAACAATTTCATTCACTCTTTTTGGTAAAGTGGCAAGCTGATTCTAAAAATTGTTAGGTGTTACAAAAGATCTAGAGAAGCCAAAATGATTTCCAGAAAGAACAAGTTGGAGGGCCTCCATTCCCTGATTTCAAGACTTGCTACATATCTATAGTAATCAAAGCAGTGTGACACCAAATATAATAATAAATAATTGGGCAAATATACGCATTAAGATGAGTGGGACATAGAAGAGAGTCCAGAACTAATCAATACATACGGTCAGTCGACCTTCAACAAAGGCACTACCATATTTCTATATAGAAAGAAGATTTTATTTGTGTGTGTGTGTGTGTGTGTGTGTGTGTGTCAGGGTTGAACTTCAATCATTCAGAGCAGTTTATAAAGAGATTAACTCAAAATGGATGATGGGCTTAAATATAAAAGCTAAACAACAAAACAGATGAAGTTCCAAAAAATCATGATGAGCTGAAGACACTAAGAGAAAGTATGTATTCTTTCCTTTTCATAAAGCAAATAACAGGAAAAAATAGCAGGCCAAAAAAACAATAATAGAATTCAGAGCAGAACTTTTAAATGAGGGTGGGCATTGACCGGAAAGAAATCCTAAAGAATGTTCTAAGATGACGGAGATGTTTTATATCTTAATCATGGTCAAAGCTCACTGAATTGAAAATTCCCTAGTGAGGAACAGAAATAGATCTTCATTCCACACATCTTTTTTGACAATTCTAAGTCCATCTCACAATGATATCAGAATTTGTCTCAGTTATTTTTCTCCTTGCTGAGACAAAATACCCGACAACCACAAGTTAAGGGAGGAAAGGTTTATGTGCCTTACAGTTTGTAGAGGTTTAAGCATACATACATACATAGTTGATTGGCTCCAAGGCAGAGTGGCACATGGTAGAGGGGCATCGCAAAGCAGAAAAAGAGTTCACTGCCAGTAAAGATAGTAAAAGCATAAGGGATGACCACAGCTCTTTCTATCCCTTATATCTTATCCATGTTACTTAAGGCGGGCAGCACTCACAGCCTTAATCCTAGTGCCCTTGAGCCTAATGCACCACGAATCAATCCCAGAGTCACACACTCTAGATCCAGCCACTTCTGAAAAAGCCCTTCCTATAATCTCCCAAACCTTTGGGGCCACATCTAAACACAACCATAACAGAATTCATTAAGAGCACTGAGCTTAATTCTGTGTTCAGTATAGTTTCTGGATACACTCTTAGTAACTGTTAACAAGATAGGTAGATGGATACATAGATTTTCTTTTACATGTTTTAAATGCTGATTTTCTTCTATAGCATTAGAAAAAGTGTGAAGAAATCAGTGGTTTTGAGTTTAGTTACTGTAAATTATTAATGAGCATTTGTAGCAATAAGCTGTGAAATGCAGTATAATGGTTTTTTATTGGAATTTTTCCATGGCTCCTCTTTTGGTGGAAACATAAGAGAGAAACAATTATATTGTAGAAATTTCAATGTAACATATAATTCATATAATATAAAGATAGCCAACCTGATGTCTCAAGAAACTGTGGAAGTGGTAACATCGTACTTGGTGAAGTGATGGGATGACAATGGGAAGGCAAGTTGGGGATGCTCTGATTCCTAGCAATGCAAATTTTCATCCTCTCTTCTTTGGATTTGACTTTTACCACTCATATATTGTTTTGAAATGATGAAGTTAATCTGGGCATGGGATCACGGCTGGAATTATACTGTGTACTTGAATGTCAATTCAATTCCCAGCAAGGCTTAAGGAGAAGTGGATTTAGTGACAAACCTATCATCTTAGGGACAGACAATGGCAAGTGACAGTAACAAATAGCCAATAAAAAGTTCAGCTTAAAAGGTTTCCATTAGCAGAGGCTACAGGGGGGAAAGTGAGGGTCACCTTTTTGTTTATTTGAACTGGGCCCAGATCTCTATGCACAAGGAAGCACAGAGTTCCATAACTGTAAATGACTGATGGTGGCTGAATCTTCAAAAACCAAGTATTCATTTTGGTTTCAGCAAGAGGAAAGGTCAGATATTTAGCTAGAAAATTATTCATCTCATCTCAAACTCTGAAGCCCCAAAAGCAGACCTCTTTGTTTGGAGAGAGCAGTCTGCAGCTGAGAAGTTTCTGGCAATCAGAAAGGTGGTTCATTTGTGCATTTGGAGCTGTTTGGCTGAAGGAAGATGGAAACTTTCAGTGTTTGTAATGGCATATGCTTGTGCTTCAGTGGGGCACAAATATTTTCATTAGTGTTTGTTGGTTAGTTTTGAGGGAGGCCAGGGTTGATTGTATGAGTGTTAGGAATGGAGTGGGAGGGAACAGGACTTGGGCTTTGCTCTGGAGCTTGTTTCTCTGCAATGTTTCTTGGACCAGATTCCTGGGGATATATTAGGAGTCTCAGAATGAATATATATATATATAGTATTCTGAGAATATATGTATTCTGAGAAGAGATATCGTGGTGAATAAATACGGGAAATACACCACATGCGTTTCCTTTTTACCATGTTATAAAATAAGTTCGCATGTGTAATGCTCTTTCAGAAATCCTACAGTAAAGAAATCTGTTCCCCTATTCTAGTCACCACCCTGAAGGCCTCAGTATCTGTCATGATCTTTCATTCAACTCCTGTACCTCTAATTCACTTGGTCTGATCATCTCAAGTGATGGTTTCTCTAGTCCACCTCATCTTCTCATGTTCAAATTCTTACTCTCCCTATTCCAAGCATGTTATTTTCTGACCAACATCTCCTGGCATTATAGCTCACCCACCTCTTAATACTTGCTTCAAGAACTGGAAATGAGGCTGCATTTTTAGTGGGCTTGAACACGGATGGCCAGGCTTCAGATGTCAGCACTAAGCCAGTGAAGAAGTGTACAAGTTCCTTAGCCTCTCTCAGTTCATTGATCCTTTCACAAACAATAACGATAGGGTATAATCTATTCCTTCAAGCATTTCAATTCTATATGCATGTACATATGTATCACAACTCCAATCTAGTTAGAACCGACAACCAGTGTCATGCTTTTACCTGAGCAACGGGATGCTACTGGAGAAAACCACCAAGAGTGCTGACTCATCTCCCTTGAAATCACAACCAGCATCCCCAAAAGACCCTTAACACCACCTGGTGATCCAACCATACATTCCCCCTTTCTAAGTTACCTGTTTCACACAACAGCCTTCCTCTTCCACTTTCCAAGTCATCATAGGCCATCACTCATCTAGTAACTTTTCACCAAGAAAGCAGAATCAACCTGAAGGACTGGACTGCACCTTCTTTCCCACCACCCAGTTGCTGATTCATTGACCTGTGTTCTCTCTCTCTCTTCTCCTCTCCCTCTCTCCCTCTCTCCCTCTCCCCCCACCCCGCCCCGAAAGCTCAGACGTCAGCTCATGCCTTGGGCTTCATCAAGTTCTTTGGGGTTTCCTTTGGAGCTTTCAGTCATATCTGTTCCCTGTATTTCCTATGTCAATAATTTCTCCCTCTTGCCTGGATCATTGTCATATAGACATGTTCTAGAGTTTCTTTTTAAAAACCCACTTAAAATTTCCTTTAATCTAAATTTTCCTCCAGCTTCTACCCTATTTCTCTGTCCGTTTGCACAGTACACCTGTTTCATAACTTTTATTATGAAAATTTCCAAACTCACGTAAAAGTGAAACTGCACAATGGGTCTCCATGGACTCATCATATAGATTTAAAAATTATTAATTTGGGTCATATTTCTATCATTTGAAAGGTTTTGCTTTATCACTTTAATGTAAATATTAGTTAGGACATTTTACTCCCTAATATTTAGTTCATCTCTTAAAAATAAGTGCATTTTCTTACATAATCATATAATGTTTTCACACCTAACAAAATTAACAAAAATTCCTTAATATCATTATCTGGTTTAGATTCACATTTATTCAGTTATCCCCAAAATTTCTTTTTATATTGGTTAGTTGATCAACAATCCATATAATGTTCATATATATAGCACTTGCTTATATAACTTATGTGTCTTTTAATCTGGAACATGTTATGTGTTTTTCTTTGTCATGGATTTGTTAAAGATACAAGTTTGTAAAATGGCCCACCTTATATAATTCCTAAGAGAGCTCCACTCTCCCAATGGCTCTTCTATCCTGAATCCCCTCAGCTTGGGGCTCCCATCCCAGGTAGACAACTCCATGATGCCCATGTTAACACATGTTATGGCTTGTGTCTAGATGTCCCCTAAAGCCTCATGCAGCCATGGGGGGGGTGCTTTTCAGAAGTGCTTGATCTAAAGTGTATGGTGCTGGGATCAAGGGTGTGTGATTACTAAATCAGTTCACTGATTGGTTTCACATAGTTCTGGCTAGCATTAAGGGTGTGAATGCTACACTTACCCTCGTGCAGGTAACCTGTATAAAATATAAGGGACAGAAAGAGGACTAATGTGCTCTCACCTGCCTGCTTGCTGCAGATTATTTTTCCTCTGTGATGCTGCTCTGCTATGCCACCCTGCCTTGGAGTCAGCTGACTATGGACTAAAATCTCTACAAACTGAGCCAAATAAACTTTTCCTTCTTTAACTTTGGGTGTCAGGTATTTTACTTCAGCAATGGAAAAAGTAATTAAGACAGAATTTGGTACAAGGAGTGGGGTTGTTGCTGTGACTATGCCTGACCATGTGGTTCAGGAGCCTTTGGAACTGGCTTATGGGAAATTTTGGAAAGGTTCAGGGATGCCAGCTGAAAAAGCAGCCCTGGAATGCCTTAGGCTGTATTTGATGGGAGGTTCTGGTTCAGAGCTCAGAAGACTCATTGATGTGTTTTATGGCTTGGCAGAAAGTTTGTCTGTATTTTTCTTGTGTCTAGAGACTTTTCCTGAGACTAAGATTAAGGGAAGCAGACTAATCTTGCAGAAGAAATTTCAAGACAGCCTAATGTTGAGGTGGTGGGATGGCTACTGTTGGGGCTTTTAGCCAGATTTATGTTAGAATCAAGAGCAAAGATTCAAAATGCTGGAGTTTGGCCAGAAAAGAAGCTCCAGTAAAGTTCCTCCTTGCAAAGATGGAACAGAGAAGAAATTGGTCACTGAAAAGACTACTAAGAAAAAGCCAAATATTTCAGAAGAAGACAACAGAAGAGATGGCCTGAGGACACTATAAGACCAGCAAAGGTTTTGCTTTGAGAAGAGAACCCCAGAGAACCATGTTCCAAAATGGCATTGTCCTAGAGATTTTGTTCCTTGCAATTTGGTTCAGAGTGCTCAGTGATCCAGACACTCAACCTCTAGTGCCAAAAGAGAAGGAAGCCTGGCTACTGGTCCAGCTAACAGCAGAACTTGGCATCATCCACACGGTGCTGGCTTTAGGTGCCCCTGAGAGGCCAGTGTGTGAAGCTGTGAGTGTGAAGCTGAAGGTGCAGTGGAGACCCTGGAACACTACATAAGCCAGGAATGTGGACTGTCTGAGGAAAACCACAAGGAGGGAGCAGCCCCAGCCCCAGAGAGAAGCCATGGGAGCCACAACCACTGGCAGTGACCCAGTGGCAGAGCCACCCAAGCCCTTTGGAGCTCACATCTTGCCAGATTGCCTGGGATGGCTGGACATGCAACTACAGGACTTAATGTTTGTCCTGCTGGATTTTGGACTTGCTTTGTTCCTATTCCTTTCTATCCCCCTGTTTGGACCTTTTGGAATGGAAATGCCTATCTTGTGCCATTCAATGTTGGAAGTGTTTAACTTTCTTTTCGTTTGTACAGGGGCTTGCAGCTAAGAGTTTGCCTTAAATCTCAGAGCAGACTTTTCAGCAATGGTGAAACTGCTGGACTCTGGCAACTCTTGGAGATGGACTAAATGCCTTTTGCATAAAGGGGTGTGCATGAATCTTTGGGAGGGGCCAGGGATGGAATGTTATGGCTTGTGTCTAGATGTCCCCCCAAAACTTCATGCAGTCATAGGTGGCTTTTTCACAGGTGGCTGGATCTAGAATGTGTAGAATGTGTGGTCCTGGGATCAAGGCTGTGTGATTACTAAATCAGTCCACTGATTGGTTTGGCATAATTCTGGCTAGGATTAAGGGGGTAAGTGACAAACATAAGGGACAGAAAGAGAGCTAATGTGCTCCTGCCTGCTTGCTTGCATGGACTATTTCACCTCTGTGATGCTTCTCTGCCATGCTACCCTGACTTTGAGCCAGCTGACTGTGGACTGAAACCTCTACAAACTGTGAGCCAAATAAAACTTTTTTCCTTTAACTTTGGTTGTCCGGTATTTTGTCTCAGCAATGAGAAAAGTAAGTAAGACAACACAATCCCATGATGTTTGTGGTAATACAACCAATTGGCATATTTCCTTCTTCACCTCACCTCATTTCTCAGCATTGTTTGACAATTGTCTACTCTACTTGAAATTGTCTATTCATTGGGTTTCTGGGATCTATGTTTTCCTATACTTTCTTTTACCTCAAGGATGGCTCCTTCTCCATTATTTTCTGCCTTCTCCTCCAAATACTGGTGTTCCTGAGATGTCTGTCTTAGGCTTCCTGTCTGCTCTGTCTCCTTAGCTAATCTTATTTAGGTGCATGACTTTAAGTGCCACCTGCGTAGTTAACTCCCAAATCTGTGTCTCTATCCCTGGTTTCTTCCAAAATTCCCAAGTAAAATTTTTTATCTTTTCCCTGAATTTCCACTTAAATGTCTAATGATTCTCTCAACTTTTTCAAAAGTACAACAAAACTTTTCCATTTCCCTTCTCCATATGATCTTGCTTTTATTGAAGTCTTTTAAGTTTTAGTAAATGGTACCATAAATCGTCCAGCTTCTTAAGGTGATAAATTAGGAACACCTTTAATTCCTCTTTTCCCCCTCAAGCCTTAGCTTCAGTCTTTCAGAAGGTCTTACTAATTCTGTCCCTAAAATCTACCGCAACCTCATCCTTTCCCCCAGTACATATTCCACTGTAGTCTCAGATGTCCTCATCCTTGATAAGGAGTCTGTGCTCCTAATTGGTCTTTCTACTTTTACTTCTGCCCCTGTTCACTTTATTTTTCATACAATAGCCAAGGTGACCATTTTAAGAATGTAAAGAACACCTAACTTTCTTCTTTAAAACCCTGTTATAATTCCTCCACCAAACGAGTAATAAATCTAGACTCCTTCCTCTGACACACCCCTGTACCCAGAATCTTATCCTTCCTTCCTCTCTTGCCCCTAACTACATGGAGCAGAATAAGAATGTTGGAGATCGAGAACGTCAGGCTCACGAGCCAGACTGAAGGGAGAGAGAGCTCTACCTGCTCATCACAAACAACACCTCAGCTAAGTTTTTACTGATGCACACTCCTTAAACTACAGGTACATCCATTCCAGGCATGGATGGTGAATTGCAGCCTCTCCAGCAATGTCAGATTGGCATTGCAATGCTTATCCTCTCTTAAAAGCATTGCTTCAGACAAGCAACAAGACCTCTTAACAGCACTACTTCAGATAAGCAAAAAAGATGGTGTTCTTGCTGTTTACCCTTGGCACTCAACTCTGTTCTTCTCCACTAAGCTTTTCATAGAATATGATTATATAGTCACGACATGTGTTTCTACATGCATTGTCTTTTCTACTGATCTCTGAGCTCTAGAAGGAAAGGATTCATGTTAGTTTCGAAGATGACTGTCTATGCAGTATGTAGCACAATGTTTGATGTACAAATGACTGCTGAATGAATAAATGCATTAGTGTAGTTCTGGATAGTTCAGGTAATATCATGGCTCTTATTGGGAATCCTGTGCTCACTCACACAGCTCATTGAGTGTGCACATCTGGAGTAAAGGAATGATATATGTGTATGCAAGATGAGGGGTATCAGTAAAGATTATTTTGGAGAAAAATTTGAAAGAACCACACCAGTTCTTCCCTTGTCCCTAAGAACAAAATGAAAAGATATTCCACAGATGGCTAGGAGGGTTTCCACTCCAAATGATCACAGTGTAGTAAATGCCAAGAGTTTATTTTTTCTTCATTATTCTTGTTTAGATAGATTTCCAGTGCACATAATTAGATTAATTAGATCTGTGGATCATGACAGATTCACATCACTGGTTAATGCCTGGCTCACTTTATTTTAGTATTTAATTTAAAATTTTAATAATTACGCACAAATCTATTGTGAAAAATAAAAGCTTGAACCTCATCAATAACTGACATCTAAGCATACAGTGTCTCCTACCAACCCTGCTTTCTCCAATCTAAATTTTGTTTTCCTTTCTTTCTTGTTCTATTAAAACTGTATGCAAACATTAACACGTCTTTTATTTAATTCATTTTAAATTTATTAAAGGATGCTAGGCTGTACATAATCTTTTGGGGCTTTAAAAAAATTAATATATGATTCATCTAAATCACTACATACAACTTTAGCTGTTATTTTCACCACTGCATTACTATAGGGCTATTTATCATCCACCCTCTCATTGTTGGACATTTGGTCACTATTTCCCTTGCATTGCTACCAATTTGGGGTTGTCCTTGACCTATGGAATTCATGTAAGTGAATGTCAGTTGAGCATCCCTAAAGTGAGAAATGAGCTATGAGTACAGGAGATGCTAAGATGAGTAAAATATGTGCTTGTCCTTTGGGAGTTAGCAGTTTGGAGGTGAGACCCAGACACAACCACAGCCACAGAGGGCAGACTTTGCTAAATGCTGCAGAGTCACAACCAGGGGTCCTCAGACTAGGGTAGATTAGGAAGGATTTCATCTTCGGTTCTAGCTGGTGTGAAGAGGTTGGATTAGGGTGTACCTGTGCAACTTTCACAGGTGGAAAGGGGGACAGTTGAAGAGAGAAGATATATCAGGAATCATAAAAATGTGAGTAATACAGAATACAGAATTGGGACCTCCATGAAATAGTTTTAGACCATGTTACCTGACAGAGAATGGATGCATTTCAGCAAAGGAAGTCAAGAAAGGAAGAAGGAAGGTCAGATCCTGCCCTGGGAGCTTTGAAGATTGGGAGACAGAGTTGAACTTTTATTCTATCTGTAGCAGAGAGTCATTGAAGGAAACAGAATTGGTGACTTTCATGGCTCTGAAAGTGTGTGTAGGGGATTGAGGGACCATTTGTTCAGTTTGGGTCCATCTTTGGAGCACCTTCAGACACTGAGGCAGGTGTGTCTGGTCCTCTGGGAGATCCTGTGAACACCCTTTTGTCTTCAGATTTTTCACCCAATTCTCGCCTTTGTTATTTTCCACAGAATTTGCAGGCTTGCTTCTTACTACCAGGAGATCAGTCTTTGAAAGCAGAGATTTGATTTTGGACTATTGTACATTGGGCCATACTAAGTCTTTTTCCCAAAAAATATTGCCTATCTTAGCCCACTTCCATCCTCATAGAAGAGTGCTAGGGAGGAGAGAGAGTTTTCTTTCTTGTTCACTTTGAAGGCTCTCTTGCGGAAGAAGATGCCTCCATATGCACATCGTATTTCAATAAGCAATGGAAGATAACCAGTGAGAGGAACCACAAAGTACTCTCTGCTTCCTACACATAGATACATGTGCACCTGCCTGTATGCCCCCAAATAATTTTATTTCAGAGGCATTTCTACAGATGAAAGGAAGAGAGAGATGAAATTCTTTTTTCTCTAAGTGAAACTTTACATAAATGATTTGGAATAATTTTGAGGCAGACCACACCCCACTTATTTTATCACAGGGTTGGAGGCTCTTCACTTTCAGAGGAATCATGCCCTAGTTCCTGCCTGCTGAAGTCCGCAAGGGGAATTTTTGTTAAAGATGCTTAACTGGGAAAGCAGCTCCTGGGACTGAGCCTGCTTTGTGGGAACTCTTTGCCCCTCACTGTGTAGATGTGAGCTCTACTGCACTTGTTTCTGCTTTGGGATATGGGCATGCTTCTTTAAGAAGTGCAAGAAGAGAGGAAATACTCAAAGGCTCTGATAAGAGACTGAAGCATAAAAAATTGCATGAAATTGGGTCACTAAGTCGCAGAGTCACCATACTGGCCCAGAAGCAGCAATCTGTAAATTAATGCCTGGAGCTGAGCTGAGATGGAGGAGCAGTGACGGGGTTTGATCTGAAGAGGAAATGGGAAGTGGTGTTCAGGGCTGCAGGGAGAGGTGTGATCTGCCCAGCTCAGAGCCATCCTGTAGGCAGGCACAGGGCCTGGGGCTTTCCTCACAGGTGTGCAGTGGGTATTGGCTGGTTATGTGGATTAAAAAATAGGAACAAGTCAAAGGAAAGGCTGGGAAATTTCCAGGGCTATCAAGAGAATGAGAAGGGCAGAGCCTTAGCAGTTAAAATCATAAGATTCGAAGACACTCATATCTGGGTTTGCTGTTGACTCTTGGTAACCTTGAACGTTTTGCACAAGTGCTCCATATCCAGGTCTCTTCTTCTCCAAGAAACAAACAAGTCTATCTCAGATTTTTTTTTTAATCTCAGATTTCTTAATGCCTATTAAATGTTAATTATTTCATTTATTGTTCTTCCTCTTCCCTGAAAATACAAATTCCCCAAGTGTGGGGACTTGGGTTGTTTTATGCTCTGCTATATTTCCAGAGTGCAGAACAAATGAATACTGAATAAATTCATGTTGAATGAAGAACAGTGAATCTGTCAATAGAGTTGCTACCTATGCTAAATAAGCCCAGTTTTCACAAACTGTTTATTAATGTCTCTGGTGTATTCTAAGTTCCAATAAACAATGGTCCAACCATTTGGCTCTATTTATCTGTTATGTTTTGGGAGAGGGGAAAAGATCCCTGGTTAAATGCTGGGAGAGGAGGACTCTGCAGCACCTAATGGTGGTCGTGATTTCTCTGATGAAAAGTAAGGACAGAGACTCAGCATTTTCTAGGATCATCCAGGGAGATGTGCTTTTACCATTTCCTTGAACCTCATTCACTTCAGCTTGGACATCTCTTCTCATCTTACATACGCTGCACATTCTTACCTGTCACTTTTGCTCTTACTCTGGATTCTCTCAAGAATGCCTCACTTTTTCTCTGCTTGTCCCAGGTTCTCATTTCAATGTTCCTATCCCCTGCAAGGATCTTCCAGCAACCTCAGTCCTGCAGCAGCTTCTCCTGACTACTAGTTCTTTGGGCACACATTTAACACAGGGCATACACCGTCAAGGCTTGACTGGGCAAAGTGGCATGGGCCATCAGGACAGACCCTGAGCTACTTGGAATGGAGACCCAGTCAATGGCCAGTGCTTGTTGAACTCCTACCCAATGCCAAGCTCAAGGTGCTAGAATAGAGACTAATCCAGTGTCAGAGACAACTTAGGGCACATCCTAGAGGCTTAGCCCTTTTCTGAATCTATATGCTTCTTGCTTTCTCTGTAGTAAAAGCTTCAGTGATGCACTAGTCCAGAGAGTCTGTAAAATGTATTCATATACCTGTTAAGGAATTTCTGCCACCTGGTGTACTGAGAGGGGACTGCAGTGTGATAAGAAACGAGAGTTCTACTTTACCTCAGGATCCTGCAAATTTTTTAATAGAGTAATAATGGCTATCTTTCTTCTCAAATCAGTATAAATTTTTCCAATGGACATATAAAATAGAACAATATATAAAACAGACAAAACTGAACTGCTCCAGGTAGATTCACTGCAAGGAAGTTGATTCTCAGATTCCTGCTTTTATTGGCTTTCTTTTTTATTCCAGAATATTGCTTATTTCCTGTCATGGAACTCAGAGGTTATGATCCATAGTGGAGGGCACAAAATAAAACAAAACAAAAGGCTAGAGTTTTTATTTTATTTATGCCCAGCTGTTTATAAACCTTATTCCACTCAGCTTCATGTAATCCTAGGAAGCAGGCTTTCTTATCTCCATTTCATAGATGAAGGCACTAAACCTAAGTGAGAGTAAGGATTTTATCTATCACTCTGCAGCCTTGACTAACTTGAGCAGAGATTCAAGCCAAGTTCTTTCGGACTTCAAAACAAGAGCTTTTGTTCCCACATTACTTCCAAGTTCCAAAGCATATTCTTTCTGCATGGGCAGTGGTAAAGCTACTTTTAAGAACAGGAAGGACAGAGGATGTTTTTCAGATCACAACTTTTCCTCTTGGTTTCTTTTGTCCCCTGGTGGGCCTTATCTATATCAAATCTAAAGGCCAGAAGTTTTGGTAAAGAGCAAGTCCTGAGGTTCATACTTGAGTGGGATGTTGGGGGAAAGAAAAGGAAAAGGGAAGCTCTAGAACTTGCCCAAGTTAATAAAACCACACCGAAAGACATCAGAACGTCCTACCTGAAAACTTCGTTTTCAAGATTAACTCATACGAGAGTCCCCTATCTGGAAAAGCATTTTTTTTTCCTTCACCAGAGCCTAGTGGCTTCTGTATGTCCAAATATACATGTCCAAAGATGGATCTGATGGGGAGCCCTGGAAAATGCCTCTTGCTAGAGCTGGTCATCTACAGAAGGTGCAGCACAAGAGATGCAAACCTGCCACTGTCCTGTTCTTCAGATGAGCAGGTCTGCCAAGGGCAGAAGCTGCTCTGTGCTGGGAGCCCTAGGCATAAATTGAGGCCTGTAGTAATGCAATCACGTCTAATCCACCTTTAACGAGGGTGTAAGCAGCCTCAGCTTACCTCTGTTGCAAAAAGACAACCACACACAAGTGCCTCAATTACTCAGACATTTAAAAATCAATTTCAAATAAAATGTCCAGGTGACGGAGGTAAAGCGATTAGAGGGAGCAGGAAGTATGCACAAGCCAGCCACGTCTTGTCAATGCAATTGAGGTGGCAGCTCCTATAATGCAATAAAACAGGCCTACTTTCTGCCCCCAGGTGGTAAAGGGGGACAGGTCTTATCTCCCAGCTTCCCCTAGAAGCAGAGGAAGATTCCAGTGACTAAAAGGACAGGATACTTTCAGTGACTTCTGCACACTGGAGTTGTGTTTGGAATGCCATCTTTATTTCTTTTATAACTGTGAAGAGGAAAAGTCGCTTTAGGTTACCAATCAAGGTCCCTGCCTTGACTCGGCCTCTAGATGTGCAACCCTATAAGATACCTTATTATCTCTGTGGGTGATTGTGACTTCTTTGCTCCCCCTATTTACTTATCCCTATGAACAGGCTGATAATTGAGGTCAATAAACTTTTATGAGCATGCATGTGTCAGGCATTATGCTGGGCATGTGGGGAGGAAGTTATAGTCTCTGCTTTGATTCACTGCATAGAAGAGATGAGCCCAACCTCTGACCTAGTCAGTGTGTATGGGTGCAAAACCAAGTCACGTGTATTTTTAGACACCTTAGGGTCCTTCACACCTCTGAATCTTAACCTATGTGGAGAAAAGAGATCTTTTAGATTAAATATTTGGGTTTTCCTTTGCTTCTATGGACTCAGATGCTTTTTCTGACTATCCCCCCCACCTTCTTTTTCCCTTTGCTTTGCTAAAGCTGGTAGGAGTCAAATGTCAGTTACTGATAACCAAAGAAACAACTAATTCATAGGATAGCACCATTAATAATAATGAAAGCTAGATTTTACTAGTGAGCATTGCTTCCTGTCCTAAAAATTTCACTTATCTTTCATTGGTCACCAAGCCCACTCTATGAGTGGGTATGTCTATTATCGTAATTTCCCCATTTTATATGTTAACATACTCTACAGGGCTATTTGGCTTAAAGAAATATCATAGTTGGCTCCAATGGAATTGGCTGGTCCATAGGTCTCCACCTACCCTGAAAACTGCCACCATGCTCACTCATATTGTATTCAGTGGTGCCTGGATTACTCATGGTTCTCCAGAGATGCAGAACCAATAGGGAGAGAATTTATTAGGAGAGCTGGATCATGCAATCATGAAAGCCAGGACGTCCCATAGCAGACTGCAAACTGGAGACCCTGGGATGCGGGTAGTGTAGCTCAGCCCGAGTTCTGAAGACCTAGAATCAGGAAAGCCAATCATGCAATTCTCAATCCAAGGCCAAAACCCCTATGACCCAGAGAGCCTGCTGATTTAAGTCCTAGAATCCAAAGACCATCGAGCCTGATTTCTGATGTCCAATGGCAGGAGAAGTGCTGCTGCTCCAGGAAACAGAGAATAAACATCACGTTTTCTCTGCCTTTTTATTCCATCTATCCCCCCTGGCCAATTGGAGGGGCTCAGCCACATGAGCAGATCCCTCCCTTCCACTGAGTTCACTGATTCACAAGTTCATTTCCCCTGAAACCACCCTTGCAAGCATGGCCAGAGATAATACTTTACCAGTTCTCTAAGTATCCATTAGTCCAACAAGTTGGTACTCAAAGTTAACTACTACAGTCTCCCTTGAAGATGTCAGAGTATAACTTTCCAAAGCTAAAAGTAGGATTCAGACAAAATAGGATATCAATTTAAAAATCCATTCAACTTATTAATTATGTAGGGACCAGTAGGATAAGAAAGCGATTCAAAGAAGATTAGACGATAGAAATTTATATATCATTCACTCAAAGGGGCATTGAAATGAATTTACTAATGGATATAAAGCTGGATAACTCATCAGGAATAAAGCTGTAGCCTTCTGGCTATGTTTTCCACCTTATAGAAATTTACCAGAAGACATATAATTTTAGAGTATATGGGCTCTAACAAAGTAGTAAGTAGAAAATTTAAACACAGGCACATCCTCCTAGGTCAGGATCAAGAGCAATTTAGTAAATATATATGGCTTTACAAGTCCTGTGATCTTTTTTGAAACGATTCAACTCTGACATTGTAGCATGAAGAGTTTTAAATATATATATAAATGGATGGACATGATTGTGTTCCAATAAAACTTTATTTGCAAAACCGTATGGCTGCCAAGAGTTTGTCTAGTCCTGTTCTAGATGATTCACTAATATTGGGTAGGCCAGTTAAAGAATGCCTACGGGTGACATTGAAGGGACGTGTACCTATCCTCCTGCTATATTTCTAATCGTTGCTTCATTTTTCTTAATGACACTCAAGGTGACTAGGGATTCGCTAAGACAGTGCTCATCTGTATGGATACAGTGGAACTTTTATGTTTACTCAAGTGGACTACATTATCTCCTTGCCCACCCTCCTTACAGTTGATGGGTTCACACTTGACATTTGTCCTGATTGCCACATTTGGAACGGTACTAAGCCATTCCTGCCCCAGGCTTTTTTCTTTCTTACATGGAAGAGATGTAAACTCTGGGGCTGATTTTCTTCTACTGTCCTAGGAAGAATGGGGACTGAGGTAAGAAGCTGCCCTGGTCACCAGCCACTGGCTCCCAGTGCCTCAGTTTCATTATCTACTGGTATGTAGTGAAGGAAGTACTGTGCCTCCATCATGGATTGTTACGTAGTTTAAATGTGATACTGTGTGCACAGTAACCAGCTTTGTTGCCCAGTAAGTGCACTGTAAATATTTCTTCTCTTTTTCTTTAGGATTCATCTCTTGTCTTCATCTCAGGTGACTTTAATGCTAAATGGCTTTAGTGCTGACATAAGAATTATGCTGATGCCACAGCTCTGCTTTCTCTTTGCTTGGTTTCAGGGTCCTTTCTCCTCCATGCTCATCTTTTATTTCAGCATTTATGTCTAACCTCTGACTTTTCTTCAAATTGTTTCTAGTGACTTTGTGTACAACTGTGTATAATTGGGTGAGTATGCTGATTGCTCTTGCTTCAGTGAACAAAATGCCCAAGGGAATGGAAAGGATGAAACATTAATGGAGCCATCCTGGGGCTTTCAATAGATCTTTTTTAATCCTCACAACCAATATTCATCTTTTAGAGATGAGGACACTGAGGCTTTGTGGGGCTAAGTTACGAGTCCAAAGTTATATTCTTAGAGTGTTCAGGGGCAGCCAGGCTCCAGAGAACTCTCTGCTCTGAGCTGACAAGAATTCAAGGCCAGTATTAGGTAAAAGCAGGATGTATCCAGATCATTCCAGATGGCGTAGGTCCATCAAAATGCAGCCTCAGTTCTTGAACAGAACAGGTCTGTATGTCTACTCACAGGAGGCTCATGCCTCATACTGGGGAGGGCTAACCATTGCAGCAACCTAGAGAAGTGACAAGACAGGGAAAAATGAAATGAACTTCCTGCACAGGATACTGACCTTGGTTGATGGCTTTTGGTATTATAGCATCTTTTTTGTGTGATATTTCTGTTTGAATCCAGCACCTTTGCACTGAGCTATGTCTTCAGCCCTTTTTAATTTTTTGAGATGGGGTCTCTCAAAGTTGCTAAGTTGCCCAGTCCGGTTTCAAATGTGTGATCCTCCTGCCTCAGCCTCCAGAGTACTGAGATTACAGGTATGTGTCACCATCCCTGGCAAATATTCAGTGGTGCTAAGACTGGTGGTAATAGTTCAGAGAGATTGTTCTTGTTACAAATCATCATGATGTCGAATTTCCCTTGGTTTGTGCCCATTTTCTGAGCTTTGTTCTCCAGGCTCATGCCCATATTCTGAGGTATCCAATGGTTTTCTAAGAAATTCTTGTTGCATTTAAACCATGCTGGTTTTGTTTTTACACTTGTCAACAGAGTACCCTGAGCAATGTGCTACTACTTCTCATTGTTTACCTATAAGGCCAGGGCTAGTGCACATATTACCATCTTACTGAAAGGATTCCCCTCAGGAGGCCACCAGTGTTTCTACTCAGTCAGAGGAAAAGACAAAGGCCTAGGAATTTTATTATTTGGAACCTCAGCACCAAGCTTATTGATCCAAGGCAAGTATAAATACAAGAGCCCAGACAAGGACTTTTTTCTGCCATCAAAAGATAATTTTCAGTTGTCTCACATCAATGCCCCAGTTGTGTCTTGAATAAGAATGAGTGATTCACAAAATGAATCAGGTCAATGTTCTGTTCTTGTATTCATCAAATAAGCTAAAACCCAGCTAATAGCATTTACTCCCGTTCTTCTCTGTCCTAGGTACCTTAGTTCTAGCTTCATCACAAAGTGAAGAGAGAAACCAGTGCTACCAGGCACTTGTACCATTGCATTCATCCCTCCAATATATGGTGAGGTGGAGATCATTTCACTCACTTCTTCGTGGAGGAAAGAGGCTCACACAGATGAAAGAATGTGCTCAGCAACAGAGCTACCTGGTGACTATGCAGCCAACATTAAAAGTGACTCCAAAATCCATGGACTTTACTCTCTCCCAGCTTCAGAAGGATGGAAGCCATTGTTCCTGGTAAACTCAGTGATGGGTGAGAACTCTCTGGCCAGAAAGGAATGAATCTGCTTTTCCCAAACACTCCAAATATACCATACAGTCATTTTAATTGTACTACATCTCACTTCAAAGAATTTCTTTATTGGGTACAGACTGTCCATCACATAGCAGGTAATAAGAAAGAACTACTGAATTGAATTAGATAATTAGTTACTGGCTAAAGGGAAAATAGAAACAGATACAAAAATATATAATCTAGGCTTTTGCATGGTATGTTCACTTTGTTTTGCTGCTTGGCAGAAATGAAAGTCTAAATTCTTTATGGGCTGTTTCATAACTGATAGATGAACTTGGCCTAATTGTTGATCCATAGAGAATGGTTAGAAATATCAATACCCTGGGGTTAAGTTTCCCAACTTTTGTTGCGGAAATATTTAGTCAGCAAATGATGTCTCCCCTGCTGTTAGTTTTGGCAGGAACTGTACCCCTTGTTTTTAAAAAAACATGAGAAAATAATTCTTGAGAAGAATTTATACATGCCTGTGTGAAGTTCACAAAGTACTAGAATGTGTGTGACCTGGAACAACATGGAAGAGAGTATTTCAATTCTTTGTAAAATATGAACCCCCCTCAAAAGAACCTATAGACATAAGAAAGTGTATCCATGATTTGAATCAATTAAGCAGAAAGAAAAATCACATGTAAGACCCAAAACACTGGGTGGGTTCTTATAAAATGTTATCTTTTCCAGGTTATTACCTAGTAGCCTCTAAGTAGCCTGAGTAAATTTCTATTTGAGTCCGGGCCCATCCATGAATTCATCCATCCATCCTTTTTTTGGGGGGGGGTACCAGGAATCAAACTCGGGTCTTTGCACTTGTGGGGCAGGCAGTGGACACCCATCTTTAATATATACTGGATTCTAACAAGAATGCAAAGATGTGAAGACAGGCTTTCCCTTCAAAGAGCTTAATGGAAACAATATAAATTGTTCTTTGTAATTTTTTAGCTAATACTTATTAAGCATTTACTATGCTTAAAAAGCAGGACATACATCCCATTCAGTTCACAATTATTGCATAGGAATGTGATATTGCTATCACCACATATCTTTCAGAAAATGAGTTCATATAATGTGATATTGTTATAATCACTTATCTTTCAGAAAACTGAGTTCATATAATGTATACACATGCAATGAGCTCCTATGGCAGATTTAATCCTCCTACCTCCTGTTCCCATCTGACCAAAGGAAATGGCATGCTTTTAAGTACTTTTGTATCATGTCCATTTAAGCAAGACACAAAATCAGAACTTGAACCACAACATAGTCCAGTGTCTTGCAAATAGTGATATATTTAGAATGTGAAAATTGTAATTGTTGTATGTCTATTTTCTGGAGGATTACAGTAAACTCTAGGAGAAGAGTTTAAGGAAGAAAAAGAAAAAAGTATCTTTAAGAATTCTTGGTAGTAAGTCTGATCCTTAAGAAAATGTACTGAGTATCTGGTAAAGAACAGAGAATAAGCAACAATACAGAAAGTGTATCCAGCAAGTCCATGAAGAAGAGAGTCACACAGACAACATCCTTGAAGAATGTGTCTTGTACCTAAAGAGCTCCTCTTCAAATGGCAAAAGCCTAAATGTCCAACTTGGAGAGCAATTCCTCTTGACATCAAGGATATTTTTCTTTATTCAGCATCATGGCTAGTTGGAGTCCTATATGCCTCACTTATCTGTATGTCAAATTCTTCTCCCCTGCTTGGGAAGTTTTCTGCCATTACTTCTGTGAACAGTTTTTTTTATGTCACTTGAACTATCTCCTATTTCCTCATTAACTCTAATCAGTCTTATGTTATTCTTCCTTGCATCAGCTAGCAGCTGCTGGATCAATCTCTCATGGTCCCTTGCTATTTTTAAAACATCTTTCTTTTCCTGGTCACTAATTACAATCCTGTCTTCTATATCTGATATTCTGTCCTCACATTGGCTCATTCTGCTGCGTAAACTTTCAATGGAGTTTTTAATCTCCTGGATTAATTTCCTGCACCTGTTTTATGGATTCCATTTGTTTCCTATGCTGGAATTCCATCATGTTCCTCAGCTCCTCTACTTTTTTAATCTGTGTCTGCTGTAGAGTTATTAATCATGTTTTTCACCATGGACAAAATCTCTGTAATCTGAGAAATTATTTCTGGTTTTATTTTTTCCAGAGCCTCTTTCATTGCCAGTTCAGGGAATTCAGGTGGTGGAGTTTCAGACTGTTCCATCTTGTTGCCCTTTGAGGTTGCCTTTGGTGATCTGGAAGTCTGGTTTTGAGGCTTGTTTAAATGTCTTCTCATTTCAACTGCTGCAGTCTACTGCACCTTTATCGAGGTGACTGCTCTCCCAGTGGGCTTCAATTCTCAACAAGCCTCAGAGAGGTCTTCTCGTTGCTGCTCACCACTGTACCAATACCTGGGTTCAGAAAGATGGCCTTCTGAATCCCCACACTGGGCTGTTGTCCAGGCGGCCTTCTGGCTGGGATCTGTGCTGCTCAAGCTGCTGGTGTCTGGGAGGGCCTTTGGCTGGGGCCTGCGTGCCTGCTCAGCTATTTTCCCCTTTATTCAATGTCAACAGTGAGAGTCTCCTATTAAATATCAGAACTCCTAGAAAATGTACTTAACAGCCTCAGAGTCCTGGGAGGAAAGAGTTGACACATTGACACACACAATCTCAGACTATTTCAAAGGTGTGGGCAATGTGAAGAGGAACTAACATGATTTGGTTAAGTATCCCAAGGTTAGCAGTAGCAGTAGGGAGGTTGCTCCATTCCTCTTTCCCCATCATGGATACTCTAGAGAGTGGTAGCTGCAATTCACATTGCTGATATGGAAGAAGGATGCCTACTTGGGGTTTGGTAGTCTCTGGTAAAGGAATCCAACTCAGCACAAAAAGAGATGAGAACAAATACATCAATGTTTCTTTCCTTCTGTCAGCCACACCCTCTCTTACTGGTCAGATTTAACAGGAAGCTGGATGGCAGAAAAAGATAAAAGGGTCCCCTCCCAGGGGACAAAGCAGGATGGGGAAGGGTAGAGAGAGTCTCTGGGAAGACTGATGGGGAATGGCTAGTGCAAGGACTTGCAGTGGTAAGCAGATAGAACTAATTTGTCACTGAATGCATTTTAACATAACAAAACTTAGATTTTTCTTTTTGTAAAGTAAAGCAGAGTCAACATTATCCTTGAAATAGATTTCTCTTACTTGCCTCCATTGAGATGTTCTTTTATGCATATGAGAGAAAAGGGTGGTGTACCTGGTGAGCTTGGGGTTACCCATAACCCTTCATATCCTCATTAGAGAGTGTTTAATGTGAGTGGCATCCATTCTATGTGCTTTGTGGGGGAGGGGGTGGAGCATTACTGCTAGAGTCAACCAGGGAGCCTCAAATGGGATTTGGAAGATGATCAAATTACTTCCCAGTTGTGTGACTGAGCCACTAGTAATGGAAGAGGAAGGTAGAGTAGAGAAGCAGGGAGTGTGTGTGATCACATCATTGGAAAAGGGAAGGAGCAGAAGGCAGAGACAAAATTCAAAAATGCAACATTGTGAAGATTTTGCCTGTATCTGTCCCTCTTATGGTTAAAAAGCCTCTTCACTACCTTACCCAGGAACATAAAAGCAGTTGTCACTGGAAGAAACAAGTGGCATGGGCTACAGACAGGAGACAGTAACACACACACACACACACACACACACACACACACACACACACACCTCAGAGGAGATTTTAAAAGCAGGACAGTGATGAGCCCAAGCTGCCCATCATCATCAGTGAAAGGTAAGGATAGGGGCTTAACTGGGGACCAAGTATCTCCCACAACTCCAACTCAGCCTGTTATGGCAAATCATGCAGGAGGAGGGATAGTAAAATCTCCCACTGGCTCTGAGAACATATATTTCCCAAGAGGTTTTACAAAAGAAAGCTCAATTTCTGTTTTTATGCTCATAATTATCTAATTCCTTATTAAGAAATTGGTTTTTATATGTTATTACTAGCTGCATGTTAAGTATCTTCTTGAGGCAATTTAAAAACTCTCTCTGCACACACACATAGACATACACTCAGTAGTATGTGTAATAAAACTTGAAAATTTTGCCCATCCACAGTGACCAGCCAGAGCATGGTGAGAACCATGGCAGTATAGAACCCTTGCTCCATCCCCATGCCCCATCCACAGTGACCAGCTTAGCCATGAGGGTGCCTGCAAACCCCTCTCCGCCGCCTCAGGCCTCCTGGCTGCACTGCTACCTGGTTCCACACTACAGAGGCACAGGGGGTCATAAAAGCCATTGTCCTGAGCTCCAGAAGATAGAGCAGAAGTGAACAACAGAAAGAGGGCCTCTCTTAGGCTTCTTGATGAAAACTGAAGCCCACTGGAAGGGTGAAGAGAATCTCTGCAAGAAAGGCACACCAGACCACCATACTTGGTAAGTTAGAGGGATCATCACCTCCCATTGGAAACTGAACTATTTTCAGGGGAAGGGCAGCTGCAACCTGCAGTAGAATCTTATAGAGTTCAACCCTGCAGGAGGACAGGGAGCTTAACTTGGGACTTGCAGGCAGAAATCTGCCAGAATCTCACAGGTCTGCTACTGGCTTGCTGAGACTCATTGACTTATATCTGCACACTGCTCTCTGCATTGTCTATTGTGACAGCAGAGACATACACTGAAGGAGGCTCTTCACTTTTATTTTTTATTATTTGTAAAAATTTTTTTCTCTTTTTAACTTTTATTATTTTTCTACTCTTTTCAAATGTTTATTTTTTCTTCTTTTTTTCCGTTCTTTTCTCTTTTCTTTCTCTTTCTCTCATACTCACTGTCTTGCTGTCCCACATTGTTCTTCATCTCCCCTTTTATTCCTGTTCTGGACCTAATTTGGATTTCTTCTTTATTTTTCTTTTCTTCTCTTTTTCCTTCTCTTGATTGTCATTAGCTTTAAAGGAAAGTAAACACAGTTTCTAGCCTCTCTATTGGTGTTAGGTCATTCTGTTCTGGTCTTTGTTCTTTCATTCTGTCTTTTCCTCTTGTTTTTAACAGTTTCTTAGAGACTGTGTGATCTTCCTGTGTCCTCTGGCCTCACTGCTAACCTTTCCCTAATCTTCCACCTATCTATCCATCCATCCCCAGTGCCTTCTAACTCCCCATCCCAAAGGGTAAAGTTGCTATATTGAAGAGATTGTTCACTATAAACATATGTTGGGCTGGTCCTCGATTTTGATTTAACTCACACAGTTAAAGGTGATAGATTAACAAC
>NW_004624737.1:34733251-34792937 GCF_000247695.1 Heterocephalus glaber | reverse complement strand
AAGTTGGATTTATCCCAGGGATGCAAGGATGGTTCAACATACCTAAATCAGTATATGTAACACACTACATTAACAGAGCCAAGGACAAAAACCATATGATCATCTCAATAGATGCAGAAAAAGCATTTGACAAAATCCAACACCCATTCATGAAAAAAACCCTACAGAATATTGAAATAGAAGGACTTTATCTCAACCTGATTAAGGCTATCTATGAAAAACCAACAGCCAACATTGTACTAAATGGTAAAAAACTGAAAACTTTCATGCTAAACTCAGGAACAAGATAAGGATGCCCACTATCACCACTCCTGTCCAATATAATTCTGGAAACATTAGCCACAGGAAATAGACAAGAGAAAGAAATAAAAGGAATAAAGATAGGAAAGGAAGAAGTTAAGCAGTCATTATTTGCTGATGATATGATACTTTACATAGAAGACTCAAAAAACTCTGCCAAAAGACTTGTAGACTTAATTGATAGATTCAGTAGAGTAGCTGGATACACTCAAAAAATAATAGCCTTCTTGTACACAAATAATAGACTTCCTGAGAAATTAGAGAAATAATTCCTTTTACAATAGCATCCCCAAAAATGAAATATATAGGAATCAATCTAACAAAAGAAGCAAAAACCTCTACATTGAAAACTATAGCACTCTGAAAAAAGAGATTGAAGAGGATATCAGAAAATGGAAACACATCCCTTGTTCCTGGGTAGGAAGAACCAATATAGTGAAAATGGCCATACTTCCAAAACTGCTATATAGATTTAATGCAACGGCAATTGAAATTCCAACAATATATTTCACAGAACTAGAGAAAACAATCTACAAATTCATTTGGAACCAGAAGAGACCTAGAATACCAAAAGCAATTCTAGGCAATAGAGACATAACAGGGGTTATCACATTCCCCAACTTGAAACTATACTACAAAGCTACTGTGATAAAAACAGCATGGTACTGGCAAAGAAAAAGACCTGAGGATCACTGGAATAGATTAGAAATTGCAGAAACAACTCCAGACATACTCAGCCACCTCATTTTTGACAAATGAGCCAACCACCCTCACTGTAGGAAAAACAGCCTCTTTAATAAATGGTATTGGAAAAACTGGATTTCAACCTGCTAAAGATTAAAACTAGACCCATATCTATCACCATGCACTAAATTTAAGATTGAAGTGGATTAAAGATCTAAATAATATAATGGAAACACTAAGCTTGATGGAAGATAAGAACCTCAATAGCACAGGAACTAGCACAAAGAATCAACAACTGGAATCTCATCTTATAGAAAAGCTTCTGCACTGCAAGAGAAACCACCCACAGAACTAAGAGACAACCTACAATGTGGGAAAAAAATTTTAGCAACTGTACCTCAGACAAAGGTCTACTATCTAGAATATATAAAGAACTGAAGAAAATCAGACCCCCCCAAATTCAAAGACCCAATTCAAAAATGGGCATGTGAAATAAACAGACAATTCTCAGACAAAGAAGTAAAAGCAGCAAATAAACATGAAAAAATGTTCAACATCACTGGTCATTTGAGAGCTGCAGATGAAAACGACACTGAGATTCCATTTCACCCCAGAAAGAATGGTTGCTATCAAGAAATCAACCAATAATAAATGTTGGTGGGCCTGTGGGGAAACAGGAACACTGCTTCACTGCTGGTGGGAGTGTAGACTGGTGCAACCACTGTGGAAATCAGTATAGGGATACCTCAAAGAACTAGGACTAGAGGTCCCATTTGACCCAGCTATTCCCCTGCTGGGTATTGTCCCAAAAGAATTAAAAGAATCATAAAACAGCGATATATGTGCACACATGTTTATAGGGGCACAGTTTGTAATAGCTAAAAGTTGGAAACAGCCCAAAGGCCCATCAACTGGAGACTGGATAAAGAAGATATGGTTCTTTTATAAAATGGAGTGCTACTCAGCCATAAAGAACAAGAAACTAGAGACATTTATAGCTAAATGGATGCATATTGAGGACATACTCTTAAGTGAAATAAAAAGGGCACACGTGTGTAAATACCGAATAGTTTCTCTGGTGTGAGAAACTGAAAGTGCAAATAAGCATTAAAATGAATAATTGATAATTTAAAATAGGAAGAAAAGGTACCAAGGGGTAGGAGCAGTGGGAAGGGAAGGGGAAAGGTAAGAAGGAAAAGAAAAATTATGAGAAAAGGAAAAAATGGAAATAAAGTGTTTGTAAATAGGGAAGGGTGGACAAGGTAAAGGGAGGACAGGGAATGGGGAAAAAATAAGAACCAAGATACATCATGTACAGGTAGAAGCACCCAATGATAAATGTAAACATATTGTATATCTAATATATACCAATAAAAGAATTTACACACACACAAAAAAGAAAATTTAACTGTAGCATACTGCAATAAATTAAATAAGGCAAATATCCTTGGCAAGATTTGGAAAAACAAGCTAGATATTTCCCAGAAATGAACAGTTCCATAATAATGGTCATAAAAAATAAACTAAAACTTGTATGTCCATCTTAGTTACATGGAAAGTCCACTGCCGTTTTCTTAAGAAGCTGATACCAAACTCCTAAAAACCACTCTGAATTCCAATGGTCTGCTTTTTATTCCAAGCTGTTACTTACTGGTACAACATTTCCATTAACCATGTTGAGCAATGGTTTATAGATGAGTAAGGAATTTAGAATTCAGTATTTGAATTCATCAAGCCATTTTCAGTAAGTAAATTGAAACCCTGAGATATGCCAAAAAAATGTAATTACTAATCCAAATAGCCCTTTGTACCTGCATAAATAAACATTGAGATCAATTTCTGGTTAATAGAGATCATTTGCTGTTATGTTCATATTTTTAATGTCGTGACATGGATTGGAATGGTTGCTTTATACTATTACATTGTCACTGTCATCTGAACTACACCGGAGAAGACATCAGATAATTGATACAGAATATACTAGCAAAATAGAAACTGTTTTTCCCTGAAAATAATTGGCTTAAAACTTGGGGAATATACTGTATACTGTTGAAGAGTCTCTTCCTAGCTTTTCATGAAGATTTCATTCAAATACTACAAAGGAAAGAGGCTAGAGAGTTCATCAGCACTCCAAGGGAAAATAAATAAACAGGCTCTTGCTACATAGTATTTCTTGTTTGAACTTTTACTGTGATCAAAACCAATGATGATCCACGCATTCTCTCCAATTTCTCCAGGATAGCCCTATTTTGTCTCCTCCAGAAAACTTGGAGTGTTCTTGAAAGACTCAACTGTACTTAAAATTCCAGGTACCACTCAATGAGTAGTGGGGTAAAAAGGACAGGGTCCACAAACAATGCGTGAACAAAACCTGGCTTTTCCCACCAACATCACCTACCTCTAGTAATCCAAGCTCAAAACTGGGTCTGTTTTGATTTCATGTTCTTTCAAAGACAGTAAAAATGGCTAATCACATCCATAAAATAGAATACCAGGCATTAATAGAAGGGAATACAATACTGAATGAAAGAAAGTAGATACACAGAAAATACATAGTGTATGGTTGAATAGATATGAAATTATACAAAAGGGAAATATAATTTATGGCGACAGGAAACAAATTTGGTTTTCTGCAGCTGATAGAAGAAAGCATTAACTGTATGTGGTCACAAGAGAACTTTATGGGACAATGGAACTGTTTTTTATCTTGGTTGTGGTGTGGTTACATGGGTTTGTATATTACTTGGCTATATACATAGAACAAATATATATTTTATTGCCTATAAACTTTATTTAAAGTTTATTTTAAAACAAGGCATAAAAAGAGGAATGATTCATCTTCAGCTAGATGCTGTATCTGGAATGCTTGAAACTGTGGAACCACCTTGGAATCAAAAGGAGATCAGCCTACAACAAAACCAGTATATATGCAGTAGAAAATGCATGTGCTGGGTCCTTGATGAGAAGGCAGTGCAGGATGCTTATGAGAACATAGGCCCTGGAGGAAATTCCCCGGGTCAATGCCTTCTTTCTATGTGCTATTATGTGCATGACCTTGGGAAGCCCATTCTCCTCTTTGTCCCTAGGTTTTCTCATCTATAAAATGAGGCTAAAAATAATACCACCCATCTCCAAGGTTTTGAGAAGGATTGAATTGGTTAGTATGTGAATTCCACATGACAGAATCAACCCATCTTTTCTCCTCCCTCCCTCTTCCTTCTTTTCTTTCCTTCTTTCTCCTTCCTTCCATCCTCCTTCCCTTCCTTTCAACTTTTATTTAATCGTGTATCCCAAGCACCAGGAACAATGCTGGGTATCAGTAAGTCCTTAATAAATGCTTGTCAAACGAATGAAAAAAAACTACATGTAAAATATGTTGGAACAGTGCCTTACATCTGGTAAACAAAGTTAAAGGCTTTACTCATTTTCAATTGTAGTTATCACTATGACTGCTATTATTATTGTGCAGCTGGAGATGCACCCAAGATCTACTTTGTTTCTAGCCTTCTTGTTTTGTGGGTATTAAATGTTTTGTTTTATAAGGTATTTTTAAGTGGCTATTCTGGAGATGATTCAATGATAGCCTATAGGGTATCTGTTTTTGTATGACCCACAAGCTAAGACACTTTTTATGTTTATAAAGAGTTGTAGAAGGAAGAGGAAGAAGAAGAAAGGGAGGAGGAGGAGAAGACAAAGAAGAAAAAGTAGACAGAAGAGTAGAAGGAGAAAAACCCCCCACAATGACAATAATTATACAATAGCAAAGCCAATCCCTTTGCTATTTTGTTTACAGAGCCCAAAGCATCCTTCCTCAAACAATACATGCCAGGGCATAAAATCAATTTTTAGTTTCAATACACATACAATAGCAACATCTATCCGTCAGGTTGTACTAACAGGTCCCATAACAGGAAGTAGAATGTTGTATGCCTGCTTCTGAGTAGGAGGAAAGCAGGAGAAGAGGAGGGTAAACCAACACTAGAGAACATGGTACAGTTGATGGGCACATGAGCACACTGATTCATAGGTATCTGATCAACACTAGAGAAGGACATAAACCTGGTCCACTAGTGAACCTAGTCCACTCTAACTCAATTCTGAGGGCATCTAAGGGAATTAATTCTGAGAAGACTTTTAGAGAAATCAAGGGACACTGTAGTTATTGTTAAATACTCCAGTGTTTTAATTCTCTATACGTGATGCCCAAAACTCAAATGCAGAAAGACCAAGAGAGCAGTAACTGTTTCTTTACTTCCCCTACCTGCTTCTATTCCATTCTCTCTGGTTATTTTCCCAAATCATCACCTTTGCCATGTATCCTCAATGTTTGATCATTTCTTCACAATCTTAAACTTGATAAAATTTCACCACTAACCATCATCCAGACAAATATGACCAAATGGCCTACAGGGGCCGGAGTATATTGCAGTTATGTATAGCATTTTATTTGATCTTCAAACTACGTGAAAGAGTAGTTTCTATTCTCAGCCTCAGCACTGTTGACACTATGGGGTTTGGATGATTCGTGGGGGCTGGCTTAGGTGTTGTAAGATGTTTGGTGGCAGCCCGAGCCTCTAGCCACAGATGCCAGCAGCCTTCCTCTCCCCTAGTCTTGACAAGTAAAAATGTCTTCAGATATGCCATGCGCCTTTGGAGAGCAGGGGCTTCATTATTCCACTCATTTGAGAACCATGGCATTAGGCCGATTTTATATAAAATCAGTGAACTAATAGCCCAAATATTCTCTGCTCATAAGAAACAGGACCAAGATACCAACCTAAGTGTACCTATTTTGAGAACTCTTAACTATTATGCTTTGGTGCCTATTTGGACCTAACTTCTGCTCTACCCATCTATGTCACTGGGTTGAGCAACTGAGCTCTTCCCATCTGAAGGGAAGGTACTGCACTCTCACCTCTGCATTCTCCATTGCATGGAGTATCCCCTCTTTCACTCTTTCCCTTGCTACTGATTCACCAGTACCTACCAGTACTATCTAGGGTTAATTCATGAACCGGTTTAACCAAGTTTGCACGAGCAGCAGCTATCCTTGGAAATTTTGGGGTTGTGAAAATTCAGAAAAATGAAAAGTCCTGAATATTTTCCCAGGCTAGACATATGAGAGTTCAGAGGCACTGCAGTTTTATTTTAAAGGAGAAAGGATATTCTATTTCCCATCATCCTCCAAAAACGAAAACTAAGTTTCAACAGTTATTGGGCCATAAATTACTAGAACAGCCGGGGGGCGTTAGAAAGTACCTTGCTGACCCACTTCAGGAAACAGAGGTGGGAACTGAGTGGAGGCAAGTGCCTGGTGGAAGGGCGGGGGATACATTTGGACTCTCACTTTGGTGCTCTGTCCATGCTGTCTTCTCATTCTAGAAAGGACTGCCGAAGTCAGAACTGTGAAGCTAGTTTTCAAAGGTGGTTTGAAATGCTGTTGAATACGTTTTGAAGTATATCTAATAATTCCATTTCTAAATACATATTATAGATACAATTCGTTATTTATATAATTTCTTTTACTGTTTATATTTTGTGGCTTTATGCTGATCTCTCTCTCTCCCTCTCTCTTTCTCTCTGTCTGCCTGTCTTACAGTTTGAAGTAGTACAATGATTATTGTATTGGCTGGGAAATAAAAAACCCTTGAGACTATCAAACATAAGGAATTTTAGGAAATTTGTTATACCAGAGTATGAGATCTGAAAAGGCAAGGAAGGGTTCAGTGAGGCAACCCAGAAGCCAATGACTGCAGGGAGCTGCTGTGACCTTTGGGATGGGAGGCACATGGGGTATAAGGAGGTGATGTCTCTCCAAGAAGAGGGCTACCCTTTGCGAGTGGAGCCCTGGAATACATATTTCTATTGCCAAGAATGCGGGGAGAAGGCGGGCACAGTGAGAGAGATACCCTGGCATCTCTCCAGCTTCCACCCTGCAGCCTCCCACCAGCACATCCCATTGGCCAGACCTCCCAGAGCCTGGGCGCAAGGGGGCGGGGAGCCCTGTAGCACAGAGCAGAGCAGGGGATAATGGATGCTACTTCCCCATTTAAAAGAGGTGGTCAGATTTTGGAACAGAGGCTAAGGCCTATAGTAGCCATGCCTAGAGGACATCTCTGGACAGCAAACACTAAGTTAAGTGATCTCCGTTCTATCAAAGTCTCCCCACTATAATTGACTCACAAACCTCAGCGCGCACACACACACACACACGCACACACACACACACACACACACACACAGAAAAATAGAAACGTGAGAAGACAAGTCAACAAATTGCCTCCAAAAACTCCTACCTTCCCCAAAGATGATCTGTGGGGCATTGGTGGGGAGGAAATCAAAAGCCAAATAGCTGATTTACACGTAATGATAAAAGATAAAACAAAACAAAACGAACCCCAGATCAATAAGGTTCTTGGTGAGCTCAGAGATGAACAACTAAACAGGTAATAGACTTAATAAGCAAAATGATCAGTGAGATTACAGAGGACACTAATAAAAAGCTAAGTGATCTAAACAAAATGACACAAAATGAGAATTACCAGTTTAGCAAAGAATTAGAATCCATGAAAAGGTACCAAACAGAAATCTAGCAGATTAAAATATATTGAAAGAATAGGTGGTAGAAACGACCAGTCTGAGGACCGAGTGTCAGAACTAGAAGGTAAGGCTGACGCGGGTGACCACATACTCAAAGGTACCTTAGAAACAAGAGAACGTGGACATGTATTCAAAAGCTGCTAGATGAGACAAAGGAGGCTAATTTGAGATTATTTGGAGTTCGTGAAAAATCACAAGACAGCATGAGTGGGATAAAAATTTGTTTATAGAAATAACAGGAGAAAAGTTTCCAAGTATGGGGAAAGAATTTAACAAAGAGAGAAGTGAGGGATGTAGAAGCCCAAATAGCCATGATCAGAAAAAAAAACCACAACAATTCCCAAACACATCACAGTCAAAATCCCAGAAGTCCAACACAAGGACAGAATCTTAAAAGCTGTTTCAGAAAAAGCAACAAATCACTTCTAAATGTAAACATTAGAATTAAAGCAGACTTCTCAACACAAACTTTAAAGGAGATCTTGAAGTAAGTGTTTCAAGTCCTAAAAGAAAACAATGTCCAACCCAGACTAATATATCCTGAAAAACTGTCCTTTGAAATTGATGGAGAAATAAGACCTTTCTATGACAAAGAGCACTGTAAGAAGTTCATGACCACCAAACCAGCACTCCAAATATTTCTCAAGGATATCCTAGAAAGAGATGACGAAGCCAACACTGCCCAAATGTCTAATAGAATGAATATGCCAGGTAGGGCAAGAAGTTAAGCAGAAGGGAAAAAAATTAATCAGCAACAGAAAAATAATGCAATGGCAGAAATAAATCAATTCCATTCACTAATGACTCTCGGTGTGAAGAGTCTCAGCTCTGTAATCAAAAGACAGAGATTGGTGGATCAAAAAATAAAACCGAACAATATGCTTCATAAAAGAAACACATTTAATTTAAAAAGAAATTCACAGACTAAAAATTAAAGAATAGAAACAATATTCCATGAAATGGGAGCTGAAAAACAAGTATGACTAGAGTAGCTGTCTTATATTCAGGCAAAGTGCACTTCAAGCCAAAGCTGATTAGAAGAAGCAAAGATGTTCATTATGTATTAGTTAAGGAAACAATTCAGTAGGAAGAGATAATGATTTAATAGAGATGCTCCAAACACCAGTGCATCCAACAAAATAAAACAAACATTACTGGATATAAAAGATCACATAAACTTCAACACAGTTATAGTGGGGAATGTCAATACCTAACTATCACAAATAGGCAGATCAACTAGACAAAAAAGTAGCAAAGAAATATCAGCCTTGAACCTCACCACTGAACAAATGAACTTAATAGGTATCTACAGGATGTTTCAGACAACACAACGGAATGCACATTCTTCTCAGAAGCACATGGAACTTTCTCCAAAATAAACTACATACTACCCCATAAAACATGCTTAAATATAAAAAAAACTGAAATTATCCCATACATAATATCAGATCACAGTGCAAGGGATGCAGAAATCAATGTCAAGGGAAACCACAGAAATTATAGAATCACATGGGGATTAGATATTGTACTCTTGGATAAGCAATGAGCCACAGAAGAAATCAAGAAAGAAATTAAACAGTTACTTGAATCAAAGGATAATATCAGTCCAACATACCAGAACTCATGGGGCCTAATGAAAGCAGTCCTAAGAGGGAAGTGCACAGCTAAATGCCCACAGCAGAAAAACGGAGTGAGCTCAAGTCAACAACCTCACGATGTGCCTCAGGGTCCTAGAAAACCATGAACAATCCAAATCCAAAGCTAGTACGAGGATGGAAATTACTGAAGATCAGAGAATTAATGAAATGGAAACTTAAAAAAACACAAGAAATCGATGCCTGGAAGAACTGGTTGTTTGAAAGAATAAACCAAATAGAGACGTCCTTAGGCAATTTTGATAAAAAAAAGAAAAAAGAAAGAAAAGAAAAGATCCATATCAATATAATTAGAAATGGAAAAGAAAAAAATCACAACAGACACTACTGAAATCCAGAAAATTATTAGTAATAACTACTTGAAATTTGTATACTCCAATACATCTGAGAATCCCAGATTTCAAGTTATATCACAAAGCTACAGTGATAAAAATAGCACAGTACTGACAAAAACAAAGCAAAACAAAACAGGTGAATCAATGGAATAGAATAGAAGATGCAGAAACAACGCCAGGTACATTCAGCTATCTGAACCTTGATAGAGAGGCCAAAAACATACAGTGGAGGAAAGGTAGGGCTTTAACAAATGGTGCTGGGAAAACTGGCTATACACGTAACAGAACATTCAATCTAGACCTGTAACTCTTACCATGTACTAAACCAAAATAAACATGGATCGAAGATCTAAAGAAACAAAAAGCAAGCTGTTGGAAGATAAAATAGGTAAAACTCTTAAAGACACAGGCATAGGCAAGGACTTTCTGAACAGAACTCCAATTTCACAAGAAATAATATCAAGAATCAACAAATGAGATCATATCAAATTAAAAAGCTTCTTCATAGGAAAGGAAACAGCCAAATGAGTGAAGAAACAACCTACAGAATGGGATATATTTTTGCCAGCTACTCCTCAGAAAAAGGACTAATATCTAGAATATAGAAAGAACTCAAAACAATTAGCGCCCCCCATAAAAGACTCAATCAAAAAAAGAGCAACTCAAATGAATAGATACTTCTCAGAAAAAGTTGACATGGCTAATACATGAAAAAATGTTCAATATCCGACCATTAAAGAAGTGCTAATAAAACCACACTGAGATTCCATCTTACTCTAGAAAGAATGGCTATCATCAAAGAAATCAAATAACAAATGCTGGTGAGGCTTCAGGAGGATAAAGGACTCTTCTATATTGTTAGTAAGAATATAAACTACTAGTGCAACTACTATGGAAATCAGTATGGAGATTTCTTAAAAAACTAAAAATAGAAATTCCATTTGACCCAGATATTCCCCTCCTAAGTATCTTCCCAAAAGAGTTAAAGACATCATATTACATGGATCCCTGCATATCCATGTTTATAGCAGCACGACTCATAATAGCTAAATCTTGGAAGTGGCTTGTCTGTCTATCAGCACATGAACGGATGAAGAAAAATGTGGTATTTATATACAATGGGGTATACTTTACCTTAAAGAAGGATAAACTTGAGTCATTTGTAGGAAAATGGATGTACATAGACAATAATATTAAGTGAAATAAATCAGACACAAGCTTAAATATTGGATGGTTTCTCTTATATGAGAAACCGAAAGTATAAATAAAGAGTAAATTAAAGAGAGATAACAGGAAATAAAGAGATACATGTTTTGCAAATGTGAAGAAGACCAAGAGATAGAGGGAGCGGGGAGGGGAGAAGAAGGTGACACAAGAAAATTAAGACATATTGTGTACATGTATCAACTCTCCATGAGGAATGTAATACACACTATAAGCACAATAATGTAATAATATGGAATAATGTAATAATTATGTAATAACAAAAATAAACATTTTTAAAAGTTCAGGGAATGGATTGGAGGGCAACAGGCATTGACCTACACAATTACCCTCGTTTTAGCAACTTCTTAGACTGTCTCAGTGGCTGATACATCATCAGATCCTTTCAAAAAGTGACCACTCAGAGGTTGACTCCGTAAGAGTCTAAGTTGCTCTTTTTAGGTTTCCTTCCCTTTATTCTAAAGAGAAGAGATCTGTACTAAGGAAACAGAAAGAAGCTGGGGCTTATGCAATGATGACTTTTCTTGGTTAGAAACTACCAGCTAACATGTTCAGAAATCCACCAGCCAACACGTTAAAGAGTTACAGGGTACCATGGGGATCAGGCTCAGGTATTTTCTCCAGGAAAGCTGGGCCAGTCATGTGAGTGGCGAGGATTAAGTCATCCCCATCCTCCACATCCATAGGGGGAAACTGTAACCCCTAATGTGGCTGTAATTAAATTCAGACAGGGCTTTTATGGAGGTAATTAATTTCAACTGAGGTCGTAAGTGTAGGACCTAATTCAATATGACCAGGGTTCTTTTAAGAAGAGGAAGTGAAACCAGGAATGATATGCACAGAGGCAAAGTCAAGTGAGAACACAGCAGGAGACCATCTTCCTGCCGAGGAGATGGACCTCAGGGAAACCTAACCTGCTGACACCTTGAGTTTGTACTTCTAGCCTCTGGAACTGTTAGAAATACCTTTCTGTTGTTGAAGTCACCCAGTCTGTGTCATTTTGTTATGGTAACCTGAGCAGATTAACATGAGGCACTAAGCACACATGCCCAATAAAAGTCGATGCTCCTTCCTACTTCCAAAGTTGATTTCAGGATTCCCTGAAATAATTTACCAAGTGTCCAGGCTCTTTTCATAGTTAGAAATAAGCCTTAGACACATACCCATGGAAAACAATAGCAAGGACTCAAATTCATGTGCAGATATAAATGATCTTGTGAGCAAGTGGTAAATAGTGCTGAGAAATGCAGAATGAAGGAATTCTAAAGAGGTTTTTGGTGTGAAGAGGGAATAGAGGGTGCAGATGATAAAATCTTCCCAACTTACAAATTTTCCATGTTAGCCTGGCTAGAATCATGGTTGGGATTTTAACCCCTTCTTCAGAGAAGAGATTTTTTGAAGTCCAATATCAAAATATAGAACAAGGTCTGCAGACTACTTTTTGGTATTTTTTTTTCTATAAACCTCTTTGCATAGAAACCGCTTTGCATAGAAAGTTATTAAAATAGTGTAATTTTGATATTTTTCCTTAATCTTACTATTTTTGACTGATCAGCAGACAAGAGTTCTGTGTCAGTATAATTATGAATATATTACTTTAATAAATAAGCTAAAAATTAAGTCCAAATACACCCATGATGCTCAGATAAGCCTTCAGGGTTTAGGGATCCTGAGAGCTGCTGTGAGGTTTCTTTGGGGCAGAGCAGTTTTAAGAAGTAAATTGATATTCCGCAGTTGGCTTTGCCCTTGGGTACTCACAGGGTCTTAACAGCAATTTAAGATCTGCTTGGGATTAACTGTTTCACATTTTCCCCTGTAGACCTGTCCAAGTCCTGTAAATCACTAGTAAATGCCACAAAGCACTTTCCCCTGGAGAATTGGGAAGGGAGGGTTTGGGGCAGGCAAAGGGTGAAGAAGTTATCTGCAGAAGAGAAGCAGGCTTCACTGACAGGGTGATCTCAGGAGGGAGCAAAAGAGCAAAGAGCATCCACACTCGCAGCTCTACTGGAGATAAATCTGTGTGCTGAAGCATTAGGTTCCTTCAGCCTCCACAAACCAAACGGGGGAGTTTCTGAGGCAATTTATTAGTATGTTTGTCTCTCTTCTGTCTCTGTGTGTGTCTCTCTCTCTCTCTGCCCTCCTCCCTCTTTTGAAGGCAAAGTCTTCCTATGTAGCCAGGATAGCCTTAAACTCAATATGTATCCCAGGATGGCCTTGAACTCGAGATCCTTCTGGCTAAACCTTCCAAGTGCTGGGATCACAGCCATGCACCACCACACCTGGTTTGTTGGTATCTTTTGAAATCTTGCTACTCAGCATGGTGTCAGATCATCAGTAAACCTTAGGAGCTCATTAGAAATGCAGACCTTCAGATGACCTGATCAGAATCTGCAATCTGACAAGATCTTCACAAGACTTTTATTCCTAGAAATTTTGGGGTGCACTTCTCTAAAGCATGTCTCAGCCAGATGAGTGTGACAAAGCACTGCAACACTGTCCGGGCATGAGTGTGCCTCAGGCTTCATCCCCATCACGGAGAAGGGAGCCGAGGGGAAAGGACCTTGGGAGCAGAAATGAATGTGAGCCTGTCTCAGACTCAGCTCTTCCCCTCCAAGGCGACAGGCAGGCCAGCTTCACCTGTGGCAGTAGGCAGCACCCACTGAATATGCACACGCTCTTTCTTTTTATGTGCATAAACACATGCTGGGCCGAGGAGGATGTGTCAACATGAGCACTAATGCACTCAGGGTGGCCAACCATCTGGTATGCTCAGGACTAAGGGGTCTGATGGGACACAGGCCTTGCAGTGCCAACACAGGAAGAGTTCTGGGCAAACCACAACAAGTTAATTATTGTAAAAGGGTTAAATACCTACCACTTGCTGAAGGACTACTAGAATGTAGCAATGAGGCTTTTATTGACAGGTGATTAGAACCCTGGACTAGATCCTTGGTCTACTATTACCATTATATGAACTTAAATCAGTTACTTTACTACTCTAGGGTTATAGTTTTCTCCCACAGAAATGAAGGACTAGATTAGCTCAAAGGGATATTCTAGTTATAATGTTATAGCTGTGAACTTGTGGGTTATTCCATCATTTGAGAATTGGAGACATCTTCTTGCACCAATACACAACATAATCTAAGAAGAACAAGGCTCTGAGCTAGTGTAAGTATATAACGGCACTGAAGGTATTGCCTTTACGAAGCTTAGGCTACTGGGAGTAGGGTGATCAGCCAGAGCAGATGTGACAAGTGCTGAGGAGAAAATAAGGAACTGTCATAATATATGGTGATCCATCTTCTTCTGAGAAGGAGTAGTGTTTTGGCTGAGATTGGATGAGCCAAACATGAGAAAACAGAAAGGTGTAGGGAAGAACAAATACATTAGAGCCTACAGTGGGAAAGAGGTCATGAAGTTAAAGGATCAGAAAGGCCTACAGAATGAATGGAGCAGAGCGAAAGGGAAGACAGGGGCAAGAGATGAGGCTGGAGAAGTAGTCAGGGCCCACATAATGTCTAGTACATTGGCCACTGTAGTGCTGCAGATAGCTAAGTTAATTAGAAATTATTATAAGACAGTTAGACAAAGCTGGGACCTCAGCATAGAAAAACATTTGAGGCACATTCACTGGTTAGCATTCTAAAAAGGGAGAAGCTACTACACTCATGTACTTCCCCTTGGGATAAAAAGCGGTGATTGATATTCTAAATGGGTATCAGTCACCTGAGTTGGAGACCAAGATCTTAACTCATCCCTTACCAAAACCCTGAAAATCCTTCTTCACTCTTTGTACACTTGCTATGTGACTGGCTTCCAATTGGATCCCCCTTTAATCAATACTACCTAAGCAACTATACTTGTTGTAATCTTATTGGCTCATCATAGTTTTGTCCCATCTCATGTCCACCTTGTGATTTCCTATTGAACCGATACTACCTAAGTGATTATTCTTATAATCTTACTGGTTGACTATAGTCTTGTCTCACCTTGAACCTGCCACACCTTGTGGCTTTGGCCCATAAAACCTCCCTGGGAAATAGCGTCCTTCGGTAACCCACTTTCTAGTCCCCCTTTTGTCTCTCTCTTAGACACTATTTTTCTCGCAATAAAATTTTCCTATTCTTAACCTCCATTGTTCCTAGAATTCATTCTTTGATTTTAGAGAACAGGAACTCACGTTTCAGATATCTAGCAGGATTTGGAGTTACATGTATTCCCCCTATATCTGTATGAAGCTCAGGGTTTATCCTGGGTGCCAAGGGAGGCTCCTAAAGGATTTGCAAACATATCAGATTTATAAGAGCTGATAAACCTTACTAAATTATTATTTTACACTGATCGATCACATAATCACATGTAAGAGTAATATAATATAGCATTAAGCACATAACCTGTTCCATAAGCTTCACATTAATCAAGAAGAGTTATTGATGAAGGGCCATCAATAACTCCACCTCATCACTTTGAAGATTAGTATTCACTTCAACATGGTTTTCATGGCAAATGATAAAATGAATCTGTGGCTTGAATTATCCAATCCTACCCTTTGGGAGCAAAAAATGTTACTTAGAACAAATTCTTATAATTAAGATCTAATTGTTATTGATGTTTGGACAAATATCTTTGTTGACTTAGTCTCCAAGAAAGTAAATCACAGTCACCACCAGGTTTTTTTGTAGCATTACGTGGCATTTGAATGTGATGGCCTCGGGATTCCTAATGCCCTCCTTATAAACATCTATGAGGTAAATTCCTTCCTCTCTTCATGGAGTTAAAGAATCATGGAGATATTACCTCTGACTTTGGATCTTGACAGGAGTTTGAATTAATGCAGCAAGGATCACAGATTTGATTGGTGTTGGTTTAAAGTTTATCCTTCAATTATTGCAAAAGCATTTGCAATAGCTTCAAAAATTAAACACTGCAAAACACAGAGCAATAGAAAGAAGGAGAAAGCGTACAAATCTCTTCATCCCTCAGAAGGAAATGACTGTGTAGTAGATGAACTCAGTAACTAAATTCTGCTCATGAATTTTCTGGAAACAAAGGCAGGAAAGGAAACGGTGGTTGCATGATGTATATTATGTGATAAAAAATGAAATGAACATCAGAATCACTCTGCAGAGACAAACTTTTCTTTAACTCCACGAAGAGAGGAAGAAATTTACCTTATAGATGTTTATAAAGAGGGCATCAGGAATCTACTGGCCATCACATTCAAGTAAAATTTTGAAGGAAGAAGATAGCAATGTAGCTAAGAATAAAAGCTTCTTGGGCTAGTGTCTGTAAAAGTTAAGAGCAGTATAAACTCACAAAGGCATTTTGTAGGAAGCCAAGGAATTGTGATCTCGGTACTTTGCTTTATGACAGGGTCTGCACTTACAGAATCTAGAAGAAAAGGGTCATTTCTTAACATGTCCATTAGATCCTTTCTCACAAATTACAGCTGTTTCCAGCAAGTCTTTGAGAGGTTCTGAGTTGCAGTCCATTTCAGAAAGAACAAATCTCAGGGTGGTCGGTGGCCAGGACTATCAGTCAAAGTGGGCTGTAAATGGCCAGTGATGAAAGAGGCCGAGTTGTGCTGCTGGACTGGAGGTCAAGGTCTACCTCATCCAGAGTACATCCTGCCTCCTCATGGGCTCGCCAGAGAAAGAAGGCTCCTTTTCTGACAAAAGAACTTGAGTATTCTGGACAACTTGTAGAAGGTTTATTGTGAGCCCAGGCCATTTTTCTTCTAGTTCATGAAGAAATGGAGAATGTGGGCAGAGAGATACAAAGGAGAATGTGACCGGAGGACATCATTTCATGGAGGTGTTTGTCCGCATTCAGAACTTCTATTACAGTTGAAGTCAAATCTGCAAAATACAGCTTTGCATTTTATACACTTTATCTATTGTGTTCTAATTTGTTTTTGTGGCTTCACTACATTCAACTGGCTATATTATGTCTATTTCTTCTTTTAAATGGAAGTATTTACTATTAAAACTAAGATTAATTTTTTTTTTTTTACCAGGGTTGAACTCAGGGATTGAGGCAGGTGGCGGAACCACTAAGCTAAATCCCCAGCCCAAGATTAAATATTAATTCTTGTTCACAACTTGATGTGTGTATGTGTGTGTGTAAAATTTTTATTCAGCTTTATTTAGTCCTAGCTAGGTCATTCTCAAGGAAAACAAACACTATCAATGTATTTATTGAGGACACTGATTATAACATTGACCAGGAAGTCAGCTGCACCCAGCTATGTGGCCCTTGCAAGTGGACCTATTCCTGGATAAATACAACTTGCTTCAATGTGGGTGTTTTACATGTAGAATCCACTGGTCCATTATTAATCTCTACAACTGATGGATGAGCCATTGTCCCTGCCTTCAAGAGTCTCAGTGGAGAAAAGGCTTACCACAATCTCTACATGTACTATGTAATCCATGCACATTTACTAAATAAAAGAGTGAATAATAAGGAAGGTATTGACCATAACAGAGAGCTGAATTCAAAAGTCAGAGAAGATAAATACTAGCCACTCTTGTTTTTAAAGAAAGGGAAAGCCACATTTAGCTGGATAAATCCCCAAAGGTGCTATAGCAAGAATCCTACTTAGATGAGACATAAAAGATGAGTAGAACTCTAGGACTACACAGATAGAAAGGAAAATAAATGCAACGATTACTATCTTTTCTTTCTTTCTTTCTTTTTTTTTTTTTTGAGACAGGGTCTTGCTTTGCACTGCAGGCTGGCTTTGAACTTGCAACAATCCTCCTGCCTCAGCCTCCCAAATGTTAGAGATACAGGCATGCACGACCTTGCCTGGTGTGATTACTATCTTTATCTTGGCAGCATGAGCCGCAGCCTTACACTGGTAACAGGCTCTGTCACACTAGCAGATATAGTTGTCAAATGAGCCAGGCCAGGTCAATCATCATTCTTACCTTAGTAACCAGGATTAAGCACCTTGGGGCTCTAAGGTGCCTTGTTCAAGCAAGGACTATCACACTGTGTCCTAAGAATTTGAAACATACAGACAGACACGGGTGGAGAGGATAATGGGAGGGCAATTGGGGTGAAGTCATCTTGAAGACAGACTAAAAAGAAGGCCCATGAGCTCCTTCTCTTACATTTCTGAGCTCCCTTGATACATAAACTTTATGACTTCTAGGCACCCAGTTCTTCCTCTGAGCCCGTGAGCTACCCTTTAGCTAATACCCTCCAACCCTTTTGTTTTTCTTAAGTCAGCCTCTGTTGCTTGCAACCAAACTATTAATTGTACAGCTAATAGGCAAAGGCACAGAGGCAAGATAATATGAAATGAATTCAGAAAGACTGAGTATTTCAGCAGGGTTAAAGTATAAGGAAATAGGGGATAAAACACTGGAAAATGAGGAAGTAAGCTTATTGGAGGCTTTGATATCCAAGATGAAGTCCAGGAGATATGTATTCACAGATTCTGTATTCACAAATCAATCCTTGTACCCATTAAAACATATTTCTAATTTCATCTTATTTTCACAGACATGTACAGAATGACATTTTGAGTTCCTTCATGTACAAATTTCCAGCTCAGGTCAAAGGTCAAACAAGTTCAGTTTTTTTGCCTTCTTTTCAAAAGCTTACTCTAATTATTTCTACCTTATCACATCAAATTAACAGGTCTTGTTTTGCCTTTCATTCTGTATTAAGTGTCCTTTTCCCGATATATTTAGTGCCACACATTTTGTAATTTCATGCTTTGATTGAAGATTTCAGTTTGAAAAGCGATTTCCAAATGTAGTGCTTAAGCGCCATGTACTGTTCTCAGTATAAGAGGCTCAGGTGAGCCTTAAGTGGAAAATATATATGGTTAGATCTACTTCATAGGCCTGAGTTACAGTGTTGCTGGCTATAAGTTTCCTGCTAATAAATCAATAAGATATGTTAAATAAGCTGTCTTTACACAGAAATGCATAAAAAGGGTACACACTGATTGCTTACTAAAAATGCTGTGACCAGAGACTTTCAGGAACCTTACCTTCTATTTCTCCTAGGAGCAAAGTTTCAGTATTCTTAAGCCAGCAAAACAGTGATTTTAGAGATCATAACTACTGTACCTACTGAGAAGTGACTGTGTTGAGATTTAACTTGGTAAGAAAAAGAGTTAGTGAAGGTTTTGAACACAGAATGGATATGGTGACTTCTAATCTCAGCTTGGGTCTGTGTTGCCAAGCTTCTTCCAACCTCAAAGTCCTTGCCTGAGCAAAAAGGAATCCCTCCTTCATCTGTCTCCTATCACCTACCTCAGTGACCCCAAGTCCCTATCTTCCCAGTGTAGTTGACTTCTATTACCTTCTGGGAAAATTGCACTTCCACCTATTTAGATAGTCATAGCGCATGGATTTTCAAATGGGCAATCACAGGGTAGTTGGGGATTGTATGATTTCTGAAGTTCTCAACAATTTAACATAATACGGTCACCTAAAGTTCTATGGATCTCTCTTGCATGTCACTGCAAGGTTGCATATCACTGTGGGTTGCCTGGGATGGGCTAGAGACTGCGTACATATTTTTATTCCCCGAGACCTCAGGAATTTAAGATATCACCCTTCATTCCTTTCATATTCACCAGTGGCCACCGGTTGTACTGGTGACCTTACAGATGCCACATCCCCATGCAGGATGGGGAATCTATATCTGTAAGTTCCTGCATCAGTACCTCTTCACTCCCCTGTCTAATTGGAAAGAAAAAGGTCTTGGTAGGTGACCAGCTCCTCAAGAAGGCCAAGCAAGGTCCCTAAGGCCATATTTAAACTACTTAGCAACACAGTATCCTGGGGGAAAAGGCAGTTACAGAAGAGACTCTCAGAATGACCATTTTCCTCTCATTACTTGCTTTCCTCACTGTTAAAATGCTCCCTTCCTGGGCCAGGGATTTAGCTCCGTGGTTCTGCTGCCTGCCTCGCAAGCACAAGGTCCTGAGTTCGATCCCCGGTACTAAACAAACAAAAAAATGCTCCCTTCCGAAAAGAAAATAAAGTTAGGAGAGAAAAATCATTCCTCTCTCTCCTTCTGATACATTGTAGCCGATTTTAAGGTTCTCTTAAGACTCACTGAGGTGAATTTCTCTAGGTAGCAAAGGCACTTACAGATGTTCCAATGAAACCTGGCACTTTTGCAACTGATTTATCAAAATCCTTGAAGGACCATTTCAAGGCAGGTGGCCAAGCAATAATGTGGAACAAAGGGAGTACATCCCAAGGCAGAGGAGTGTATTGCATGTTCTAAAAAAAGCAGTGAGAAATAGGAAGTGTATGCAAGGAACTGTTTTTTCCCATTTTGCTCGTCACTTTACTAGTTCCTGAGCACAAACCAATACAATGTTTACAGAGCCCATTCAGTGCTGGATGGAGATAAATAAAGGCGCTCATTTGTTCCAGCTTCTCAAATGGGTAAAGGAGAAATGTCTTCAGTATTTCAAGGTAATTGTAGAAAGGTGCTGTACTGTTCCTCTAAGAAGGCACAGTCAAAAATATTCTCCTGCAAAGTCATAGATAGCATCTGACAGTTAACCAGAGGGAGCATCGCTTTTTAATACCTGCACACTTCAAGCATGCATAAACTACACCTATTATGCTTTATTTAAAAACCTCCCCTGTCAGACAGAGAGAAAAGAGGGGCTTGCAGCGCGGGAGAGCAAACATGTACAGATGCCTTGAGGAGCTGCAGCTCTGGGGAAGCACAGGGCTCCTGCGGCCTGTTTGGCCTATGCAGTGAGCCAGCTCCGGGAGAGAGGGTCAAACAAGAGCAGAACTGAACCAATAAAAACTAAAAATGGAAAAAATCTTTAAAAACCTACTTGTTCTTTGGGTCACTCATTAAATAGGCTCAAGTAACATACCCGAATGAGAAACATCTTGCCCCCAAAATTCAAAGAGACCTACTAGGCATTGTGCCTTTTCCTTGGTTGTAGGAAGGGTTGGATGCAACCACTTACCTTTCATTTCATAAGAGATACCTGGCCTTGCTGTATACTACTGGACCCCTAGAAATCTCACTTAAGTAGTTCTTGTGCTTTTATCAGATTCACTTCCCATCTTCTAGCATGAAAATGTCTTACCAAGAAGTCTATAGGAGTTTCCATTTCTTACTCCCCAGGACCACTCAGCATAATGTCATCAACCCTATGGACCAGTGGGATGTGGTGTGGACAGGAGATGTGATCAAGATCCTGTAAACCAAATTATTACGTGGGGTTGGAAAGTTGATATACCACTGAAGTAGGACAGTAAAAGTGAATTGCTGGCCTTACCACCTGAAAGAAAACTAATTCTGGTTGTTCTTATTGACAAGTATGGGGAAAAAAAGCATTTGGCAGATAAATAGTGGTGTATCAGGTTCTAGAGGATACGTTAATTTTCTCAAGCAACAAAAGCACATCTGGTATAGCAGCTACAGTTGGAGTTTACATCTAGCTAAGCTTGTGATAATCTACTGCCATTCTCTTAGATCAACCTGTCTTCTGCATAGGACAAATAAGTGAACTGAATGACGACGTGGTAGGAATCATACCACTGCATTCCACAAGTTTTAAATGGTGGTAATAGTTTCTTTTGGTTTACTATTTTCTTAGGTAGGGACAATTCTAGTAGCTTACATTTGGCTTTTCCCATAATAGCCTTTACTCTGCCGGTTAGGGAACCAATGTGAGGATTCTGCCAGTGACTGTGTATGTCTGTTATAAATACAAATTGTAGAACTGGTAAAATAACCACAGGGCATAGTGATGAGTATCCCAGGGCCTCTGTGAGATGGATCTGGGCTAAAACTACATCGATCTTCTGACTTCTACAAGCCCTTAGTGTAAGAAAAATTTCAGGCCTTTTGAAACTAACAAGAGTTCTAAGCCAGTACCTATTAGTTTCCCAAAGTTCTGATTATTTCCTTTTTCTCAATTCATATTTATCATGGAGAAGGCTGGGAAAATATTAACAGTATAATTTTTGCACTATGCTTCATCAAGATTTTTGGGTCTGAAAACTGGATTCAGGTTGGGAACTGCTTGTGAGCCTGTGCCTGTCTTATTTTTATGATTTGGGTTAGATTTTGTTCACTAGACCTAGAAAATTTTTGCTTATTCATGTAAACTAAGAATTTAATGGCTTTCTACCTATTTCTAGGAACACCATGGTCAACTAGCTAACAGATGGGCCTGGACCAGTCTGACTGACTGATTGCTGTTGAATTCTGACTCTGGCTGGCTACCCTGGAACTGACCCCCATCTTGCCTTTGGGAATTGAGGGTCACCATTTAGTCCCTGCTAACCTGGGATCTAAAGAACCCTTCTGCATGTAGGTTTCTCAGTTCAGTGACCACAGTTCCCACTGTTAGGTCTTGCCTACAAAGAAGAGCAATCAGAGTTCTTCAAAGATGCTGGGGATCACAAATACATTTCTCATAATATTGGTGAAAGCCGTCATTTGGGTCCTTCCTAGGTCTTAAAAAAACAAAATCTCTTCTAACATTCCAACTGCTCTGAGGCCTTTAAATTGTTTCCTCTCTGTTAAACCATGGCAGGATCAGCGTTTTTAATTTACTCACTGTGGGCCACCAATTGGTCCGTATTTCAGTCAATCAACCAGTCAGCCATTTTTAACTTCATGAGCTGAACATGAAATAGAGAATTTCTGCTTAGTAGGCTTATATCAATAAACTTGATCTGTTCCAACTTTATATTCCTTCTACCATTATCTCACACTCTTAAGATTCACTCCCACAATTATTTTCTAGAATTTCGTAGGTATGTATGTATGTATGAATGTATGTATGTATCTACCTATCTCAAGAAATTATTTTAAAGTGTAGCATATCTGCTTATAGGCTACATCTTTGTTGCACCTCACCTTTAGAAGCCTGCTGTCACTTGAATTTCTTATAAGTTTTGAGTGAAGAGAGGTGGCACGGGCTCATCATGAGCAGACTCAGAATTGTCCTCTATGACAACTGCCTAAGGCAGGAGGGCCATCACATTTTCCTCAGGCAATGCAGGGTTAAGCCTTTCTGCTGGGAGTGGAGAAGCTACTTGGACTGGAAGTGGGGAGTGTGCTACAACTAGGAGAGGCCTCTTCTGCTGACAAAGAAGCCATTCAAACTTCAAGCTCAGTGTCCCAAGCTTCATCATGATCTTCACATCCATGCCCATCCCAACCTTCAGAATTCCATTTGTTCCCAATCAGTGCCCTCATTTTAATAGTAAATATTCTTTGACATGGAGACTTCAGCTTGCATTATAATTGGACCAGCTGTGGGGGGAGATTCTGTGTTTGATTTTCAGCACTCTCAGACCTGCGGTTTGGGACATAGAGTCTCATTCAAGGTACACATATATGCTTTCAGGTCATTTATACAGTGCTTGAGCTGGGAATTTAAATCTCTGAGCTCATATATTTCTTTCCTCACTTTGTTCAGTTACATTAGGAGCAATAAACCAATCTCATTATATTCATTAGTTTGAGAAAAATATCCAGAAGTATCATATACACGGTGGACCAGCTTCTTGAGTCTTATTAGTAGCTGATTAGGAGTATCTAATGGTGATACTTTGGATATATCCATTGCTAGATCATATAAAAGACTATCAGTATACTTTTTCATGACTACTGGAAATATCATTAGCATCTTTAAACCTTATGAGATTAGAGAGCTAATGCTTGGAACCTTAGAACCAATTCACAAAACATCCTTAAAAACTTGTTTCTCTAAAAACTACCCTTAGTCCCAAAATCTGTAGTAGTCAGAGTTTTCAAGGGAAACTGAACCAATAAAAGAATATATGTGAAATGTGTATATATATATATATATCTGGGCTTGTATCTTATGTTACAGTGGGCACACCTAGTGGACAGCTCAGCTGCTGCTCTGGTAGAATATTATCACTATAAACTGCATCAAGTGTCAGATCTCTCTGAGTCCTGCTTCAACACAAATAAAAAATTGTCTGAAAAATCACTCATTAATATATATGAGAGTATTAGTATATACGAGAGTATATATATGAGAGTATATATGTATATATATAGTATGAGAGTATATTAGTATACATGAGAGTATGTAGTATATATGAGTATATATGTATATATGAGTATGTATGTATATGAGTGTATATGAGAGTATTTATGTAGTATATATGAGAGCATGCATATATATGTATATGTGAGCATGCATGCATGCATATATGAGAGTATATATAAGAGTATATATGTATAAAATTAATTCTTTTCATGATTCTGGTTACAGAATTCATCCCATGATACTGTTTGAGAGAGAGAGAGAGAGAGAGAGAGAGAGAGAGACAGAAAGGTTGGTTGATTGATTTAATTTAAGGTATTGGCTCATATGATTATAGAAACGAACATCCCCCAAGATCTGCAGTTATCACCCTAGAGACCCAGGAGAGCTGATGGTACAGTTCCAGCTCAACTACAAAGGCCTGAGAACCAGGAGAGCTGGGGGTGTGGCTCCGTTGTAAAGCTGGTAGGTTTAAGATTCAGGAGAGCTGAAGTTTTAGTTTAAGTCCAAAAGGAGGGAAAAAAGAATATCCTATTGTAATGGCATTCAGGGATGGGAAATTCCCTCTCCTTTAAGAGGTCAGCATCTTCCTTTCTTTCTTTTGTTAGGCTTTCAGCTGATGGTATAGAAAGGATAATCTGCTTTAATTACTTTGTTGACTCCAATGTCTGGGCACCATGTGGCCTAGACAAGTTGATGTATAAAATTAAGCATCATAAAATCCCTCATGCAAATATTTTTTTCACTCAATCAAAATTTACCTACTGGGTGCCAGGCACTATTTTAATAATGAGGAATATGTCAATGAACAGAACAGTTAAAAATCTTTGCACTGCTGGGTTACATTCTAAGGAGGAAAAAGAAAACAGATTTATTGTATATATAAATTATAAAGTATGTTTGAGACCCTTGGCACAATAGGAAATCGGTGGAAGACTGGGAATGCTGGCGAGAGGACTAAGGCTGGACGTTTTGACCAGGCTCATGTCTGATGCCACGGTGGGCGCACCTAGTGCACGGCTCAGCTGCTGCTCTGGTAGGACATTATTACTATAAACTGGATAAAGTGTCCGATCTCTCTGATCCCGCTACAGCACAAATAAAAATTGTCTGAAAATCAAACTCATTAGAAATTTGCAATATTGAGTTTTCTGGTTTCAGACCAATTACAATAAAACATGGGGATTTTCATAGCTTAAACTTTGGCTTAAATATGGCAGAAGAAACCAGAATGATCGGTGGCCATTGGGAGGTGCTAAGGGTGGAACAGCATGTCCCCTAGAATTTATATTTTGAATAGAACTTTGTACCACCAAGGTGGCTGTATTTGGAGACAGACCCTTTAGAAGATAATTTAGATTAACTGAGGTCATAAGGCTGGGGCCCTAGTCCAAGAGGAAGAGACAAGAGCTCTGCCATGTGCAGATGCAGCGAGAAGGTGCCCATCTATCCACCAGGAAAAAAGGCCTCTCGACAACCCTGATCTCAGACTTGCAGCCTCCAGAACTATATGGAATAAATTTCTGTTGTGTAGGCCGCCCAGTCGGTGGTATTTCCTCATGGTACCAGCTAATACAAGTGCAGAGCAAGGAGAGGACAGGAGGAGGCTAAGGAGCCAGATCCTCCTTATAGGCACATACCGTATCAGATAGTTGGAATTCACATAGAAATACTCACAAAGAAATGTCACTTGTCAACCGTGTATATATAACCTATGTGCAAGTATGATTCATCACAGGGGAGTTTCTGGCAACACACGATTCCTAAGCTTTTGGAGAAATGAAGGAACTGAGTGCCTAATTCCTAACTGAGCCTGCCAGGACTGGAGCTAAGGACCAAACCTTCTCTGGCTAGAGCAGAAATTCCAGTTTAGGGCAGACTAGAAAGACTGATGGGTTTTGGGGAGTGGATTCCATTCACGGAAACTGCCAGGCTGAGCGTTTCTGAGTCATCTGTAGCTAGTAAGGAGTTTAAAGAAATGTGGGCCTGTGTGGGAAAAGATCAACTGTATACAGAGTAATGTGTGGAGTACTCTATAAGTTTGAAGGTGATAAGACTGGAATAAACCTCAAAAGGCCAGACCTAGCAGGTAAGCTTCTGGGCTAGGAAAGGGTGATCTTACAGCAATAACTGAATTCACAGGGTGAATGAGAGGGACGATGCTCACATTTTAGCCACTTGGCAAAATTTTGAGGAATACTAATTAATTCATAACATACAGAAGAATCTATGCCTTTTATGATTTATAATTCATAAATAACAGAATTCCATATTACTGCTTGCCTGATTCTGGTTTAGTTGGCATAGAATAAGCAAATGTTTGGGCCACTTTTAAGGAAAGCATATTAATTCTCATTCATTCTTTCCTTTGTTCACTGTATAAGGACTTGTCAAGTACTTGCTCTGAGCTAGGAAAGGTGCTGTGCATACCATGGTAAGCGAGAGACCTAGTTCCCCTGGAACTTACATTATAGTGATCATATTTTAACTTCTTCAAACAGCCTGTGATTTTTCTTCTTGGTAACATCCACTGCCTACAAAGCCACAATCTAACAAATTTCATTACCATTTAGGCACAGGCACATTTATAACCAAAGAAAACAGATTTCGCTTTTGTGCTCCATAATGCGCAAACTCTATTGAGTACCAGCCTTGCAGTTGCATCCATGGTTACAGAATCTCAAGTGCCTTGTAGCTTTACAACCATCCTCCCTGGGGTCCTGGAGAAGAAAAAGTGAAGAGTGGGTGTTCAATGCTCTCTTAGGCCTTAGGTTTTCTGAAATCAGTGCTCCAGACTCTTGTATTCAACTAAAATTTTCTTTGAATTGAATGAGTTAACTTTTGGAAAGCCATTGAGTGCCTGCCACACAGTGGGCAACAATGCCAGTTAGTGTTATTCTACTGAAAACAGAGCTAGTTAGGTTTCAGCTGTGTTAGCACTCCCACCTTTTGCGGATCCAGAGAAAGCCTCCCAGAACTGTGTGGGAAAAGAAAATTATAGACATCAGCTAAATGGGAACTTTTGTCCACAGCATTGCTTGTAAGTGACCAGGTATGCATTTGAAATCCCCTCATTAAAGCATTTCCTATTCTCATACTTGTGCTCAAAGCAGAGTCAAGAGGAGGCGGGAACATGCTGCGTGTGACCAGCACACCTGGGACTTGCCGGGGGCTTTAAAAAGGCCAGAAGCCAGGGCCTTGTCTAACTTTTAGTCAGTGAACAAATCACTTGCTAATGTTTGATTATTCATCTAACCAGTGGTAGGAAACTGCCTCTTTCTAGGAGCCAATTGTTAAACCACAGCACTCTTCTGGTTCTAGGGAAATCGTCATGATTTAAGAAGAAAAATGGTGGCTGCTTACTCCCAAGAGTAGAGCCACCTTCTGGGACAAAGAGGGTGGGCTCTGAATGCATTCCTGAAAAGCAAAGTGGGAGATGTTATGGAAAGAGCACTAGACTTGGACTGAGGGTTCTAATCATAGCTTTGTGATTATTATTAGCTATGTGATCTCATACCAAAAGTCGAGCTTATAAAGCAACAGCTCTATTGCCTGTGTGTTCATGCCTTCTCTACCTCAAAGGCATGGATTTTCTTGCAGAATTTCAAATACAAAATAATGTAGAACTATGTAACAAGTGCCTGTACCCTGCACGCAGATTCAGCAGTTGACTGGATATTGCCACACTACGTTTACTACCAACTCTTCTCTTGTTGGGCTAATTACTCTCAAGCAAATCTCAGACTTCATGCCATTCCATTTCTCTATCCTTCTGTATGCATTTCTATAAAATGTAGATATTTTCTTCTATAATCATAGTGCAATTATCAACCCTAACAAAGTAACAATGATTCTTTGATTTTTTAATCCATTATATCCACATTTTCTGATTGTATTAAAAGTGTCTTTTGATGGTTGACTTGTTAAAAACAGTATCCAAACAAGATCTATACAACACGTGTGGTGATCTCCCTTAAAATCCTTGAATACAGAGCAATGATCTGCCATCATTTTATTTTTTCAATCTATTGTCTAGCTGAAGAAAATGGTTTAGAAAATTTCACATTCTTTCACATTTTTCTGCCTGTTTATTCATGATGGAATTTAATTGATTTCTCGACAATGCATATTCCCTGTGAACAAAGTTTTAGCTCTAAGGGTTCAATTATGTCCAAGCTTGTTTGACCTTTCTATCAAGGATACCTCACAGGTGGTGTTACATATTTCACTTTGCTTCAAGTGGAAAAAATTCTGGCTTAAATTGATCAGAGGATTCAGATACAAGGAGCCTGATCCCTCCATTGAAAAATTTTCCGTACATTATTAACGTACCTTTATTCATCAATAATCTTTGCTTAAATTATTTCATTAGAAATTCCAAAAATGGTGATTTTTCAGTTCTGTCATTTCTTCAATTCTTTCTCATTTATTAACTGAAATTCTTTTATAAACACTTTAGTAGCTACAGCTACTTGGTCACATTGAGATATTGTTTAATCCAAGAAAGAAAGAAGAAAGGTTTAATTATTTAACTTTAATTTTTTCAGAGAGAAATTACTTCCAATATTGATCAGTGTGTTTTTTGGATTTTTCTGGGGAATGGGAAGGGCTATCTTTTTTCATTATTATTATAAACCTGCAGATATTTATAAACTCACTGAGCTTTCTGTATTAATCCAAGCTTATTTGTTTTGATGTTCAAATTTTCCCATCTGCTGTCATTGAGAACCTCTTCCAGCTTGATTCTGTGTCCTTTGGATAGGAAACTGTCAGTCTCTGACTGTGTCTTTGCTATCTGCTATGAAAAATTTGCCCATGTTCATTTTGTACATTTTCTCCTCAGACCTGGAATCAGCAATTCCTCCTTGGACTCTTGGTTCCTTTTATTGGGGTACAGGATTTTTTTTTAAATGGGATCATGAACATGAAAATAAAATACTAAAGAACATGGATAGGGGCTGGGGATTTAGCTCAGTGGTTCTGGCACCTGCCGCACAGGTGCAAGGTCCCGAGTTCCATCCCGGTACCAAAAAAAAAAATAATAATAATAAAGAAAAAAATAAAGAACATGGATATCTGTCCATGTTTGCTTCCACGGACCACAGTTTTCGTGTCTGCCAGAGCAGGTCTTTCAGTTGACTGTGACTCCTCTTCCTCTCATCTCCAAATGCTCTCAGCCTTGCTCCAATAGCAACACACCTAACAGTCCTTGAGATGACAACTGTGTCTAAGCCACCAATGAACCTCTGGAGCCTAGAACAGATCCTCAGACAACTTTTTGTTTGTTCATTCTAAGACCACTTTCCTGACTCCCTCCGTTTTAAATCAGAATTACTTTAAAATTTTTCCTTGTAGTTTATATCTCTGTTACAGTTTCTATCACCCTACACACTAGTACATAGCAGGCATCCAAAAAATAGTGAATAAACAAATGAGCCCACGATGTTATGATGTCATTTTTCCCCAAATCTCTCTCTCCATGGTACTCTTTGCACTTGAATACATTTTAAATCCCTTGCAGGAATTGTACAAGGCTCTGGACTGTTTGCCCCTGCCTATCAATCTCTTCAGCCCATCTTCTGTCATTTTTCTCCTTGTCAGCCCCCATACGCCCCAGGTCCAGCCTCACAGATTTTTCCTTCAGTTCTACGAAGGTACCTAATCTCAACCTGCCTCTGGGTCATCACATGCTCTACATGTTTTTCTTCTCCTCTTTCTCCATGGTACCCACTTAATTACAACTCACCTTTGACTCTCCTCTTAAAATAATTTCTTTCAGAAGGCTTTATACAATTCACCTTCTCGCAAACCATCTTACCACGTAGTCCCACGGTATTTTATTTATTTATGTTATTTTATTCTGACAATTGGCATCATACTAGTCACGTCTCATTGCTTGTTTAGTGCTCCACCAAGCCACAAGCTCCATCAGGGCAGAAAACATTCCTTTGTGAACCAGCACCCTATTCCCAGTGTCTCAGTAGGTGCCCAACCAGTACTGGCTGAATCAATGGGTTCCTTATTTGTAGCTAGTAAACTCCTGAAATATAAGAACTATGCTATTTCCATCTTTGTATCCTTTTTAGCTTCTGGAATGATTTGGATTATTGGAAGAGATTTATAAAATGTTAGTGGAAGAGCTTGCTATTGTACTCCATCCAGGCAAAGAGCTGCTCTGAATATGCAGAGAAGAGAATTTCCCAGCCCAGTTTACCACTCAAATCCAGATTTGAGTGTGAGGCATTTCTCCTTCTAAGCCCTTGCAATGCATCTGTATAGGTCTACTGTCCACCACTCTCATTGGCTCAAGCAATTCACAGTGTCAAAGAGCCAGCAGCTGGGAGCATGGTCTATGGAGACTGCCACTTTGGGTCTGGTTGCACCTCCACACCAGTATGTGATTCATAAGGCTCTGCTCTCAGATGAGAAAAGGTTGAGTGCAAGTTAGGGAGGATCTCTTCTTCATCTAGAATGATTTGGCTTGTAGGAAGCCATATAACAACGTTCTGTGAGTTCCTTTCCTCAGTTTAAGCAACAAAACAGATCCATATCCAATGAGAGCCTTAGCCAGGAGGGGAAAGTGTAGTGCCACCTACTGGATGCAAGTCAAAGTGCCTTGTTTACCTAAGAAAGCAAATATAGTCTCTAGGGAAGGCTTGTACAGAAAAAAATTCTCTATCGTTTGAGCAGGGTGCTCATGAATGCATCAGCTGACCTGGAACCAATCAACAACACGTAAGGAATAAAGGTGCTTTAAAAATTGGGACCGTAGATACTTCTGTACTTAATCTACTGCTTTGGAAAATTCTATATCCGGAAATCAGGATTTATTCCTGACGGGGATAGAATGGGATTGAGCACAGTGAGGAAACAGCAGTGTTTTAAGGGCATCCTTTGATATGTGAACAACTAACTACCCACTTAGAAACTTGGTTTCAGGCTAGGACACGGTTTGTACAGTGGTTAACGTTTCAGACTCTGGAGTCAAGGAGATCTAGATTCTAATTACAGTTTTGGAACTTGTCACTGGGTAGCCCTGGGAAAGCTGCATAACATCTCTGAGCCTTAGTTTCCTCATATATAGAGTGGAAAGATGATAAATACTAGTTTTGACAGGATTTTGTGAGATACAGATGAAATAATGTATGTAAAGCACTTGCTCACTTACCTACTCTAAGAAGACTTCTTAAGATAATTTTGAAAATAGTTATCTCCATAAGAAAATATCTTCAAGAACTGTTTTGGTATGATTTTGCCAGTTAATTATATACAAATACAAAAGACACAGCTCAGACTCTCAAAGGAACAGGCGGACTAGCTGGGGAAACCAATGTACTTTATATATCGTTAACTGGAGTACAACTTCACAGCTATTCCAATAGAGCTATGAGAAACAGAAAAGGGAGCAATGAAATCAGTGTGGGTTGCGGAGAGAGACGTAACAAATGGGTTGAGCTTAGAAGGGTGAAGAAATCCACACCCAAGATAGACTAGAAAGAGGGAAGAGAAATAATAAGAGAATAGAGGCAAGAAAGGGAGTTCAGGAAATATGGAGTTACCTAATGTAGGGCCAGTGAGGAGATGTTGGGTGAGATAAAGCTCAGTGTACCCAAGGATCTAAAAGAAGACATGGTGACTCAGGCCTAGTTGGCCAAGGAAAGACTTGGAAAGACACCCTGCAAGAGGTTCTTGGGTGCTCTATGATTAACAGACATTAACTGTTATTGTCTAGATAGCATCCATTTTGCTGTTCTCTGAAAATGGCAAGATGGTTTTCCTTTGGGAAATGATGCATCCTGAAGTTGCTGTCCATGTGATTTAGGTGGCACTGATCCACTCACCTCATGTCATTCAGGCCTGGACAATGTGCATATTCCATCTGCTTGACCACAGTAATTGGTAAAAAGACTAGTGATGTTACCTACATCAGGCCAATCAGAGTCAAGCCCTAGGGCTACTCAGAAAGCTGCATCTGATAGCTGTAAGGACATGGCAACCTCAGCTGGCAGGAGTCCCCATGTGTCCAGTAATGAGACAACAGAGAACAAAGGGAAGTGAGGATATGAAAAGAGAAAGACGGGGCCCTGGACTCTTGGACTGAGCCATACCTCATGGACTTTTCAGTTCCTGGACTTTCGAATAAATGTATCTTTTGATTTAGCCCACATTATTTGGCTTGTTACCTCTTTTGACCAACAGATTCTTGAACAGTAAAATATTGCTGCTTCCATTTTAAAAATCCTTTGCATTTTTTAGGGAACTACCTCACTGTGATAGTTAACACATAATTATGATAAATTATTAGCAAATTTCCCAGAAAAATCTGACTTCTCTAGTTCCCCAAATCATGTTTCAGATATGAATTTTGTAATTCTGTAGAAAGAGAACAATACACTCAACAGGTAAGGTAGAAAGTTATTCAAACTAATGTGCAGCCCAACACTAATATTTAAATCAACAGTGCATATCAGCTTTAGACAATTAAGATCAGAAACTCTCTGTATGTGTTTTAAATCTGCCTTTTGTTGCTCATGTATTCCCAGCGGACTCCTCACTGAATATATACAAAGAAAGAAAGAAAGATAAAAGAGCTCTTTGCTTCTGAGACCTTTGATTCCAGCTCAGCAAAGCATTGAATTTAGAAATCAGCATGCTCACTCACTGAGACTGGCAGCCAGCCAGCTTCCAAGGAAGCCATTGCTGTGGACTAAGGTCCCAAGCACAGGTGCTGGCCTGCTGTCTCAGCAGCTCCCACTGCAACCACTCCACTCAGCCAGGCACACACCTGTACAGGACACAGAGTCCTCAGCAAAGTGAAAATGTCCATGAAAGGAAGTATTTAGACATGACACGTTACCTCATTTATTATTATTATTATTATTTAGTTGTGCAGATTTGTTTCCAACAATACTGAGTCACTGCACCCCCAAAATACAACTCTTTTCTTTGGAAGGGAGAGGGGTCAACACCAGCAGACCTCATGGTGAACTATGAAGGCTGAAAATGGTACCATGCCAGAGGAATAAGAGCAGAACATCCGCCACATTTCCCTGAATGTGTAACCACACACACAGTCCATCTGCCTTTTTGCAGCTTTGTGTAGTAGAAGGGGAAGATGTCACAGCATAGCAGATAACAAATGCTCTTTTCTAAGCTGGTAAAACAGCACATATGGTGGCTAGTATAGATTTAAACCTCCCTCAAAGATATTTTGTCTTACAGAATATTATTATAACAGAAAAGGAGTTGTGTTTGGTGTTATTTCTTTTAAATTAAATGTGAGGAAAGTGTCACCATCTAGAACTTCTCTTTAACCACTAAAGAACATTTGAAGACTCAGGACACCTCATGAAACCAATGCTATTCTTGATCAACTGCCAAATCTAACATCATGCAGTGTCTCAGTCAAAGCAGTCCTTTTTTCCCTACAAAGCTGCTGAAACTAAAGAAGAGGAGAAATCTTACAGTGCGTGGGTGTGTTTGTGTGTGTGTTACATTTACGGTGTTTGCTGTTCTCAACACACTATGTTTTTCTATTTGTAGCATTTCCGTAAGTGTAATTAAAAATGTGTCATGCAATGGTTTTATTTCCTGGTTTCTTCTACCAGTGGATCCAGTTTGACTTATTATTAGAGTCACCTGTGTCCATCACAGAGCTGGGAGCACAGAAAAGACTTTTTTAATATTTGTGAGATAAATGACCAAGAGGGAGAGAAACAAAGGGAAAGTCTCACTTCAGAATATGCTGAAGATATGATTGAAAAGTAAGTTTATTATCATATACATGTATTGTGCATTTCACAAAACCACCTTTGTCCTGAGGAAAGATGAGGAAGAGGCTCTGTGCCAGTACAAGGAGGCTACGATTCCAGGAATAGCAAACCTTAACTAAGCCCATCCTGTGCCAGGAATAGAGCTGAACCAGTAAGGAATGTAGCTCTTATCCAGGAAAACTAGTTACAGCACACATGAAAGATGAAAGGGGTTGGATAAAAAGAAGCTTAAAGCAAATGTATTTTTCAGTGATCTCCATGCTGTCAGGATTGGACAACCCCCCAGAAAAAAACGGGACAATATTGCAACCTTTGTCACTGCCTCAAACTGTGATCTTTGGAGGCTTATCAAAAAGCAGAATCCTCGGTCCCACCTAAAACTCTATCGAATAATAATATTAATGGCTGGGTACTAGAAGGATTTATTTTTAGTAGATTCTTTCACACTCCAAACTTTGAGAATCATTGTCAAGTTAAGGATGACTTTGCCATAATCTCATTGCCTGAGGAAACTAGCCCTTAAAATTCTATACTTTAATAAAATTTTATTAGAATATGATTTTTTAAATATACAATTAGTTTTAATAAAAAAAGGTAAAATATTTCCTCAACCCATTTGGTGTGTTTAAATTGGGAACGGGTCCATTCTATTTATTTACAAAATTGTGCCTGCATTTGCTGACTAGAGCTGGCAGTGAAAGCAAGAATGGGTTGTAAAAGACAATATGAGTGAGGAAGATGGGGTATAACCCTGCAGGACTCTTTGAAGAATGTAAGTTTTTATGCGAACAACAACAGGCCCCCACTGGTGATTTTTAAACAGGGGCAAGAAAAGTTCCACATTTCTTCCAGCACAATAGTGAAAACTCCATAATGGAGCAGGAAAGAGAACAGGTGAGGAAACAGAAGAAGGGGGAAATGCTGAGAGAGACCAACGGATAGGTTCTGAAGAGCTACAGGTAAGAGAAGATGGTTCTGGAGTAATGTAGATCATCAGAAGATAAACGTGCACACCTATAGGAGAGAAATAAGAGAGAGGATTCACAAAATATGGTACTGATGAGATGTAGCATAGAGAGAAGAAAAAAGGATGAATTCTTGGTTTTATTACTTGGCCAATTGGATGATGGATACATTTGCTAACGTAGGGAACTCTGGATGAAGATAACCAGGTTGGTGTGGTTAGGAAGAAAGCATAATGAGTATAATTATATAGGGGACAGTGAGATATTGGGATGGAAAGGTCTAGTACAGCAGCCTGAAGAATAGCAACATTAAAGTATAAGCAAGTGAAGAAAATTTTGTAACAGAGACTGAAAGAAAGCCTCAGATTGGTAAGTGACAATAAAGAGAACCAGGCAGTTAAGGAAATTTGGGCAAAGAGGTGGCAGACCTTCTGATGCTTGAACTCAGTAATCATCAGGCTTGAGGACCTGCTGGGGATGAGGTGCCTCAACCCTCTCCCTTCCAGGACCTATACCAAGGTACCCTCAAGATCAGTCTGCCGCTTTCACCTGATTAAATCCAAGGAACATTTTTAGCAATAAGAATTGACTGCTCAACAAGAAGAGACCTTCAAAGTTTTGACATGGTTTTCTTCATAGTAATTATAGATTTAAAATGAGAAACTCAACAGGAAGTATCTCTGTAAAATAATAAAGATAAAGTGATTTGGGAGTTGGAAAGACATCGGTCTAGAGCATCAAATACCTCCTTGCTCACTTTGGATTATGATCTTTTTTTGATAGAGTAAATGAGCTGGATTATTTGTTTTTTAGTGGCTAATAATAGTATGAGAGAATCACTGGAAAAATCCATTTACCTTATCCAAAGATCCTGACCTGTCTAGTCATCTGTATGAGGATCAAACAAGTGGAATAAAGATATTTACACCTTAGTTGTGTTTTAATGAATAAATAGGATTATACACATAGAGCTTAACTCACATCTGAAATTAAACAAATTTCAGCAATCGTTATCATTAACTTGTAATTCTATAAAAGTTCCCAAAGATATGATGAAAGCTAAGTTCTTTGAAGGCCAGAAGCCTCATTGTTCGATATGTTTCCAACACTACTTAAAAACACAAAGCCTAACATAAGTGCACACCAGAGACGGGGTCAGGTAAGCATCTTTATGCACTCACACTCTCTCTCTCTCTCCCTTTCTCTCCTTAAACAAGTCAAATTGTTTAGTACAGAAATATAAACATACAGGCCAGGGATTTAACTCAGCAGCACTGCACCTGCCTCACAAGTGCAAGGTCCTGAGATTGATCCTTGGTACCAGAAAAGAAAAGAGAAAAAAAGAAATATAAACATGCAAATATTCAAGTAAAATATCACATCAAAATCAAAGAACTCTTTCGTAAATATGACCCTTTCTAAAAGGTATGTGTAATTAGAAAAGAAAACGAATGTTGGGCTGGAGTGTAGCTCAATGGTCAAGCACTTGCCTTCCATGGGCAAGCCCCTGTGTTCAATCCCCAGGACCTAAAATAAAAAGGTGGATTTGTTCTGACTACCCCATGCCACTTAGAATCTGTCCCTCTGGTCCCTGATTTTGCCACTGCATGAACCTTTATATCAGCCCAATGGGAAGGAAGCCTAAGGGGAGGCTGGTCGATTTTCATATTGTCCTCAAAATTTTCCTGTTGACTTTGAGCAGCATGAGAACAATAAATATACTTTCCTTTTACTCTTGTAGAACTCTGATCATACTAACACAAGATTTGAATGTCAAAGAAGAAAAAACATTTAGTTTTAGCTAACACAGCACTGTATGAAGATGCAGATTTCTGCATTGAATGGCTTAATGGTGTTAGTTGCTAGGAAAATATTTCTTTTTTTGGTACTAGGGATCGAACTCGGAACCTTGCACTTGCGAGGCAGGCGGCAGAACCACTGAGCTAAATCTCCGGCCCGGAAAATAATTCTTTTAAAATATGTCTTTTAGAAGACATATAAAAAATTGATTTTAAACATCTGAAAAGGCTTCCGTCTTTTTTATAACATCATTTTCCAACATACTTTTTAAAAAAATATGACAGGAACAATTGCTTTAGAGATCAGTGAAATTATAGTCCATGCTGTATACCAATGAGAGTACCTCTCCTGCCACATTTCACTTCTAATCAATTTTAACTAATAGTGAAGAGACATTCATTGGGAACATAATTTACTCTTCACTCAAAAGAAAAAACTCTAGAATAATTTGCTGCATTTACATCTCTCACCCAAACATAAAACAAGAGGGAAACCAATTTTCTTACCATATGAGATGGCAATTTATAGAAGAAAACAGAATATAATTAATTTATCATCTTGTAGGACATGAATGTATCCAAGAACAAACCATTTTAATTTTTCTAAATGCAGTAAGAAAAACAAGCACAATGCAAATGCTTTTGATCTCAAAACAATCCTTTTCTTTATGTCTTAAAAAATGTAAGACACTGTTCCCATCCCAGTCAAACATAATGAACTTGGATTCTTGAAAGGGTTGGAGCCTCAGTTTGAGCTGAAATGTTCCCTCCAGCTGTAAATGTTCTCTATCAGATCCTCTTTCCACTGCACACTTTACAAATTTAATTACTTCCCTTATACACAAAAGAAATAATTCTTCCAAACCACAGTTCAAAAAACTTTGAGCTTAAGTGGAATCTTAACATCAGGCTAACATTTTGCCCGAAGTTTCCTCAGTTCATCTTGAAAGTTTATTTCTCTGAAAAAAGATGTTAGCTTCCCCTTAAGGCCCATGTGAAATGGGGAGTTCATGTCCTAATTCATTAGTTCTGGAACATTCTAACCTAATTTAAGCCATGAGTGCTTTTCTCAGAAGCATTTTTTGGTGGGGGAGGAATCTGTTAGGGGAATCTCTCTCACATCCAAAGAGACCCCAGTTAAGAGACACATTGTGTTTCAGGAGCTCATGTATCAACTATCTCCCAGTTTATTTTTCCCTATAATGATTGGCTGATGGTAAACATATTTCAGCTATAATATAGGTTATGTGTTTTTTTTTGGTTTTTAAAACAAGTACTTTCTGAGATCTTTTTTTAAAAACATAGGCCTGTCAGGAGTCTAAAATGGTGCAGCTGCTTTTGAAAACAGTCTGGAAAGTCCTCAAATGATTAAACATGAAGTTACCATATCAGTCAGCAATTCCATTCGTAGAAATATACTCAAAATATAAACATTTGTTTATAGCAGCCTTATTCATAATAACCAAAGGTAGAATCAACCCAAATGTCTATTAAAGGACAAATGGATAAACAAAATATGGTATATCCATACAATGGACTATTGTTTGGCAATAAAAAGGAATTAAGTACTGATATATGCTACAAGATGGATGAACCTTCAAAACATTTTGCCATGTGAATAAAATCAGTTACCAAAGTCCACATATTGTGTGATTCTATTCATGCGAAAGTCCAGAATACAGAGATCTATAAAGACAGAAATATTAGTAGCTGTGGAGGAGAGGGGAGGAGATGGAAAATGGGGATATAGAGAGTTTCCTTTTCTGATGAGGAAAATGTTTTAAAGTTGTGATGGTTGCACATATCTATGACTATACTAAAAACTACTGATTTGTGTATTTTAAATAGTGAACTGTATGGTAGGTTAATTTTATAACAGTAAAGCTTTATTTCTAAGAGTAAATCTTCTTATTCTCTCAACCTCAGCAGAGGCTGGTCATTAGCAGAATTAATTTATGACCCTTTCACTTACCTAGATTTCAAAAATAAAATTTTAGTTATGGCTGCACTAATTCTGTGCTATGTATAAAGTTCTTTATAGTTAATCAAGTTCATTTACAACTTAGTAAAAAATGAGTTAAGGCTGTAACAGACCTTGTGTTCACTATATACAAAGGAAATGGTCTCTTAAAGAAATTTACCTTGGGTTGTCACTTCTTTTCACTACAGAATTGTCTACATAATCCATACAATTGCTTTTTATATTCATATAAAATAAAGGCATTAGGGCTAAGAGAAATCTATGAAACCTCTTAAAATTTTTTTCAAGTAGTGAATACTGTGATTTCTTCTTGGGTATGCCTCTGTACTTTAGGCAAATGCCCAGAAAACATGACTAAATTGGACCTTTCCAAATAGAGTTGAGCAGACAAAGAGAGTGATTATATGACATCACTACAGTTTATTTTCAAATCAATGAGGTTGATTTGTCAACACACACACACGTACACACACAGGGTACACAGCACCTTCACTTCACACCCATGTTAGGTCTGAACTTGCAATAAACTTGTACTTGGTAACAGAAACAATTTAGCTCTCATATTTTAAATTTCAGATCTGCTTATTATGCATTTATAAGGTCTAGATTAGTAAAGATTGAAGGATGAATGCTCTTGATCCTAGGAATAGTTAACTAGAAAAGTGAGGCAAGAAATTAAGAGTCAAGAATCAGTTCTGTACTCCAGGAAATAGAACCAAGGTAAGACAAGGACTGAGATCTAAGGAGACAGAAGTCAAATTTAAAAACACCTTGCTGTTCTCTCCACAGACTTAAAGGACAAGAAATAAAGAGGAGAAGGTGATAGTGCTCTGTGGGTGGCTTCCCTGTCTCCCATACAAATACACTAGTCTGAAAATGGATGTGCGCAACATTTCTATCACCTAGGAGCATTTTACTTTTCGACTGCCTCTACAACATCAGAAATGTTTTAAGGAAATCAATATGACCTACAGGAAGCATAGGCTTAAAATTATTAGATATCAAAACCTTTAATAATTACAATTGCCTACATTAATAAGTCAAATAATAATGTAATTGCTTACATTAATAGAGTCAACAGTCCAGCCTACAAGGCCCTGTACTGAACATTTAACATTATTTTAGTATGTTCCAATAACAGCCAGAGTTGGTACCATTTTATCTCTGCTTTTCAGAAGAGAAAATTGGATGACTTGCCCACCTCGCAGAAGACAGAAGACAGTTTAAAATCAAATCTGACTGCCCTTAAAAACATCACTTTTGAACTATCAGCATCTCTTTATACAGCTTCTTTGAATTCCTTGAGTAACATGAATCACCTTCATTTGTCAGTTTATATTAAACATTAAATTAATAGTAAATTTAGCAATATTGTGGATACAAAAAAATTTAATTTCTGAATACTAGCAATAACAAAAGATAAAATTGTTATTTATAATACCATCAATGTAAGTAGGTCAGGGCTGGGGATTTAGCTCAGTGGTGCCACTGCCTGCCCCCAAGTGCAAGGACCTGAGTTTGATCCCTGGTACCAAACCCCCCCCCAAAATATAAGTAGGTCTGAATTTAATGAAACATGTGAAAGATTCCTATACTTATATTAATCATTTAAAGTATATTGAGAGAGTTAAAAGAAGGACTAAACTAATAGATATACTATGTTCATTGATTGGAAGATTTACATTCAAATGTCAATTTCCCTCAAACTTATCTATGCAAACAAAATGCAAACCAAACAAAACATCATTTTTTAAAGGATATCAACAAAGAGATTTTAGAATTCATGGGAAAAGGAGAGAATCAAGAAAATCACAACCAATGACAAATCTAGAAGACTTACATGACCAGAAATCAAGTTTATAATAAAATGGCATTAATTAATAGAGTGTATCATTGGCAAAGAAAGACAAATAGATCAAAAGATCAGAATGAGAATCTAGGAATAGACTCATGCATATATAGTCACTCTATTGTGGCAGAGGGGAAACTATTATGCTGGGGGAAGAATGGTCTTTTAAAATTATAGATCAATTATATATACATGAGGAAAAAACAGTCTGCCCTTAGTTATGTATTGCACAGTAAGAAAAATCAGTCTCAGATATACTGAAAATCTAAACAGAAAGGTTTAAAATATCATGAAAGAATATCGTCATAATCATAGATGGGGCAAAGAATTTTTAAACTGGACATAAATAACATTAATCATAAAGGAAGAAAATTCTATTAGATTATATTAAAATTTAGAAGTTCTCTTCACTAAAAGATGTCATATAAAGTACAAAGAAGCAAGTGACAGAAGTGGGAGAAGAGATCTGCAATGCATTTTCTGTAGCAAAGGAGAGCGTGTAAAACTCTCCACAAATCAGTAAAACACTGTAATATGTGTGATGGGGTAAAATGTCCAGAAGATATTATGTAGATACCTCCTAAAAGATAATAATAAAAATCAAACATGAAAATTGCTCAGCTGTTTAGTTGTCAGAGAAATGGAAATTAACATCACAAAATAATATTTCCAGAAATCCATGAATGGCTAAAATTAAGAAGACAAGGGCTGGGGATTTAGCTCAGTGGCTCCACTGCCTGCCTCACAAGTGCAAGGTCCTGAGTTTGATCCCCTGTACCAAAAATTAAAAAAAATTTTTTTTAAATGAAGAAGACAAGTATTGGTATCTATGTGAAGTGACTAGTTTACTGCCCATCATTAGTATATGAAATTTCTAATTGCTCCATGTATGTATTAACACTCATCTTTGAGAAACTGGTCATGATTAGTAGCCACTAAAGCTTAATCCTATGGCACATCAATTTTACTTCAATGTATATACCTAGAAGAAACTTGTACATATGTCCACAGCAAGAAAAGTACAACATGAATTTCACAAGCATAATGAGAGTAAGACAGCAAATACAGATAGCACATACTTTATGATTCTATTAATACAAATATTCCAAACAGACAAAATTAATATGATCTTAGTAGTTAGGATAGTAGGTAGAGGTTAGTGACTGGGTGGGACCAGCATGCTAGTAATGTTCTACTTTTTTATCTAGATGCTGGTTGCATGGATTTCTGCTTTATGAAAACCCATTAAAGTATACACACATAGTATTCATCTTACTTTAAACATATTTGTAATACTTCAATACATAGGTAATTAAAAAGTAACATGTGACCCTTCTGAATAAAGTTCTGTTTGCCTCAGAAAGGTGAAGACTGTTGAGGTATGCAGAGTGTGTATAGCATCACCTCTCTGTAAAGGGTCTGGCTCCTTCTAAGTTCATAGATTTGTGAGTCAATTAATAGTTCCTTGAGAGAAACGGAATGGAGCACACTGTATTCCTCTTAGTAAAGCATAACTCTGTCAGTTCGAATTCATTTGTACCACGTGTATGAGCCTACTGATTGCCATAAATGGGATCAAAATTGACAAGTTAGAAGACCTGTTCTCTATCTTAGCAAGATGCATTTGCACAATTTCCCCTTTTTATCAGCCTATCTTTGATGAGTCTTAATCCCATTTTAATGACTCTTTCAGGGTACTACAGATTTTTTCCATCAAGAAAAAAAAACTACACAAGTGATAGATAAGTAAATATATATAACAATATCTTAGGGATTTACTTGACCTTTTTTTCCTCTGGCCATCCATTTTTAAGGTGAGGTGACTAAGGATCAAAATGGAATAATTTATCCAGAGCTAGAAAGCAAAGTAGTGGTGGAATTCAGACTAAAGCCTAATTCTTACTATTGATATTCTATGCTCTGCCCATTGGACTGAACTTCTCAATGACCTTGTAGTGGTCATTATTTAAATTTTGTGATCTGCTGTGAACTGCTTATTAAAAAATTACTTCTTTTGCATCAATATTACAATTATTTTCAGATTGAAGATCATGTTGGATATGACTCAGGGTATGACACACACTAAGCTTTTTCTTGGTCAACTGCTAACTAATTGGCCATAATCAATTATTCCATATATTATCCAGAATTACACATTCTCAGACCATGTAAGGAAGAAAGAATGGCAGCATGAAATAAATTAAGATGATCTCGGGAGGAAATTCTATGCCAGCATAGGCAGTCATGGTCTGGTTAACAGACTTTAAATTCCCCAGAGCTCACTTAATCCCCCAATGAATGTGGTCTGCTTACCATGGATGAAGAGCTCAATGATCTAAATCAACCAAGGGCACTTTGATTGGTGCCTACTTCAGTGCTTCATTTATTTGGAGCTGAAAATCAAAGAAGATAAGTGATATTTCCATTTTATTCAAATTCACATTTGTTTTTTATTAAATTTCCAGTTTTCCCCTTAAATGGATCTATTCTATTTTTGGCACATTATTTATTATCATTTCATTTATTTAGAAATGGAAATTTCAAGAAATTTGATTAAGAGATTAAAAAACTATTCTTTCTGGAGCTAAAAATATATCAGAAAATCTAGGTATGGTTTGTGTTAGGTTTCAAAACATTTGGGGTTTTGACTAACTTTCTAAGTGCATTGGTTATTTAATAATATTCTCTTGTTTTCAAAGTTTAAGCCCTTCTATATTTAAAGGGAAATTCAATACAAAGTTTTCAGAGTCATTACTAAGGATATATGAGCTTGAAGAGAATAAAATTGAGTCATTTGCAAGAAAATGGATGCACCTTGAGATAATGTTAACTGAAATAAATCAGACACACAAGCTTAAATATCACATGGTTTCTCTTATAAGATACCTAAAATGTAAATAAAGAGCAAAATAAAAGATAGATAATAGGAAGTAGGAAGACAGATTTTATTCAAATGTTAAGGGGGATCAACAGATGGAGGGAAGCTCAAGGGAGGGGAGAAATAAGGGGTGAAAATAAAAATTAATATGGGTTATGTACATATACCAACTTCTCACAAGGAATGTAATCATTATATAATGCAAACATGTACTAATAAAAAATAAAAACTGTAAAAAAAGAATATTGCCATGAACATTACTATTACCTAGACTTGGATAATTCCAATATTCCTCATCTATTTCAATACCACAAGGATAATTCAAGATGACTTATTTTAATATCACACATGTCAATAGCAGATTATGAAGTAAATGAGCAAATCATTTCCAACTATCTTAATTCTGTCTTGCTCTAGCATTTACTAAACCAAAATAAAAAAGGATGAATTTTAAAAAGTGAAAAAATAAACTTGCTAAAATGAAATTAAAGAATGAAAGAATTCTGATCCTAAAAATGCAATCATTTAATCTTCATGCCTTAACTGTCTCCTCCAAAGCTACAGATATCAATTCAGTCAATACCTTCAACATTTTCCAAGAAATGTTTCTCAAGAAACTAACATGAGTTGATCACTTAAAAGATGCTGTGTACTCTATGCCTGATGCTTTCTACTTTTGACAAGAGTGCATAGATGAAAGAATTATTAGTTTCAGGGAGACTGAGTCACTTGCTCAATATTTCAAAGGAAGGAAATGGCAGAGATAGTATCTTATCACACTGATTGCTTCTAAACACTGTGAGCCTTCAAAATAATTTTCATTGACTATCGTTGAGTTGGCTTAATGTAAAATGTACAAAATGTACAGCATGAAAATATAAACTTTCATTACATTATTTTAGGCTATGGGAGGAAGAAACTAAAAGGGGGGAAAAATAAAGCACCATTTAAATGGGGCCCCTGGAGAAAATTTTACGTCATGGAAGTTCTTAGCCCTCTATAAACCTAGCCAGGAGCACTTAATGCTATTTCTAAAAAGCACTCTTTTGGCACAACAGCTAATTGGCAATGTAAAAGAAATGAACAGAAATTACCACTGCAATGAGCACTATCTTTCATTATTGCACAAAAATCTCTCTTCCAGCACCTAATGCCGAAAGGATCCCAGAAGAAGGAAATGTTCATGCGTTAAAAACGACTTTTAAGAAATGTTTGAAGTAGATCAAAGACAATGCATGAGAAGGCTGAGTTTTGATGAATCATAATTTGACTTCAACTCAACTCAACATGTATTTACTGACAATCACAGAGGCATTTAGAAAACCCAAAATATGCTATGTGCATTTCATTTGAATCTGAAAAGCTACCAAGAAAGACATCAATGGCTAGAATCATACAGTTTTTAAGGAGATTAAAGCATTTATAATTATTTCAAAGTCATCAGACAGGACAGAGCCAGAAACTATCATCATCGACTCTGAGATATGAAAATCGAGTCTCCATGAAAACAAAAGTAGACTCAAAGTCAGGGACCAATAAGAAAATAGAGCTACCCATAGTCTTCTACCTCTCATTCCACATCGTCCTCTCAGTTGGGCAGATTAAAATGTAGCCAGACACCTTCACATCACAGATGACTTATTGCGCTAGTCAATATTTATCATTAGGTTTTGGTAACTGAGGATTGTGGAGCTGAGAATCCAACCAATTATCTCTCAGTTTAAACAAAAACCAATAGGTAACAGCATCCAAACTACCATTCTGTTTCCAAGGGAGACATGGAAAAACATGATGCTGGCAATTCTGAGAAGGGTTAAGTCTAATGATCAAAAGAAGAATCCAGGGAATCCAATGACTCCTCAGAGTTCTCTTGCATGCATGATGGAATGCCAAGTTCTTAAATTGGTCAAGAAATTTCCAGGAAATAAAAAAGCAAGCACAGCTCCAGGCAAACTAGCAGAACAGATTGCCATTTCTATGCCTGCTCTTTGGAGGCACAAGGAGGAAGTCAGTCAATTCCCAAGATTCTAAATTCCAGCTGAGGGAGATCTATGGGATAATCCGAGAAAATTCTCTTTATTAAAAGAGTGCCTGTTACCTTGGGCCATTTGACAATTTTTCACTGCATCATCAGTCAGTTGCATTCTATGAATAAAATGATAAGAGCTATAAAAACAACTAGCATTTGTTAAGCAGCTCTTGTGTGCCAAGGAGTCTAACAAAAACAGTGGCAATAGCGACAAGATTTTGCATTAGCTGTACAAGTAGCTTCGTCAGTGTTGGATATTGAGTGGAAACCATTAATTTTAAAAATTATTTTATTTTGATAAACATTTAAGAACTGATTTCATTTGATTTTTATTAACACATAATAAGAGTATGTATTTATGGGGCAAAAACGTATTTTGATACATTTATATGGCATGTAGTGATCAAAAATCAGGGTATTGAACATTTCTATCTTATTTATTTATGTTTGGAGCTGTCATGTTCCTCTTTTCTAGTTGTTTATAAAATACATTGTAGGTTATTTTAAACTACGTTCACCCTACTATGTGGTGGAATGTTATATCTTATTCTTTCTCTCTAAATGTGTTTGGGTACTTGTCACCCGATCTACCTCTACCATGGCCCTTAGGCGCCTCAGTCTCTAGCAATTACTATTCTATATTCACATAAGTGTTTTCAGCTTCCATTACAGAGAGAGAACATGTAGAATTCATCTTTAAGTATTTGATTTCTTTTACTTAACATAATGTCCTTTAGTTCCATCCATTTGGCTACAAATGGCAATATTTTTATTTCTCTAGCCATTCTAATTTGGTGAGATAATATCTCCTTGTGGATTTGATTTGTATTTCCTGGATGGATAGTGATATTGAACAATTTTTGTATATTTGTCAGTCTTTTGCATTTCTGAAGAAATGTATATTGATTATTTGCCTATTTTTAACTGGATTAGTTGTGAAATTTTGTCATTGTTGTTGTTTTTTGGTTCATTAATATTCTGGATATTAATTGTAAGTAGAATAGTTTGAAAATATTTTTCCAATTCTCTAGGTTGTCTTTTCACTGTGTTGATTATTTCCTCTGCTGTGCAGAAGACTTTTGGTGGGATGTAATCTCATTTGTCTATTTTTACTTTTGTTGTCTATGTTTTTAGAAACATATCTAAAAGTTTATTGCCTATACTAATACCCTGAAGTGTTTTCCCTGTTTTCTTCTAGTAATTTCATAGTCTGAGGTCTTACATTTAAGTCTTTGTTTTATTTTTAGTTGATTTTTCCATGGGGTGTGAGATAGGATTCTGGCTTCAATCTTCTATCTATGGATATTTAGTTTGCCTAGCATCATTTATTAAAGATTTTTGTAGGTTTATTTTGTATCCTGCTGCTTAAGTGAATTAGTTTATAAGTTCAAATAGTCTTTTGGTAGAGTCTATGGGCTTCTCTATATGTAGAATCATACCATCTGAAAATAGCCATGGTTTGATTTCTTCTCTATTTGTAAGCCTTTTATTTATTTCCATGCCCAATTACTACAGTTAAAACTCAAGCACTATATTAAATAACAGTCATGAGAGTGGAGATTCCTGTCTTGTTCCAGATCTTTGGTAAATGCTTTAAGCTTGTTCCTACTCAGTATGATGGTAACTAGGGGGCTGTCTTAGATAGCCTTTATTATGGTCAGATATATTAATCCTGTATCTAATTTGTTTAGGTTTTATTATTAAGGAATGTTGACTTTTCCTGAATGCTCCTTGCACTTCATATATCCATAGACATGATTATGACTTTCTTTGCTTTATTGGCATGATGCTTTATGTTTATTGAGTTGTACGTATTGATCCATTCTTACATCCCTAGTATATATTCTACTCGATCATGGCAAGTCGTCTTTGCAATGCACTGTTAGATTTTATTTGGTAGTATTTTGTTAATAATGTTAGGACTGATATTCATCCGGGTATTGGTCTATAGTTTTTTTGTGTGTATGTGTGGTGGTGGTGGTGGTGGTGGTGAACTTGTCTGGTTTTGGTATCAGTGATGCTAGCATCACAGAATAAGTTTGGAAGAGGCCTTTCCCTTCCACTGTGTTGGAACAGTCTCATGAATTAGTGTCAGTTTTTCTTTAAAAGTTTAGTAGTATTCATCAGTAATCCTGTTCTGACATGGGTTGGTCTTTTTTTGAGACTTTTTTTATTAATTCAATCTCATTATTCATTATTGGTCTGTCCCCATTTCCTATGTCTTTGTGATTCAGTTTTGTAGTTTCTATGTATTCAAAAATTTATTCTTTTCTAGGTTGTTCATAATAATCTCTAATGATCTTTTGAGTTTCTGTGGTGTCAGTTGTGATGTCTCCTTTTCACACTTGAACTCTCATATTTACCTCTCCTGCCATAGGATGTCCTTCCAGCCAGACAACTGGGGCTAAGCTTGCCGGCATACTTTAATTCCACTCTATGCTACCACTCCAGTTCTCTGTGCTTTGCAGATGTCCTGACTCTCCCTTTCTGGGTTCCAGTACTTTCCCTTGACTGTTCATCTTGAAATTCAGCTATGGTTTGTTCATCTGATCTTTCTTTGAGGAGGAGAAGGCAAATATTGGACATCTTTAGTCATCTTGCCAGCCCCCTAAAACCAGAGATTTGAATCCAGAGCAGTCTGGCCAAAACGCTCACGAATTTAGAAACACAGCATCCTACTTTCCATAAAATTCAGTCAGTGCTATTTTTCTCTAATATGTGCTTGCAAGAAGAAATTCATAATGTTGCACACATGCTTACCTGTGATCTTGGGTAAAGATTGGTTTTAAAGGATGAGGTTGTTTCCTTCTACTCTCTGGAACAACACAATTCAGCATTTGGACTTGGGTCTGCCAGAATGAAAAGACTTGGAATTTGGAGACCAGTCACTAATTAAATCAGTTTAATGGGCAAGGATCCAAAAGAAAAGAGAAATTGGGTGCAAAACTGTTGCTCTTCAATGACCACATTTGTTTGGCCACAAAGACAATTTTGGACCAATTCCAGCTTTGAGCAGCTTTTCTATTCCAGCTTTGAGCAGTTCTTACTTTATCTAAAGTAACTGGCTTGGGGCTGGGGATTTAGCTCAGTGGTTCTGCTGCCTGCCTCGCCAGCGCAAGGTTCCGAGTTCAATCCCTAGTACCAAAAAAAAAAAAGTAACTGGCTTGCAAGGATGCACAGTATTAGAATGGCAGAATCACCTCTTGACCGAAGCCTCGACTGGGCCTTTCTTTCAGATGTTCCTGAAGATGGATGAGAAGAAGCTGGGGCATAATTTTATCCCCAACCCACTGCAAAATGCTCAGCCAAGGAAATTACCACGAAAAGTCAGACACAACCTGGAATGACAAAAGCACCATTATTCCTCAGCTCTTCCATTACCTTCAATGCTTTTCTCTTGCTGGAGAGCAGCAAACTTGCCAGAACATGAATTGTGTTAGCTGCAGAGCTATATTGGATCAAAATGATTGTGCTGGTCACAAAGGCATGCAAAAGAAGCAAAATAGCAACATACGCCCAGAAAGAAATGGCCTGCCCATTTCAGTGACATTTTCTACCTCCTTCTGTTAGGCTCTAAGTAGTAACTAGAGAAATGCTGTCTCGGCTAATGTGGTGAGCAGTGAAAGAATCAACTTCCTTTTTGAGATCTCTGTGATTTTTCTGGGAAAAGTAGCTAAGAAATTTTAACATCTTAGTGAGGGTTGGAAGGCTCTAAAGAAATATTCCACTCATAATCAGCACACAAAAACTACACTACTTTAGGCCCTTGCCTAAAATTAGCAATCTACGATGAGCAACGAAGGAGAAAGTTTCACCTAAGAAACTAAGAATATTCAGTGAATTATTCCATTGCCTCTTTCTCTTCAATCTAAAACAGAATTTGTTGGTTTTTGCTCTTTTAGAGATTAATTTTTTCTTTTGTTCAGATTCTCAATCAATGCAGACATTTCCCTTTTTCTGGAGTGAACAGAGAGGGCTTTGCTTTGTTTTCCTTCCACGCCGTTCCAAAGGGAGAAGGCATTCTGAAGCTGTTACATCATCACTGAGGGAGACATGGTTGGTCAGCTGCTGGTGAAACTCGGTCCTAATCTCTTTTACTCATCTGATGTGGGTTCACTGAGTGAGCCTCCTCTGTTCTTTGGAAATAATTCTGGATCAATGTTTCTATGGGAATGCAGTAACGTTTACATGTTCCACCTGTCGTCACATATGAAATGAGAAAGCGACTCTAAGAAAGAGACATGCGTATCTCAATGCAACTTGTTTTACAGCCCTGTTTAAAAATTCATCAGTTGTGTAGTAAATGTTAGGATGCTCTAGGTTTATGAAAAAGAAATTTAGTCAGTGGCCTTCCCAAACATATTTATACCCTGAAGAAAGCAGCCCTGGAGGCCTAGGGTGAAATTTCAGCCCAGGGTTTTTTAAATTGACAGTTCTTAGAGCTTGTTAAACCAAAGTAAGCACAGTTATGATAAGAGAATATGTGGGTAGCATTTTAGGCTAGGGATGAATTTCAGGAGGTTTATCACAACTTAAAATTTGCATAATTTCTGACTAATTTTCTCATGGGACAGTGTAAAGTGAGATTTGCATTATTTCAAATCATATGCATAGAGTAAGTCTTTATATTTTTCCATTTAAAATTTGCATAAAAGCAAAACTTTGTTGATATAATAAGTACTATGCCCTTATGGCACTTTCCTGAGAAATCAGTGAGATCATCCATATATATAAGCACTTAGCAAAGGCTCATTGAATTATCATTGTGGCTATAATATACTGTTACTATCATTGGTATTACTATAGCAGCTATTATTTGACATTATTATCATTAATATTATCAGTGCCCTAAATCTTGACTTCCAGCAGCCTTCATCATTTCAACAAGTGTCAAATTCTCCTTTATTCCAGCACAATCTTTTTCTTACAATCTACTTTTCTTAGAAAATCGGTCCCTCTAGAATTGTTTCAACTGAATCACGCTTGCAAATGAGCGTATTGGCACCAAAGGTTATTATACGAACATGTCTCGTGAAACCTGTCACTTCTTTGCCATTTGCCCTTGAGAAGGCTGGTCACCACCACTGACCTAATATCCAGGAATGGCATACAGCATAGGGATCATTTAAAAATTATGATCTCTGTGAATTGGGTAACTGACAAATTATACCTCTTAGACTTCCAAAGAGCCACAGTGAAATTTGTAGCTCTAAGACATTTATGTATCATTAGATATTCTCTTAACTTTTTTATTCTTTGCTCCGTTTTAAATTTATACCACTTTACATGTAGTGTATGCGCTTCTACACTATCTGTATTATTTACTGAAGGGAAAATAGAGTGTAAAAGAATGAATGCATTAATAAATTAATGAGTGAATTCCTTTAAAAAAGATGAAGAGGAGCATGTGGACAAGCTTTCAAGCACATTCTTGCTGATTATGAATCATAAGTCTGCGGGAATTAGATCTTTGTTGTCTCCTATAGTGAACATCTGTCTGTCTGTTTTAAATGTTTACCATCAATGCATCCTTTTTGTCCTCAGAGATACTTATCACTCACAGATTTTGTGGTTTTGGAGGAAATTGACTCCACTTTCAGTTGCTGGGAACTTGGTCCAGCACAAGAGCACTTTATTCTTCTCTGGCCTCTGTGCCTCATGAATGGGTTTATAGCATGGGGGCACAAGAGTCACTCTAGGACTTCAGGTGTAGTTCCGGGAAAGAAGCATCCTTTCTACTCAGGTTGCTAAACTGGTACGACTCAAGTGTGACACAGATAATAAACACTACATGGCAAGAGCAACTGAGAACAAACCCGAGAGGAGTGAGAATCCTGGACTTCAAATAGATTTACTTGTTATTTTGAATTTACCTGAAAGTAGAGTCTACCTGCTTATGGACACTGCTATGCAATAATAAAATTCATTTGCACTTTTAAGTCAATTTGAGTCACTTGCAACAGTTCTGACCATTATTCCACCTCAAGTACTAACACTTCAGCTGGGCTTTCCTTATACCAAGCACTAGCTGAGGTACTGCGATAAGAAAACGTGACTTCACGGCTGTCAACCATCGCTGCCAATGTCCTCAGCTGCTCCTCACATTGGTTCATCGTTGTTTCAACCTGACCACTTCCTTGTAATCAGCAAATCAGCAATGAGAAAGTTTAGATAAGGTTTCTGTTCACAAATTTCTTAAATGGAAGCTAAGATGAAGACAAAAGTCTGTCTTCAAATCTAAACGCTACAAAGGGCTGGTAAAGAGCTGGAACTGTTAGTTCAGAGTCTGAGATGAAACTAGTAATATTCTAAGTGTATGTGATACTTTCTCCATGAAGGAATCACATTTCTCACATGCTTCCCAGTAACGTTAATTGTATGTTGATTATTGGATCCCAGCAACTTAGCCTGGGTCTTTGTGATGGGCTATTTTGGAAGACATTACAGCAGTTTCAGTGAGCACCAACTTAACACCTCGTCTTCTGAGATTGCTACTGAAATACCAGAGTCCCAAGCACAGCTTTACTTCACCTTCTACACTTTGACCATTGTGGACTTTTCAAAATACACAAAATACTTGTGTGATTGTGTCCCTTCCCAGGCCAAAGGCTGAACTCCTTAACATGGTTGTTGAGGCCATGTGCAGTCTGGCTCTGCCAATCTCACCTCCTACCGTTCTACCCTCATGGCTTTGGCTCTCGGCCTGCTGATCAGCAGGTCTCCAGTGTACCATAAAGCTGTCACTTTTTCTAGGTCAGGCTCTTCATCATATAAGTTCTCACGGAACTGTCTTTCTTTGCATCATAGCCAGTGTCTCCTATTGTAACGAAACACTCACTGCATGGTTACAGGACCATGGTTCTCCTACTGGAGAGTCAGTTCCAGGACAGTAGGAAGCGCGACTATGTGGGGCCTCCATTGGTCACTGCCTACTACAAGTCCTGGAATTCCCAATGGTCCATTCCCTACCTTCATCTCCTTCATCTTGTGGCAACAGTTGACACAAATCACCACTCCTTCCTTGAAACGTTCATGACTCAGCCTTGCGCTTCCACATTCCCAGGCTGCCTCCTCCCTCATGGCTGCTTCTTCACAGTTTGTTTCATTTTTATAGCTTTTTCAGCTTTGTATGTATCCTCCAAACACTCATACATGCTGCTCTTATAATCTGATATGATTTTGCTCAAGGGTAGAAAAAGTCACATAGAAACAAATATCCACTGCTATGCCAGTTACCAACAATGTGGAAGCAACTTAAATATCCCACACAAGTACAGTGGTACACAAAACTGTAATGACATCCACTTCATAGAATATTATGCTGCTAATAAAACTAAGAAGTAGACCATGTGTTAATGTATGAAAATTTCCTATGACGAAATGTTCTGTGAAAGGGTAAAGATGGTTAAATTAGGACTGCAACTTTGTATAATTCATATAGCTGCTGAATATGCAAAAATAAACTGTTTTTACTTATTTTCCAAACATTTATATTTCATAGGAAGACTGTGTAGAGACAAAAATATACTGTATTTTAAAACATAACAAATATGAATATATTTGTAGGAATATCATAAAAATGAAACTAACTGAAAATCATCCAAAATATTTCCTGCAAGAAGCTCCCCTTATTGCCATATAATGAGCAATGTCACAGCTCTGTGACACAAACACCAGGCTCTCAGGAGGCAGCTGATTCTGCAAGTGACAGATAGTCCTGCAGCAAGGCGTTTCCTTCTTGACTTCCTGACTTCTGCTGTCCTCAACCCAAAGAGAAGGTGACCGTGTTGACCTTCACAGACCACAGAACTCCAGGCTCCTCCCAGGGCTCTTTCACATTATTTGCTTCAAGAAAACTACTCTCAGCCAGTAAGTTCCAAGAAACAGTGGGACAAACATTAACCTCTTTCTTCTTCCCAAAGCAACCATTTAACCACAGGCATTCTTCAAATCCGCAGTGAACACCAAATTTCATTGACTTCCAGGAGCTCTTATGGTTGAGATTGTGCTGCTAAGTTCTTTTAAAACAGAACCCCACATATCCCTCATACAGAGATGTCGTGTAGCTAGACTAAGGAATGAATAAACTTAACAACAGTCCTTTATTGGGGAAAACATGACTGGATTACTATGCAGCAAATCCTGCACCACAACTAATAGTACTGTAGAGCAACAAACCCCACGTGTTGAGCTCTGGAACCCCTGGGCATAAGTAAAACCACAAGAGCAAGCCATGAACAACAACAATAACAACAAAACAATGTAATTATGTAAGCCACAGTACAATCTTAAGGATGATATAAGGCTAATTTACATAGTTCAGCCTAAACACTAATAACATTAAAGCTTACATGATGTCTGAGTCCATTTTCTGTTACTATAACACAATATCTGACCCTGGATAATAAAGAATACAAGTTTGTTTCATGGCTCTGGAGGCTGGGAAGTCCAAGAGAACATTCAGCGTCTGGCAAAGGCTGTCTTTCTGCATCCTAATATGGCAGAGGGCATCACATAGGGATAAACAGCAAGTGTGCTGGTGTGGGTCACTCTCGTCCTTATAAAGCTACTAATGCCATCATGAGGGTCCTAGCCTTATGACCTCATGTAATCCTAACCACCTGTCCCCAAAGCCTCATCTCCAAAGAGCATTAGGATAAGAATTTGGAGATTAAATTTCCAACACATGGCCAGGGCTGGGGTGTAGCTCAGTGATAGAGTAGCTTGTCTAGCTAGCATGCACAAGGCCCCGAGTTCATTCCCCAGCACTGCAAAACAATGGACAAATTTCCAACACATGAGTTTTGGGGAGACATATTCAAATCCTAGTGCACACATTGAATGAATACTGTGAGTCTGCCACTGAATTGATACTCTGTATCACAAACTTGAGAGTCCCATTATTTTCTATTTTTATGGTTAGACAAACTGAGGTTTAGTGAGGCTAAATAACCAGGTATTTTCTCAGCTCCCCCTTTTTTTCATTCTAAGCCTCTCTGCCTCTCCCAGAGCCATTTTTCCCACTACACGTCACTGGACTATAATAGCAAGAGGATTTCATATTTTGCCAATAATTTGCTAACTAAATGCTTGCAGTTTTAAAAAGTACTTTTACATTCAGAATGACTTGGCACTCGTGGTATAATTTCACCTATCTCCATTTGTTCTAAACATCTGTGATGGGGAGAATTGTCCCTGGGAGCCTGAGGAATGGGATCTGTCAGGATTGGCTGGATCCTTCCAGAATAATCAAGGAATTGGGGCTATCATTTTCTATAGGCAAATCCTTAGGCAGATGTACCAATCGGATTTATCAGCCACTTTCCTTACAAATCTGATGTTGAAGGAGAAGAGCATGCATGAGAATCATGTAAATCTTTTCTACAACATGTGAGGTAGCTATTTTACCTAATTTCACAGATAACAACATGATGTTCCATAGCCACGCATCTAAGTCATGAAATGCCTGGTAGGCAAATTGCTATTTCTCTGTCTTGTGCCCATAGCAGGCATCACTAATCACATATGATATTTGTCTTAGGTTGTGTTTCCCCAGGACTAGACCTTGAGATGAAAATTCAAGTATAAGAAATTGATCTGGCTTCCAGTAAACCATGGTAAGGGCATGAGGAAGCAAGGCAAGGAACTAAGGAGTTGCAGGAAGCCAGCAAACATGTATTAATAAGCAGACTAGCTCTATAGGCAGGGTGGCTTAAATCCCCCTTGGGACCTCTGCAAGAACACACAGGCCATGATGCAGGTCTTCTCCATAGGAAATGAGACCAAAGGTGTTTCTTCTTCAGTTCTGTCAGTTCTTCCCCATTCTGAGGGGCATGAAGGGGAGTTTCTGTCTGCTCTACCCATCCTAACCACTATGTCCCAGCATTCAGCAACCTAAGCAAAGTGTTTGCAGTTGGAACTCCTGGAGGCTGAGCGTAGCACCTCTGAGTGCTAAGGGGACATGCTCAAGGTGCTGCTGCAGCAGCCACATGCTGTTTCCTGCCACGTACAGAAGTAGTTCTCTCCTGCCCCTGCAGGCCACCCCTACCCCTCAGCTGGAGTGAACCAGCAGAATGAAGCCTCTTGGCCATTTTGGTTCTGACTTACTGATCTGATGTGATAATTTCTGCTCTGACTAGATAATAGGTAGATTATAAATGATGCTCATAGGCAATATAGCTTTGTGTCTTCTAATAGAGAAAAGGCAGTGTGGTGCATGGTTAAGAGCACAGATTCTGACATCAGATTACTTGGATTCAACTATCAGGTTCCAGCTGCACACCCTAATTGTCCTATGACCTGGGGCAAATTACTGAACTACTCCATGCCTCAGCTTTTCATCAATAACTATAGCAAAACAGTATCCCATAGGATTCTATGAGAATTAAATGAGTACCTATCTCTTATTAAGCAATATAAATGCAATCTGTTATTACTATCAATAGACTGCATTTAACTTGCAAAAATGTGAATAGCAGACTAGACCATAAAAAACAAGTGCAGTGAGTCTTCATTTCTTTCATTTCCCATCTTACATGGCAATTCTTAAGTCACTGGGTGACCTAGGAGTTGAACGCATGTAGCTCTGCTTGCTAATTCAAGCAAGAAAAAAGACTAAGAAATAATTTGTCTAAATTATTTTTCTAAAGGAAAGTGGATCCAATTTTTAGAGACTAGGAAAAAAGGGTCCATTTTTTCCCCTTCACTTCACATACAAAGAAAACTCCTAAAAACAGAACGGGGAATCTTATCCCCAAATTCCTTTAAACTTGAACACTGACAGCACCTTCCTTTTATTGCCTTCATCTAGTAAATAGTCCCTGGACTTCTTGAAGGAGACAAAATTGAAACACAGGTCCTTCAGAGCCTACCCTCCATAGTAATTCTCTTGGGATCTAAAGTCACTGATAATACAGGTGCATGTAAAGACAAAAAAGTCCATACCACATAAATTACCCCTTTACTCCTCTGAGAGCTAAACCAAGCCAATGAGGTATCTGTGTTTACACAGGATATACGCTGTCTCCAATCCACTGAAGGGATATGTGCTTTCTTCCAAATCCTGAGCCCTGACTACTATGCCTGACACATCACTGAGCGTCACGGGACAGCCCATCCCTTGCCTTATTTGAGGAAATCCCAGGGATTAAACAGTGTATTAAGCAAGAAGTGTTTATCGCCTGGCATTACAATTACTGGAGATCTGATCTGCTGTTCATTTTCTCTCTTTCATTTTCTTGTGATCAGACATCAACACCGAATGACTTACAGCTCGATGCCCAGAGCAAGGCAGACAATATGATCTATAACCTACACTGCATGGTCCTTCTGCTGTTCTCTTTCAAAAGTAGACTGTACTCTACAGATGTGTGTTTTAAAATTTAAATTAATTTCCCTTTGTACGGGAGGTGTCCGTGACAAAGGACAAGTTATGGAATTTTAGGTCAGCTACATTTGCTAACAAAAGAGAATATCGCTGCAAAGGGCTTAAAGTTCTGTGGGGCTACAATTCTAGAGTTGTGATGAGAGAGGAAGAGGCTTAGAATGATTTGGAAGCTGACTACAAGAGGACTGCCAACTGGAAAGTAAAGAATGTTTTTAAAAGTCATTTGAAGACGTATCATGATTTTTTGGGGGGCGGGGAGGGAAGTTCTGGGAATTTGGCAGAGATTCTCATGAAACTAAGTAGCAATGCCAAAAGCCACTACAATACCTGTTAGTTCCCTAAAGGTCAACCGTATCTTTGGTGAACAACTCCAGAGATCGATAGCCTCTGATCTCAAGGACAGGTGTTAATCTGCTTGGAGGCTCTTTATGCCTATAGAAGGCCATGGGAGGGAGTTAAAGCTTTCAGGGGCCATTCACAAGCAGCAATGTTCAGAATAGGGAGGGCAAGTGTCCTAGGCTCCTTTCCCTTCAATGAGGCAATTTTGCAACTAAATGTCAACTTTGAAGAAATATTTGGAAAGGGCGGGATACGTCCTTCAGTTTGCAGTACATTGCTAAATCAGAATGGCCCTGTCTCTAATAAGAAGGTTGCACAGGTCCAGGAAATGAGGGATGGAAGCAGGAGTGTCCCCATATCTTATCCCCAGTGAGCTCCTATCTCTGCCACCCTGGCCTCTTCAGGACTGGAAGCCCTGGTCCTGTAGGGGACAAACTGCAAAGGGAACACAGAAAAGGTATCACTGAACTACAAGTAATGGCTGCCACCTGGGCACTTTTAATCCTACATCCAGGGACCAGAAAGTGAAAAAGGAATCCTCATATTGAGGAGCAATTGCCTGATCAGAAGGAGGGAGGGCTGCTTTTACATAATGGTGGCAAGGACGGGAGGATATATAGGAATCCAAGCGATCCACAGGTAACCTCCTGCCATTGCCTGTTAACTGAGTACAGATATGTGCAGCATCCTTAGATTAAGAAGTTATGGATATCCAGTTTCCAGATAGATCGGGAATAAGGGTCTAGATAATGCCACCAGATAAGCCACTATGACCCTCTCAGTAGCAGTTCACAGGAGAGAAATTCAGAATGAATATTGTAGAAGAGGGAAGAGTATCAGTTGTGGCTCCCAGGTCAACAATATCGTTCCAATAAGCTCCTTCATCTGAGAGTCCCTTTAAGAGAAAGCCCCATGGAACCCTGGAGGAATTGCTCCCTGAGCCCCTGTGGAGAAGCACAAGGTGTGCGGTCATGTGCATATGTCTCAAGGACCTCTTACTACAGGGCATATGATTTCTGAGTGCCACAGATACTTTGGGATCCATTGCAGCATTTGTGTTGAGGTCATCCTGAAGGCTGATTGCAGTGTGGACATGTGGCTGACCCATTCTTGCAAGAAAGGGAGACTTTGTTGATCAACTTTGGTTCAAGGACTCCTTGATAGCTTAGAATACAGAGCAGTTGTATACCCTTCCATCTAACCCTCTCTCTCCCCTGTCTCTCAGTTGGAGTCAACCTTGATGCCTCTTCAACCTTCTCTAGCTCCTTAGTCACTCACTTCTACACAAACATTTCTCCTAAAAAATTCTTGCCCATTTAATTCCACCTTGAGGTCTGCTTTTTGGAGGACCTGAATGATAATAGCATTCTTTCATTTTCAATAGGAAAGTAATAAAGAGCTTTCATCTCAGCAGACAGACAATTGGCTTCACATAAACTCCTTGAGTACATTGAGGAATTAAGGGTACTTTTAGAAAATGACCAACTACTTCACTTTGCTTCAAAAAAGCTATCCTCTTAGGCCAGAGAAGGCCAGCACTCTTGTGGGCAGTGAAGGTGCAATAGAACAAAGGCTATTTCTCTGCCTGAACAGAATCTCCTTCACTCAGTATTGGACAGTTTTCCTTCAACCCTACCTAGCTGCAACTGACAGGATTTGGCTTTTTCCTACATCTGACAATCTAACATAGAAACAGCCCTCGCTTATCTTTTACTTGTGATGACGTAGAGCTTCATAAGATGGTGCTTAACAAAAACCAATCTGTTTCAGGCACGTATATGCACATCAACTTAATTAAAACAAAATTCGTTCTTTGTGTGCTCCAAGGATGATTCAAGGAGAAAAAATTTTGACTGAAAGAGAAGGATTCATCTTTGTATTTTGGAAGGTTTTTATCCCAAAGACATAAGATGTTTTCTTTAAATGAAAAGAATGACCCAACTCTTAGGGGACAAAATCTTTTGAAATAAAGGTAATGTTCAATTTGCTTTAAACATGAGAGGAAAATAAAATGTAGGATAAAGAGATGAATGTCTTAGTAAATAAAAGTAGGGAGTAATTTGCACAAATGACCCTGTAAGTAAAGTAGAGAAGTGGGGTTAAAAAAAAGCAGAACAAAATACATTAGTTGGGGAATATCCAATAGGCAAGCTGAATACAGAGAACTAGAAAAGTAAGAGTATAAGAAGCAGAAAATGTTAGTGAAGGCTAGAAAGATATTTTAATAATGGCTTGCATTTATATTTAGTGAAATTTTGAGAAGTTATATTTCATAATGTCAATTATTATTGTTTTCATTTTCTATAACACATGGTCATGAACAAATATTTTTGTAGTACTTGGAGTCATCAAGGATCTTCACCTAATCCTGATTTGGGTGGGGGGGGGTATGTGTGTGTGCGTGTGTGTGTGTGTTTGTGTGTGTTTATGTGTATACCAGCTCAAGAAGGAAGAGGAAAGCCTTGGGACAAGTACTTTTCAGAATGAAAAAAGAATAAACTTCCTCATCTAGAAGTAACTAAGCCCCACCAAAATATGGTCTTTCATACTCATTACATCCCCCCAGTTTTTTTCTAAAAAAAATGTCCCTTTCCTTAAACAGATGGCTTCTAACTTTGTTTCTGTGGGACTGTGTGATTCAAAAGTTAATTACTCCCCTAGGTTCTGTTGTAAATTTGATGGTTGGAGTGTGTTTGCCTCGGGACAATGGACAATCAGTAATAGGGCGAGATTACTCAGCCATCTGTTTGCCCTAAAACCAAATGTCCTGGGGCCCAGTATCTATAGGACAATCTGTAAATGTGCTGACTATCCACACAGGGTGGTCGTGACTATTAGTCAGGATGT
>NW_004624737.1:34714191-34733006 GCF_000247695.1 Heterocephalus glaber | reverse complement strand
TTGGCCTTACATTCTGGAGGCACCGCTGGGATCCCTGGGTGTGCTCCACTACAGTCAGCTCCTTGGAGCATCTGGTAAGGCCCTTGGCCTTACATTCTGGAGGCACCGCTGGGATCCCTGGGTGTGCTTCACTAAAGTCAGCTCCTCGGAGCATTTGGTAAGGCCCTTGGTCTTACATTTCTGCTACCTTCCATCCCTCATTCTTATTTTACTTTTCCATCTCATTTTTATGCTTGCATGGTCTCGTGTATAATTTGGTCATCCTCTTTGAATTAAAAAGAAAGGCATTTAAAAATGCAAGCATTCTTCTTCTAAAGAAATCAAAATGTTTAACAACTCATTAGGCCCCATTGAGCCCTGGAGGAAAAACACAAAAGACGATCAGAGAGGAGCTGGAGGGGGGTAGGGGCATAAAATTCAGCATGGTAGATTTACATTCCAGAATGCCAGAGGTTTGTCAACTTGGAGTCCTTCTTTGACCTATTTGCCAACTTCCATATCACCTTTGGTTTATAAAACTTTAGTTCAAATTCCCTTTCCATCCAAAATTTCTTTCTATATTTGCAATAATTTCCCATACACTTTAGCTAATTAGCTTCTTACTAAGCAATGACATGTCAGAGAACCAGTCCAGCCCAACAAGGGTGCCCAGTAAATATTGGTTGAATATTTCCACTTCATTTGAATATCCATTTATTCAGTTCATCTTTAAGGCAAAATGTTGAATTAGCTGCAGAATCCCTATCTTTAAGGATTCTGAATTCTACTGGGATGTAAAAACATAAAGAAATGTTTTTTAAAATGCTTAAAACAACACTTTATGCACTTTCTTTTTATTCATGCTGCAGGCAACATTGAACCTCGCTTCCTCTTTGAGATGCTCTCAGCCAATTCCCCAAGTTCCCGAAGACATACTGGAGCTTGTCTTCGCTCTCTGTAGGTGGTTGTATATTTGAAGAAACCAAACTAGGTGATGGACAGAGAGACAGATGGCCCTCTCTCTTGGGGAAAAACCAGGTTTCTCTTGTGCTTGGGACTTAGTCTTTTTCAGTCTTGAGAAGACAGGTCAACTGAAACTTATTGAGCTCAGCATAATGGCAGGCTTTTAGAGTCATCAGTCCATATTTGGTGTGACCTGTTGTCGTGTGCTGTCCTGGGAGGCAGTGTGGGACTACATAACCTTTGTTCCTTTTCTCCAGCCCCATTGTGATTAAATATGAGTTAATGGATAAAGATGCTTGTTAGTTTTGGGACACTAGATAAAAATCTGTAACAGACCTAAAGTCCCAAAGTAAACTACTCAACTCCTTGTTTGCCCGGAACTGATGTTCCAGACACCACAATCTATAGAACAAGCTGCAAATGTCTGCTGACCATCAATACGTGACAGTCGACCACTAACCTTTGTCCCCTTTTCTTTAATTCTATATGTTAACTTCCCCCTCAACCCCCTATAGAAACAGCCTCGGACTCTGAGCCAGTTGCCTCTCTAAGCTATTTTGCCTTGGGAGTGCCATCTGGCCAGACTAATAAAGGTCTGTTTTACTTTCCAACTTGTCCGGTGTGTTCCTTCCCGGGTGTTCTTCACTGCAGTCAGCTCCTCGGAGCGTTTGGTAAGGCCCTCGGTCTTACAGCAGGCATTGGAGAAGCAGTAATGGACAGTTCACAGACCTTGCATCTCTGAACACAGTAATAATTCATCAATTAAATATTTTCAGTCAAAATAGATAAAAAGCCATCTCAAGCCCTTCAAATTTATAATCCAAGCGATGAGGTACTGTAAGAGCCTCGTGGCAAAAATGTAAAAGAAAGCAGTAAGGTCTGTGCACACCGGAGGGGGAAACAGTTTTACTCAGTACCCTCTGCACAACGTCAAGGTAATCACATTTAAGCGATGTTGCATTCGGGATATAATAGCAATAGTACATAACACTCCTCAGTGAAATAGAAAATACCTCAGTCATAAAAAGTGATTAAATGCATTTTTCTTCAGTGGCCTCACCCCGAAGCTTTTATTCGGTGTATTCATTCTGCTTTCCTATGATTATAAGTGAACACTGCCCTTAATCAGATCATCCAGCCCAAAAATCTAAGTTGGGTTAAACCTAAGCCCAGATGTACTGATCATTAGCAAGACAACTTCCGGAAAATTCCAGCATGTCTTTCATCATCAGTTTCCCATCTATAAAACAGGAGTAATGCTATCTATTTCTTGGTGCTTATTTAGTGCCTGTAATAAATGAACTAACGCATATAGTGTCTGAATGACAATAAGTACTCATTAACTGATACCTATTACAATCATACTAGTTGGTACTGCTCTAATTATTACTGAGGCTGAAGCTCTGATCCTGGTTCACATGGAGATTATTCCAAATAATGTCTGCCTTCTCATATCAAGATATTTATGCTATCCACTCTCTCTCCAAATGTCTTCAGTATGTTTTAGGAAACAGGAGGTAAGCCTTTTATGTTTTTTTGTACCCAAGCTCTTTGAATAAAGTGCATACAAATTCTTGAGTTGAGCTTTGGAGACACCCTCCATAAAAATTTGATTAGTATTTAAAGGTCTACTCAGGTGTTCTATTTCTTTTTGGAAATTATTCACTTAATTTTAGTTTTCATATGTATTGGCATGATAGCTCCAATAATAGTATTCTATAAATTCTCCTATATTAGAATCAAGCCTTTCTCTTCACGGTACATTTTGCTCATTTGTTCCTTTTAGTTTCCTCACACTGAGCCCTGTGGTGACCATGTGGCAACAGTCAACACAGGAAGTGGGGTAGCAGGACTGCTACAGCAAGGAAGTGGTTCCAGTGGTGAGTCCTATTCACTGTCAAGGAATAAGCTGTTCTCTAAAATACCCCAGCCCATGCTCAAATTAGGTTCTCTTCAAAAGCATTTCCAGTTCTGAAGGTTGTAGATAGCGGCAAACAGACACAGAAACCCAAGTCATCTCTGTGTGAAGCCATGCTGCTTCTCCCCTTCTTGGTCATTTTCCCAGCACTACCATTTATTTCAAAAATTCAAAAGCTGGACAGTTTAATGCACAAATCAAAGGCCAAAAGATATATCTAGAGTTTGGCTCTGTGTCTCGATGAATGTGTTAAAAAGAAATGTGATTAGAGAAGTGATGTCGTTAAGCAGGGAATTATGCAGCTTGCTCATGTTTTATAGATTCTGATGGAGTAGAAGAGGGGGGTGGACAGGAACAGTGCTCTTCCAAATGATAATAGTCCAAAAATCATACACTGCCTATGATTTAATTTTTTATGAGGGAGGCTTAAAGTGCCACTAGCTCTGATCTGCATAATACTTTCAGTCTTTTATTACAAAAGTTTCAAAGAGTAGTCCTTTTGTACAAATGGATTATTAAAAGACTTTTTGTTTACATATATGGAAAGAGAGACCTAAACAGAATCATTTAGAAGGTCATGAATGTAATTGGCAACATTAACCATAAAATTTTTAATCCCAAGGAAAATGATTTATTTCAAGCCAGGATACAGGCAGGGCTACATGTAGAAGAAGACATTATGTTTAGTTGCCAGGTTTATCTCCCTTTCAGTCTACCTACCCTGGTGAGCCACGGAGATTCCAGATTCTCCATCCTCAGAAATTGTGCTTTGAAGATTATGTGTGCTCAGTCTGTTTTTATCACTGTTTTGGTCTTATATTTGTAGCACTAAAAATCTTACAAAGCATTTTCTCAAGTATTGTCTCAGTTGCTTTCTGTATTGTCCCAGGAAAATAAACAGCACAACCATTACGTTCCCAATTGTACAGAAGAAAAAAGCAGCGAGGCTCAGAAATTCAGAATTCTTAGTAGGTTCTAACAGGTGAAAATTCCATGGAGGGTTTTGGGGGGCACAAATTGGGGTCAGAGTCCTAGCTCTGCCCATAACCCAGTTTGTGAGTTGGCTAAAGCAATTGGTACAAACTGAGTCACAGTTTCTCTCTGAACAAATTGTGGACAATCACACTCCTGCGCTGGCTGTGAGAAGGAACAGATGTAACAGCCCTGAGGATCACCTCTGCCTCCCACGGAGAAGGGGCTCAGCTCACAATAGTTCTCCTTATCAGTCAAGTCCCCCGGGGCCTTCCAGCATGCCTGGAGTCTACCTCTGATGTCACCAGCTGGTGGTTGCCTAACAGAATAAGTATCGTGAACACACTGAGAAGGATAACAGAAAGGCAGTGTAAATTAATTAAATATATACAACCATGAAATATTCAGAACAGCTAGATTTGAAAGGAGTTCTCAAAGAGACCTGGACATGATGTATGCTGAAATCCAGAAAACAATTCCCCATGTATTTTCCCTGAAATGAATTCTGAACACAATTACGTGGGTGATAGGAAACATAGTACAGGACATGTCCAGGGGATTAGCAATTATCTTGTTCCTAATCACCATGGCAGTGTATGCAAAAGCCAAGGGAAGGCCAAGTCTACATCATCCCCAGATTTGCATGCCCTTTTATTGACATACACTGCCAGGCCTCTCTGTGTTGCCTTACAAGCATTCTGATTTCAGGCAGGAAGGGATGAGACTCTGTAGTTCATGAAACCAAATCTAATTCCATACCCTGGGCCGAAGGAAGAATTAGAAGAGATATAAATCCCCATTCACTGGCACAGCAGTTTCAAATCAGAGTGTAATCCAGGATCTCCCTAACAATGTGAGCAATGAATCTGTAAATAATAAGCAAATAAAACAATTGGAATTGTTAATTCATGTTCTCCCCGAGGATGTACCTGCTATATTTATTAGTGCACCTGTGTTCCAAGGAAGCAGTTTACTTACAAATGAAAAGCTAATAAAATTCCATATACCCACATATGGCCAAATCATAATGGAAATCCTTTTATCAGCTAGGTAGTAAGCAGCACTGACAGTAAGAAAAAGTTGGTACCATAGTTAGAGCCATGGAAATATTTCTCCCATAACTTTCTCATCCTCTGAGAGAGTATATGCACCTGAAGAGCACCTCATTAATTCAGCTTGTACTAATTGGGAAGGTGCAGCAATGAGGTTGTAGGAAGAGGGATTCACATAACAAAATACGTGAGGTACACAGAGGTGAATAAGCCCTGTGATCTGTTTACTTATAGGAGTTCCAGGGCCTGGGTCTGATGGTGGAGCCTTTCAATCAAGACAAAAAGCAAGCACATCTTGCCTGCTGGTTCATTTCATAAACATTTAATCAAGTGGGCTGAATTAGACAGAGGATCTGGGGATAGGTTTAATTAAAAATGGACAAAAGGATTCTTGATGATATTTTTGCCTGGACAACCAGAGTTTGTGTTTGGACTTTTACATTCAATAATTGAGATTCAAGGCTTTTTATTTGAAGCATTAATTTTGTCAGCTGAACCACAAAGGCTGCAGATATATGATGAGAGTAAACCTTGCCTTCCATGCAAGGAACACAGTGAGGGGAACTGCATTAACTATTCTGATTTCACAAAGAAAAAGAATCTGCAGGCAAGACATGCAGTAGAGGGTGAATGCAAGTCCCAACTGTGTGTGTGATTCACCTCTTAGGACATAAGGACAGCCCCAGCTAGTTTCTTTGGCTTAGTGTTTTACTTTGCATTCCAGCATGACATCTGACATCAGCTCAGGGAGGGGACCCTGGAAAGCCTCATTGTCATCCTCTTAATGACCTCTTAGGACTGTGGTGAGGATTAATAAAAGCACTCATGCAAAGTGCTTAGGAGTTGCCTAGAATTTTAATAAATCATTGATAATTATGGCTTTCTTGTAAATCATCATTATTGTCACTAGAAATCATAAAAATATGAAGGTAGAAAAATCTGTAGTTACTGCTTTGTGTAAATTAATGAAAATGCCAGCGGAAGAGACAGGTAAACACAGAAATACTCAAACCCAGTAGGGACATGTGGCAGGACTGAAGGTCCAGTTGGGGAGTTTCTACAAGGCCACAGGGCCTGACAGTACCATCAACCACAAACATGTACTGAGGGCCTACCAAGCGCTGAGTGGATGCTGGGCCATTTAGACAACTTATCTTACTTATTTTACACATACAGGGCTTACTGGAAAAGATAACTTGCTCAGGTGCAAGAAGGAAGAAAATGAATCCTTTCCCAGCAACACCCTGGAAACCTGTTCTTTAGAATTAAACTTCAGTAAAACTTCCAATCCATTTCCTGGAGTTTCCTGTAATTTTTACATATGTGTCTTCTCTGGGGGAGGCTTTTTACAAGTCCAATGTCTTCTAATATCATACCTTACTCTCTTCATAGATTTAAAATAACCCACTCTGGGCTTGGCAGGCCTCAGCCTTGGGAAGCTGCAGGGGGAGGAAGGTGGGGACAAGCTCAGCATCCTCACTGCTCCCTCACTCCTCCTTCTACCTCTCCGTCCTGCTCACTAATCTAGTGCTCTTTCCTCTGAGACTGCAGCAAGACAGAAGAGGGGGAGAGTGGGAAAGTCTTACCAGATGGGGGCAATTTTAGCCTGGCTTTGGGTCCACTGACTGGCAGATGTCTAGCACTGGCTCAGAGGCCCTTCCCTGCTGCCTCCAGGTGGTATTTTTTCTGGTTCTAGATCCCCCTTCTCCAGGCTGCTGGCTGCACCTCCTGGGCCCTGTTCTGACTGCAAGGTGGCTCTTTCTACACACTTGGCCCATATTCTTGATCTGATTGTCCCTGCACCCCATTCTCAGGGCCTGTCCTTAAAGCCTCTCTAGCAAGCTTGCCCCTTTCCGAGAGTCTGGTACCCTGTATTCTCCAGATCAAAAAGACATATTCAGTTCCTTACAATTAACTCACTTTGCGAAGGTACTGAACCCTACCACTTGCCAGGTACTATTCAAAGTGCTTGGGTTACAGTGATGAAGAAAACAAGGAGCCTGCTTTGAAAGAATTTACATTCTTGGGAGGAAACATTTACTAAATAATCACTTAGTGATAGATGCTAGAGAAACACGAAGCTGGGAAGGGACATGAAACTGGCTGAAAGGGCATTGTAATTAGGTAATAGGAAAGGTTGTATTGAGAAGAGGTCTTGGAGAAGATACAGACATTGAATCTAAACTCTCTCCCCACATTCAACAGTAGTCCCTTAGTAATCTTAATAGCCTGGCTCCAAAACCCTCGGTAGGGTGAGGGCTTTGCTCATTCCTTTTTACAAGAGGGGTGTGGGCAGTGTGTGTGTGTGTGCGTGTGCGTGTGTGCATGTGTGTGTGCGGCTGTGTGCCTGTGTGTCTGTGTGCGTGTGTGGGAGGCTCCTTCATTACCTTCTTTTTCAAAGAAACTTTATTTCTTAAAGTAGCTGAGGAACAATGACATTTTTTAAAATCACTCCTTGGCAAGTTGTATATACATAGTGTGTGCTTCATTTTAAAATATAATAAGCATTTCATATTGTTTCTGAGCTAATCGACTTCAGTCAAAATTCTAGACAATGGGAACTGCCACCTAACTTTCTGCCAGATACGTGAAACAGATTAAGGTTTAATCACTTGATCCAGGTTCCATAGATAAGAAGCTATAGGGATTTGAAACCAGTTTTTGAGGACATGGTTTCTTCTATCACATCATGTTGGGATATTAAAAAGATGTGACTCAAAGAAATAGACGGAACAAAGAAGACTATTTGATGAGTAACCTAATCAAACTGTGGCTTGTTGTATATTAATTTTCCCCAAAGAATGCTTAACATCTGGGTAGCTCTATGTTGCACTAACTCTGCTCCCAATTTCTCTGCTTTTATGAAATCATTAAAAATACTCACTGAAATGCTCTTGTACCAGATGTTTTCCTGTGATGATGCCCCACATTGAGCAGGTAGTTCAGCCTGTAGAACAACTTCCTTGACAGAAAAATTGCTATAGCCACCTACTTGTCAGGAGTGAGATCTTTCATCAAGAAAAAGTTTATCATCCCTTCAACAATATCAACTTTTTCTCTTCCCTTTTAAAAGAGCAAATCCTACATACTAAGCTGTTTTTTAGCTATTACGCTTTTATCATATTGATGTTACAAGTTTTAAAAGGATCATACTGTACAGTTGAAAATTATCTTCAACTAGAATTTGGAAAATTAATTATCCCTTTAATGATCCGTATTTATGCCATCAAGAGAGATGGTTTTGAGAGATATGGGTAATAAATGGCTGGGGTGATTTTCTCTCTCTCTATTATCTTTCAGACTTTTTGTGTATTATGATATATTTTCTTGAGAGCTGGTATTTGGCAATATAGTTGATACTGGTTAGCATAATTTTCTCTATGTATTATTTCTAAGACTTTTTGTGTACATGATATATTTTCTTGCTTAGAGTGGTCTTACAGTGAGTCAAAAAAGGTCTATTGGATGGATTTTCATACCTCTGTTATTTGATCCTTATTAAATTACGTGAAGATGGCAAGGCAAAGTTTTATGTATCTACAAAACTTTCTAATAAGTTAACCTTCCATGGGTTATTTTCCCCAATAACTGAGGGGCAAATATTGAGATTGTGGGATGCCTCCTACAGTAGCCCGGGTTAAGAATGGATAGACAACTGATCTGGGAAACATTTTAGAAGTCCTATAACAATGATTTATATAAAGGACTCTACCCAAAAGAAGATGAGCTGAAGTGCACTCAGTTTCACTTCAGGGAAATGAGATTTGGGAGCTAAGACACTAAGCTCTGAGTAGCTGAGCTGATAGGTCACCTAGACTCTGGACTGAGGCTCCCATGATAAGACTGGTACAATAAGGATAAATAGAAAAAGGCAATTTGTAAAGGCTGGAGAAGCATATAAGAAAAGAAAACATCCTAGTAGAAATGGCTTTCTTCTGACTTCCCAGTTTCAGTTCCAGTAAGGCCTATCCAGTCTTTATTTTTTTCTAACTTGATTTCCATAAGGTACTTCTTTTACCGGATAATAAGTCCTCTCTACTTGAGCTACTTCCTGTGGATGAATGTTGCTTACAACCAGTAACATCTGAATTGGAACAATCCTTTTTAGGCTTTTTCCTACTGTGTATAAAATACAGCACATTTTTGCCACATTGAATGCATTCTGCAGTGCAGGCTTCACTATGACTTCATTGTGAACCATTCCCCAACATTTTCACTCGAAGGATTATTTTTAGCTCCTCAAAAAGTTAAGCTCTTCCCCATATCATGGAATGTAAATTCCATAAAGCCAGGGGTGATGTTGTTTTGTAAGAGTTTGTATATCCAGAGTTTAGAACAGTGTCCGGTACGTATTACCCGCTTAATAAATAGTCAAAAGGTCAAAACCGTATCTTCCATGCTCTGTTAATTATTCTGTATTGCTTGGTTAACAAACAACCAATCAATTTTAAGTTTTTAAGTATCTTCAGTTAGAAAATCTACTGACATCACAGAGCTCTGTCAACCTACATGTGTTTACTAAGTCCTAAAAGAGGGAAAAATTATCACAGTTTTTCTGTTAGTACCACCAAAACATGCCACCAGGTTATGTAGAAAACATTTCTGGAACTAAAACAAGGAATAAAAAAGGAAACATAAAATGTATTTAGCAAAGTGGGTAATGAGTATTCTCTTTTCTAGAGTCTATGAAAATGTTAAAACATAAAAAGTGCAAATTAGCCACTTTTTAGAGAGAAAATACTAAACAAGTTAATAAAATGGTTTTTCTTTGAATCAAAGCCCTAGAAGAACATCTTGGAAGTGTTCCCCTGCACATTAACAATGGTCTAACAACTTAAAACTATACCACATGCTTTCAAAGGCTCAATTTCATTTTCTCCCCGTTTAAGTTCAAGCAACATACCCTTTGTCATAAAAACAAAAACCAAAAAACCCCTGACCACACACCAAGGAAAAAATCCGTAGGGAGTCTGAGGATTAATTTTCCTCCTGCTAACTCAGGAACAGAAATCGTCCAAGTACCACAAATCCTTATTTGAATGCCTGTAGCTCTGCAGGTACAAACTGGATTAAAATGTCTACCCAGTGGCGGGTCCTTCCAGGTGGTTTGTCACGCACCCTGCCGTGTTGTTTGTCCCACCAGTGCAATCACGAGCACAGCCTATTTAGGGTTTTGCCTGAATTCTCCACACAACTGCAAGCTCCCCCAAGATCAAGGCCTGAGGCTCGGTAGTTTTGAAATTCTCAGCATCTAATCTCAATGCTTGGCATATAGCTGCCAATACTAGGACCCACGACATGCAAAAGTGCTTCCCTAGTAAGAGTTCAGGTTCAAATCCTGCCCTCACAACTTCTTGTACCTGTGGCTTAGACAAAGTTGCTTCAGTGCACTGTGCCTCTGTTTCCTTATTGGTAGAAGAGGGTACTATATTAATAATACCCATTTCGTAAGGTCTGTAGGCTCACAGTGAGAAGGGGATGAGAATGGGATGACACAAGCACCATATAGGTTCCAGTTGTTGTTGTTGTTGTTGTTGTTGTTGTTGTTATTGAATGAGTAAATGTCCTTAGAGATTCCCCAAGTTTCTGCTTTCTTGCCGTTAAGGGTTAACCCAAAGTCCTCAGTAGCTGCTTTCTGCCATAGCTTCCAGAGCTGGTGGAACCCAAAAGGGATTGTGGTGCTATGATCCTGAGCACCAAAAATAGGTCATCAAGGGGCCATTGATAGGCATGTAGTAGGAGTAGGATTGAGAACTATGAGGATCAATAGAAAGGAAAATCTTGTCCATTATCTGCTAAGTAGAAACTGTCCTTTTCTCCCAAACATTGTTGAAGCATTGTTCTGACCACTGTTGTCGCAGGGAGCTGGGGAGAAGTGGACGTGAAGAACACTTAAGGACCTCCTTTTGCTCCCCAATGAGCCAGCCTGGGGTTACTGAGCTCCACCAATGTGATAATACATCTGTGGCGGAGTGAGAGGTATCAGAGCCGGCCTCCAAACTGACAAAGAAGGCAAATGTCGAACAAGTGGATCAAAGGACATGGGATGACAGAGCCAGTGCCAGGGCTATAAGAGAGTTTGTCGGTGGGGCCTGACCCAGTCCAGTATGTCAGGAAGACTTCCGGAAGAAGTATTTTAATGGATAGTGAAAAGTTTAACCCAATAAAGAGACTGCTGAGAATGTCCCAGGCTGAACGAACAGCAAGTGCAAAGACCCAAAGTGGATAAAAATAATGTTTTAGAAGAACTTAAAGGAGGCCAGCGTGGCTGAAGGGCAGAGACCGGGGGACAGAGGCTGCTGAAGGAAGGGTGGAGCCGTGGTGGGGCCCCACTGTGCCTACCCAAATGCTCTCCCCTGGTCTCAGACCACCTCCTGCACTCAGGCTTGGCGTGAAAACCCCTACCCTTAGCATAACTCAGGACCACCCCTTTTTCAATTTGCTGCTGTCATTTTTAGGTGTTTGTTTTTTCTTTTTAGACAGGGTCTCCCTATGTAATTCAGATTGGCCTTGAATTCTCTATGGAGCCCAGGCTGGCCTTGAACTTGCAGTGATCCTCCTGCCTCAGCCTCTAGTGCTGGGATTATAGGCCTGCGCCATCACACCTGGCTGGGTTCATTTTTAGTTTTGAATATTTTACTTTTAGATATATCATCAAACACAATGACATGAATTAATGACCTCATTTTAATTAAAGTCATCTTTAATTACTAGTCAGAGTCTCATCATGACAAAAACATTCTTCTCACCCAAGCTTATGGAATTCCAGTGAACAGCACACAGTTTAACAGTCTGTTTAATAACAGTCGTGATTTCCGATATTAGTTGAATTCTCATTATATGCTAGGCACTATGGCGAACATTTTCTATGAATTTCACTACCATCCAATCCTCCGAAAACTCTTGGAAACATCCTCTTTTCTAAAGATCTCTCGACTGAGATTTGGAAATGTTAAATTCAAAATACCACTGCTAAAAAGGGGCAATTGGGCTGCAAACCCCCCAGGCAGTGTGACCTCAGACCCTGCACTCTTAACCAGCATACTTGTAGCTGCTGGTCATGCACTGTTATTATAAGTAAGCACAAGCCCTTTCGATTTTTAAAAATTATTAAAAATAGCCCTAACATTGCACCTCCTCCCCTCTCTCAAACTCGATGCCTTTAAAGATAGGATAAGGCTACCTGGGATTTTCATACCCTTAGGTCAGTTTTCCCTTAAAGGAACTGAATTTGAATGCAAGATTCACAAAGCAGGAATCACAGTTTGAAACTATTTTCCTTCTCAGAACACATGTATCAGTAATCCTTCCAGGCTTTTATTTTGAAATTTTACTTAAACCTTAGAGGGGGATTTATTTATGCTAATAAGGCCATTTGAAAAGATTTGTTATGTGGTGGGGATTTTCCATGATTTTGTTGAGAAAAAGTCCCCACTTTTTTTGTACATGTAATTTTCAAAAATGGACACCACAGAACAGTAATTTGGTTATTATGAGATCCAAGAGAAAGAAAATAAAATATAAATGTTCTATTCAGTTTTAACATTATGATAGTGAAACAAAGTTAAAATTTCCAGATATTTCTACAAATAATGTTCGACATGATATAAAATTATGATATTTAAAGTTGGTAGGAGAATTCTAGCCCTTTAGTTTGAAATATGTTCCATTGAAAAATGGAAAACAGTACATTAATTACTTGCATCATGCCCAAATAATAGCATTAACTTATTCATTTGTTCCTATGGCAACAGAAGATGAAACAAGATGAGCCTATGTGGTTAGGTATAAAATAAACTTGCTTAAAGCAGTTATTTCAAATTAAAACTAAATTAACCTAAGGGTGTATCCTCAAAAGAATGGTAAGGAATAATAATGGTTTGATGGTGGCTTACATATTCCACAGTGTTTTGCTATTTTCACAACTAGGAGGGGCCTCAGTGCTTTTTTTAGACTTAAGTTTCTGTACATAACTGGATCAAACTGTTGCTATCTAAACAATGTTTTGTTCATATAACATCCGAATGACTAATTTGATTGGTATTTGACTGAACTAAGTGAATCTATTATTTCTTGAGATAGAATTAGCAATGAGCTAACAGCTTAAAAGGGAAAAATCGCTCCTCTACCACAAGACTTATGAACACTGGATTCTGAGTCAATCAAGTCGTACCGTAGCACTAACCAAAAAGGAAGAAAGAGAGGCAAAGATACAAACAGAATGAAAAGAATCAAAGGCATGAACTTCAGTCCCCAAACAGCCACCTGGCAGTTGACAGGCTGGAGGGTCAGAAGACAAATCATGTTCCTGTCTTAAAGGTGCTGTAGGGGTTTTACAGCTTATTTTGGAAAAGCCTTCTTTTCTCACCTCTGATTGGCTTATTTTTTCATAGATTTTAGTTTTTAAAGAGCAGTTTTAGGTTCACGTCAAAATTGAGTGGAAGGTACAGAAAGTTAGTTCCCATAATACTCCTGCCCTTGCATGTACAGAAGCTCAATCACATGAACATTTTGTGAACTTGTGTTGACACGTTGTACCACCCCAAATCCACAATTTTCGTTAGAATTCACTTGGGAGGGTAGGTAGGCAGTTTCTTATAAAAGTAAACATATTCTCCCTATATGATTTCGTAGTCACGCTCCTTGACATTTACCAACTGAAGTGATACTCAAGTCCATACAAAAAAGCCTCAGTGAGGACATTTAAAGCAGGTTTATTCACATTTACCAAAAGGTGGCGGCAAAAAAGATGTTCTTCAGGTGAATGGATAAACTGTGTTACTTCTAGAAAATGAAACATTATCCAGCATTAAAAAGAAATGACTATCAAGACATAAAAGGACATGGAGAGGGCAGGGGATTTAGCTCAGTGGTTCCGTCGCTTGCCTTGCAAGCGCAAGGACCTGAGTTCAATCCCTGGTACCAAAAAAAAAAAAAAGACATGGAGCGGTACAGTGCCTGCCTGGCAAGTGCAGGGCCCTGAGTTCAATTCCAGGTACCAAAAATAAATAAACAAATAAATAAAAATTTAAAAAGACATAGAAGGAAATTAAATGCATATCATGAAGTCAAAAAAGCTAATCCGAAAAGGTTACATAATGTGTAGTCCCAACATAAAATGTAACGTTATACAAAAGACAATTTAAACTGACTAAAAATATCAGTGTTCGACATGTGCTGCATTTGCAGGGAAGGAAGGATGGAAGGGATTTTTAGGGCAGTGGAGCCATTTTGTATACTACATGTCACACATTTACCCAAAGGCATAGAACACGTAATCCCAAGAGTAAAAGCTTGCGTTAAGATATAGACTTTGGGTAATAATGATACGTTAGTGTAGGCTCAACATTTGTAAGAAATGTGCCACTCTGAGAAGATGGGGCTACATGGGAACTTTTTATACTTTCTGTTATATATATACAAAACAAAGGATATTCAGAAAGGATATTTCAGGAGGTACCGTATGTCACTTACCTATCACTAAAAATCTAAGTAAAAACTTTACCATAAAAACAATCTATTGTAAGACTGGGGTTTCAGAGCAAATGTTTGCTGAACAAAAAGAGAGAGATTAAGTAAAAATCCTTATGGAAATGGGTCATAAAGAAAAATAGAAACACATTTTAGAATTGCAGAAGGGAGTTTCTGTCTCATAATCCTAACAAATGCTATTTTTGACTAGGCTCCCCTCAGTTCAAAGTAGATTTGCATATTCAGTGCAAGGGAAATGCATGGAAGGCTGGGCTCAAGGTAACAGGAATTAGAACATTTGGAGAAGAAAAAGGGAGAGGAAGAGAATAGTAATAGTTCTCTCTAGGAAACTGGAAGTAATTACGCTTAGTTTCTCCACTGCTTTTTATTCATCTCATTAGTAAAAGTTTTGAGGGCTAGACACTGGGGACAGAGAGACAAAAAATTCTCATCTCCAAGAAATTTACATACTGATGAACATGGTCATTGCTTTCTTTTAGGACATGAAGAGGTTTTCCACCTGTCTTCCTACCTACTTCTCTTGCCTAAACTTCCTCTACTTTCCTAAGCATGCTCCTTTATAGGAAACACCACACAAATTTCCTCCCACCTGGGTCTGGTCTGTCTGTCATCTTTGTCTTGAGGTGTTCTTGCCTCCCTTATGCTAACCCAAAACTCATCTTCTTTGAATACCAGCTCACATTTCTCCTATTTTTAAAAATAAGAGCTTGTCCTCTTAGCTTGTCCAATCTACATTTACTTGATGTCACATCCTTACATCAGTGACAGTCAACCTTTTAGAGACTGAGTGCCCAAACTGTAACCCAAACCTATTTATTTATTACAAAGTGCCAACACTGCAGTTTAACCTGAATAACCAGCTTGGCTGCTGGGGCAGTTGGGCTCAGGTACCTACAGGGAGGGCTCTGCTTGCCCACTGTGGCACGCATGCCATAGGTTGGCCACCTTAGACCCACTCTTCACTGATGTCCAGGGTCCCCAATGTTTAGCCAATCATTTTACATGTGCATTTGTAATCTTTAAAACCACACTGTGAGCAATGGAATGTAACGTTGCCTTATGCACATTTCCCACAAACTGTCAGAAAGAATGATACATACAAGGCTCTTACATATTTATAATTGATCTCTATAAAATTTTATTTGTGCTAAAGTTTCCTGTCTGAAAGTGATATGCTGATTTTCCAAATGAAACCTATGCTAAGTATTATAAACTCATGCATGATGTTAATAAGTACTCTTGAAGTTCCTTTTTTTCATGATGAGAGCCCAAGCAGTGACAGATGAGTCAATCTCATGATGTTGAAATTAAAAATGAGAGTCATTTGTATTGGTGGCTGTCAAGTGAGACATTTTTACCTAATTAGGGCTGACTTTAAAAAATTTTTCACACTGATTATTGTGAACAGAAGCTTGTTAACAATTCTGGTTGGTTTAACAAAATCGAACATTTCTAAGAAGAAATAGCCTTGCCACCAACACTTAATAATCAAGAAAAATTTCTATAAGATTTTAATAAAATGTTTAATGCATTTCATGCCTAGGGAATAAAAAGATATATTAACTTACATTTTTATTAGTGAAATAGCAAATTTATTTGACTGGATCCATCAAGAGATGCAGAAAATAAAACCCATTTAAAGAAGACGTACTGTAATCTTACTCATTCTCAGGAAATCCTTAATTCATTTAACTGCAAAAACTTTGACCATTATCTATGATTTCCTACACTTCAGCTTCTCAATAGTTTACAACTGAATAATCAGAAAGCCACCCCCTATCTTGTGCCCTACAACAGCATGGAATATCAATTAAAACCATGCAAGGATACAAATACTTGTTTTCAAGCAACTCCTAGCAAGACCAGAACCACGCAACTACCCTGTACCAAGGCATGACAAAACCATCCAGTGGCATAAGGTGATCTAAGTCTACACTCTCCCAGCCCACCATGAAGTGGCAAAAGATGTACTAGTCATATTTCATCCCTGGATCAGAGAGGAATCTGCAGCAAACAAACAGCTAAGCGTGAGGAAAAAGTTTTCTCTCTCTGAAGGTTGGAGACATCTTCCTTCATCTAAAGAAACAAGACAGGTGCTATCCATGCCTGCAGGGGTAGCCATCAGGGATTACTATGAAATCCTATGGAATTATACAAAGCAAACCATAATAGGACTGGAAAATCTCTGAAAACTAAACCTTCACTGGAACCAAGAGCACAAAAAGTAGGTCCTGCTCTGATCAGGGTGATGGTCTGGAAGAGAAAAATATTTAAGTAAGAGCCAGAATCTTCTAACACAATTCTAGAAAAGAATATAAATTGGTATGGAAATGAGGTTGATAGAAAATAAAACACAAGTTTCCAAAAAAAAAGAATATAAATTGTTTTATTTTATCAACAGCCAAAAACAAAAATCACAACACAAATGAGAAAGGACAAAAAATGCCTCCACTAAGGTGGCTTGGGTGATGGAATTATCCGACAAAGATTCTAAAGAAGCCAAAACAAATATTCAACAAGGAAAGATAAATCCCTTGGAAACAAAAACATATAAAACATATAAAATCTTACCAAAGAAGATATAAGAAAGAAGAAAATTACATACCCGAGAAACTATAAGAACCAAGGCTAAAAACTCACTGGAGAGCTCAGTAGTAGAATATGACAAAGGAAATATTCAGTGACTTGATGGTAGATATTCTAGATTGAATTATGTCTTTTTAAAATTTGCATTTTGAAATCCTAGTGTCTGGCACCTTAGAATGGGATTATTATTTGAAAATAGTTTCTTTATAAAGATTATCAATTGTAGTGCATTTATTTGGGGCCAGTTTAATAAATCTCTCCATCAGAGCTCTGACTACTACAGCTTCTCAAGTGAAAGTCCTTCCCCTATGTTCACTTATTTTTCACTCTAATAAATCAGTCTATGTTTCTCAAGAAATAATTAAATTGATTAATTGTAAAAATGAGTTTATTAGGGTGGATTCAAATTCCATGACTGATATTTTCATGAAAAGGGAACATGTGGACACAGAAATCAACTAAGAGAATACCATGTGTACATAAAGATGGTCATACCCAAGCCAAAGAGAGGGGCCTAGAACATATTCTTCCTTCGATGACCTCAGTAGAAGCTAGTCCTACCAATATCTTGATTTAATACTTCTGGCTCCAGAATTGTGAAGCAATTTTTCTCTTGTTTAAACCACCCGTGGTATAGTATTTTGTTATGGAATCCTTTTTAAACTAATACAACAGAATAATAGACATTATTCAATCAAAATAGCAAAGAGTAGGGCCAGGAATTTAGCTCAATGGCACAGCACCTGCCTGGCCAGTTTGATCCTGGTACCAAAAAGGAAGCAAGGAAGGAAAGAAAGAAAGAAAGAAAGAAAGAAAGAAAGAAAGAAAGAAAGAAAGAAAGAAAGAAAGAAAGAGCGAGCAAAGAGTAAAGGAAGAAAAATTGCCTCAAGAAGCCAAGAAGACAACGGTCATAACATTTATGACATTGGAGTTCCAGAAAAAAAGAGCAGAATATTGGACTGAAAATGTATTTGAAGAATTAATGGCTAGTATTTCTCAAATTTTATGAGAAATGTAAACCCACAGGCTTAAGAAGTTGAGTGACCATGCAAGAGAATAAATCCAAAGAAGTCCACACCAATACATGTTGCAGTTAAAATCTTGAAAACTAGACAGAAAAACACCTCAAGAGAAGTGGCACATTATCTCTAGAGGAAAACCGATTCAAATGACACCAGCATCTGCAATGATGGAGACCAGAAAGGGGTGACACAGTGCTTCTCAAGTGCTGCAAAAGAGCTTCCAATCTTTAATTCTATGTCAGAGAGAAATATTCTTCAAGAATGAAAGGGAAATGAAGACATTCTGAAAAAAGGAAAGAAAGGTAATTTGTCACCAGCAGACCTACACTCAAAGAATATTTAAAGAAAATTCTCCAATAAGAAGGAATAATAACAAAAGAAGTTTGGGAAGTACAAAATTGAAGGGGAAATAATGGAGTAGGTATAAATAAGGGTAAATTCTTTATTACTAATATGAGATTTCTAAATTGTATTGAAAGTTGAAATGAAAATTATAATATTACCTCATGATGAACTGTAAGTGTAAAGGAAATACTCAAATAAATTTCATTTTTAAAATTAGAATGGTAGGAAAGGGCTTTTGGGCTGCCTTCTGTCCCTCTGCTCCTGGGCCAGAGGAAGGGGCTTCCCAGCCACCATCCATCCTGCCGCTCCCGGCCAAGAGGTAGGGGATTCTGAGCCACTGTCCCACTGCTCCTGGTCCAGAGTAAGGGGCTGCCTGGCCACCATCCCTCCCACCGCTCCCAGCTCAGAGGAGGTGAGCCATGTGGGCACCAACAGCACCCCGCCTGCCACCCCCAGTTGAAATGAGGAAACAAGTAAATAAGTCCC
>NW_004624737.1:34637805-34708971 GCF_000247695.1 Heterocephalus glaber | reverse complement strand
AGAAATGGACAAAATGGAAATAAAGTCTTTGTAAATAGGGAAGGGTGGAGGGGGTGAAGGGAGGGCTAGGAATGGGGAAAAAATTAGAACCAAGATGCATCATGTAAAGGTAGAAGTTCCCAATGAAAAATGTAAATGTGTTGTATACCTAAAATGTACCAATCAAAGAATTTAGGAAAAAAATAAAATAAAATAAAATTAGAATGGTAAAGAGACATGTACAAATGAGATTTCTTCACTGTATTTTCAGTGATACTGTAAACTATGTATGAATATTTCAATACCTAGATCAATAACTGAAAAAAACATACAAACCAATATATTTTAATGCATTTGAGTAAATTATAATGAAATCCTAAAATATGTTTAAGTAATCAAAGGCAGGCAAGAAAACATAAACTGAGGAATTACAAAAAAAGGAAAAAGAAATAAGTACATGCCAGACCTAGACCTGACAATATTAATAAACAACATAAATGTAAATATTATAAAACACTAATTAAAATATATAGGTTTTAAAAATGCTTAGACCTATTAAAAATAAGGAAGATAATCAATAGATATCTGCTTCTGGCCAAGACAGTATAACACAAATCAGATTTCTTCCTAAAAATATTTACAATCTGGACAAAATATATAAAGTAAGTATATTACTAGTTTCTCTCATTTTATTGACAGGAAAATTTTTTGCTAATATCTGTTTATTTCTTCTTTGTAAGAATCTTTTCTGTTGATGTCTGAGTAACCACTTTGAAGATAACAATACAGTGTATTCCTTTTATGAAATTTTGTTTTATTGTTCCATAAAGTAGTAAAATAAGCATCATTAAAACATTGTATATCAGGTAATTAAGGGCATAATTTCCAAGAGATAGGAAATCAGGTAAGTTTATGACTGCCTCTGTTTATTGCTTTAACAGAATTTCCAAGATGCAGCATAGATAAAGGCAAAACCTGGTAGACTATAAATGGAGATGACAGACCTGATAACTGCAGAAAGACCAAGGAAGCTAAGCATCATATGACAACATATGATTTGGGCCAGGTATTTAGCTCAGTGGCACCATACCTGCCTGGAAAACACATGGTCCTGAGTTTGATCGCTGGCACCAGAAAAAGAAAAGTAGTAAACAAGGCACCATATGAGACAGAGATATTTTGAAACAACAGTAGATTAATTAATCTGGCAGCGGAAATTTCAAGGTGGCCCAACATTCAGGCTGTCGTATAGGTACTACTTGATGTGGCCACATCTACAAAGAGAATTAGGACTGAAAAGCAGAGCTGAATAATTTGAAAAAATTTGCTGGTAGCCAAAAAGGAAGCTCCTGTAAAGTCAAGGCCTGTAAATTTGATACTCAGGAGATTTTGATTCCTAAAAAGACTAACATTAAAAAACAGCCAGGTATTTTACATCAGAACAATAAGAAAGATGCCTCAGGAATCAGCAAGACCCCACCCTTTATAGGCTTAAAGATGCAAAAGTAAAAAATTCTGCTTTGAGAAGTGAGCCCCAGGGAGCTAAGCTCTTCCAGGGCATATTAGAAAAGAGTTTCACAGAGTTTAGCAGTCTAATTCAGGCACTCATGGGCATCTGCAGCCATAATGAAAGTGGGACTGTCCACTGTATCAGCTGGCAGAAGGCCTTGGTGTCCTTTTCTGGTGTAGGTTTCATAGGTGTGCAGAATGCAAGATCTGTGGGGTCAGGGAGATGTCAACCTAGAGTTTTGAAAGCTTGGAAGACTAAGCAGCATGTCCTTGAAAGGGCAGATTGTGATGCTGTGAGAATGAAGCTGAAAGTGCAGCAGAGACACCAGAAAGCTGGAAATAACAGAAAAGTGAATCATCTGCTGAGGTAAGCAGTGAGTTACAGTGAGTGGAGTTACCACAAGAGAAAGGCCATGGGGGCCATGGGGGCCATGGGGGCCAATCAGTAATCTCATAGGGGCAAGGCCACCTAAGCTGTTTAGAGCTCATATCTCACAACTTGCCCTGAGTGCTGGAGATGCAGCTAAGGGATTTAATGTTTTGTCCTGCTGGGTTTCAGACTTAATTTGGTCCCACTCCTTCCTATCCCTTTATGTCTTCATTTTAAAATGGCAGTGTTTACCCTGTGCCTTTGTATGCTGGACATATTTAACTTTTTTTTATTTTCATAGGGGTTCATAGCTAAGAATTTGACTTCAGTCTCAGAGGAGACTTTGGACTTAGACATTTCAGCATTGCTGGTACTGTTAAGAGTTTGGTGACTTTTAGAGATGGACTAAATGCATTTTGCATAAAGAAACTCACATTAGTCTTTTGGTGACCAGGAATGAAATGTTATAGTTTTATCTAGACTGTTCCCTTCAAACTCTCCTGTTCTCATGGACAGGGCTTTTGGAAGGTGATCGGGTCAGGGGGGCACTATACTCTACTGACTACATGACCCAATCACCTTCCAAAAGCCCTGTCCATATTATTAAAAAGCAGAGAAAAGGAAAGAATACCAAAGGACTGTGAGAAAGCTACAAAATTATATAAAAAAAAATACAATGAGAAATGAGGAGAAGAGAAAAAGGAACAAAATAATTTTTGAAACAAGCAATTTCAGGAAACTAAGATATCACACCGTATAAATGCAAAACAAACAGAAATCCTTCATATAGGCATATCATTTTCAAGGAAATTCAAACACCATTTATGTAAGAAGAGAGAGGAAATAAAGTGTGGAGAGAAAAATAAATTCCTTGAACCGAGAATTTTATACCCTGCACAAGTTCCTTCAAAGGGTAAAGAGAAATAATGATTTTCAAACTAACAAAATCTGAAGAGATTTTTTTTTTGGCCAAAAGATATTCTTTGTAAGAAATGTTAACAGAAGGTCTTTAGAGGGAACGATAATATAGATCAGAAATGTAGATCTTCCTAAACAAAGGAAAAGCATCAAAGAAGGAATAAGTAACAAGTACAGTAGACTTAGGAGTGGAATTTAAAAATGAGGAAAAATTGGAGACATGTCTACAGAAAAATCTAAATGTGGACATTTTAAAAAGCTTTATTTTCCATAACTTGGATGCAACCAAGATGTCCTTCAATAGTCAAATAGATAAATAAAACCGTGGAATTTCCAGACAATAGAGTATTATCTAGTGCTCAAAAGGAATGAGCAGTCAAGTCATGAACAGACATGAGGAAACTTACATGCATATTACTAAATGAAGAAAGCTGATCTGGAAAACTTAGGTCATATACCATATGACATTCTGGAAAAAGTAAAATAAGAAAAGAGTAAAAAAAGTGGTTGACTGGGCTGGAGGATCAGGAGAAGGAATCTCTAGGTAGAGCATGAAGCAATGAAAAAACTCCATATGATGTTATATTGGTAGATACATACCATTATATATATATATGTGCAAACCCACAGAGTGTACAACAGGAAGATTGATCCCACTGTAAACTCTGGATTTGGTTGATAATGATCTGTTGATGTAGGCTCATCAATTTTAAGAAATGTACTCTCTGGGGAGGATGCTGATAATGTGTGAGGCTGTGCATATGTAAGTGCAGGAGTACACGGAGAACCTCGGTACCTTCTGTTCAGTTTGCTATGACTCAAAACTGATATTAAAAGTAAAATTTTTTATGACAAACAAAGACAAAGTAAAGTTTTCTTAAGACATAAAAGACGGAAAACTTCACTACCACCAAATATTCTCTGTCAGAAAGTTAAGGGAAGTCTTTAGGCTGAGAGAAAATAATACTAGATGAAAATTTGGATTTAAATCAAGAACACAAAACTACCAGAAATGGTAACTACATGGGTAAATAAAAGATTTTTTTCTTTATTTTTTGGTACCAGGCATCAAACTCGGGACCTTATGCTTGCGAGGCAGGTGGCAGAACCACTGAGCTAAATCCCTGGCCCAAGATTTTTTTCTTATTAAATTTCTTTAAAAATAAAGTTTATTTAAAATTCATAAAATATTACATGAGGTTTATAATGTATTAGAATTTAAATGTGTAGCAATACTCCAGCAAAAGCAAGGAAGAAGGGAATGGAAGTAAGGTATTGTAAAATTTTTATTCATAAAATTTTATAATACTTGGATGTAGACTATGAGAAGGTAAAGATGTATACTATAAACACAAATGAAAACATTACCATAAAAAAAGAAATACACAGATCAAACACAGAAATAAGCCGAAAAGTCAATCAAAGAGGTAAAACAGAATCATAAAAATACTCAATTACCCTAAAATATGTAGAACATGAGAAGCAAAAAGAACAAAAATGGATGTGACAAAAAGAAAATGAATAGCAAGATGATAACTATATTAATAATCACAAAAATATAAATGTAGGCCTAGGGAGTGAAGGAGATAAATTAAGGTTGAGTTCCTGGTTTGTGTGTGAGCGAAGGCATGGTGGACTCATTCAGCAACACAGGAATCTTGTTGAGTAGGGAAGAGGAATGAATTTGATAAGGAGACAACAAAAATTTTATTTGCGTGTACTTAATAGAGAAAGTCTGTAAGCTCGTGCATCTGAGAGACTTGAGCTCACAAGAAGAGATCTGGATTGGAGATAGGGTTTTAATTAACAACACACATGACATTTAAAACTGTAAGACAAGGCAAGATCCTTTAGGCAGTGAGGATGGTTCCTACAAGGTCCTGAGCACCAGTGTTTGAAGTCTAGTACCAGGAAAGACAGTGTAATCAGCAAAGCAGACTGAAAACTGGCATTGTAAGGAGAGAAAATCAGGTAAAGTGGTGCCCGGAAATCTAGGGAGAACATTGTTTACAAATGGTGGGAGGAGCTAGCCATGGGAAATATTTCTGAGAGGTCTAGAAAGATGAGGTCAAAGCCTTGACTATGAATTCGTCAAGCTGTAGAAAGTTGTTGATCTGGATCTTGACATGCTTAAGTAGAGTGGTTGGAACACAAAGTACTTGGTGTGCGTCAGAAGAAAATAAGAAGGGTTGAATGGTTGAATAAATTGTTATTTATTCTTTCCACATTCCTAAATTAACATGAGATATTTGAAAGTAGTCAGTCAACTAAAGGCAGAAGAAAATGTAGGTCTGGCCATAGTTCAGTGTGGGTCCCAGGCCTTGGGTTTGATTCCCAACTCTGCAAAAAAATTTTTTAAAAAATAAAATAATTACAATAATAATGATGTGGGTGATTTTAAAAAGACAGCTTTAACACTAAATCTTTAAACTCAAAAGAGAAAGTATCTCTAGTATCTAGTTCATTCTGTTCCTGAATATTTTAAAAGTTAACAAAAATATTGCTTAATAAATAATCATTCCTTTTCTATTTAGAACATTTTCCTGAATCCTGAGTACAAAGCCACACAAAGATAGATCATACACAGAAATAGTTTGTTGCTTTTCATTTTAAAATCACTGCTCTCCCCAAGGACACAATGTAGCTATAATTGTTATTATGTTTACTTTGGCAATGTTAACCATTTAGACAATAATTCATTGGAATTCTATTAAACAAAGTAAGTATACCATTGTCTAAAACTGGACAATAGATCTGAGAGCTAAAGAATGCTCCAATACAATTTTGCTTTCGTGATTCATACCTAGTCCAAGTCACAGAATGACTTCACAGCTCAAATGTCCTGGAGGACATAGACAAGACACAATGAAAGAGTAGGAGCAGCAATGAAATCCGGTCAGGATTTAAAATAAATAGCTAAAGCATGGTAAAGAACACAGCAAAACCCACGTAGTTCATAAAAACTACTGCTCCGCACAAGAGAAACCATGCTCTCTAATAAATTTGCCAAAAGGAAGAGCAGTGTTGGAGATGAGAAATGTATAAGCTCTAGATGTAAAAGCTACAGTGCCAAAGTGTCCAAGCTCTTTTTCAGGTTCTACAGTTGCCTTGAAAGTAAGGATCAATGATGGCTCAACTTTCTTGCCAAACTTCAAAGAATCTGGGCCTTAGATGTTTTGCTAATAGTACTTACTAAATGCTGCTGCTTCTTGTGCTGGCACTGTGTTCATCATCCTTCTCATGCATCATGTCATTTGCCCTTCTCAGAAACCTAATAAAGTGAATACTATTATCACTCCCATTTTCTAGCTCAAGAAATTGAAGGTCAGAAAGTTTCTGGGACTTGAAGAAGCTTAAACAGCTTGAAATTAGTAAGGCTCTATTTGTTCTTATACCTCCTCTCTCAACCACTAATTTCCTGCTGATAAAAAACCATAGTTATTAGAAACTGTACCGATGGTTACCCTGGAATAGTGGTCTAGAAATGAACCAAAATGCTAGATGAAGCTTGCCATTAAGTGAGTGACTTTCATCTTTGAGTCATAAGTAAATGAGCACAATATAATCAAAACATGTCATGAAAATCAAATGAAATAACAATATGAGGAATTCTTACTTGTATTATTTTGCCTATCTTTGCCCATTTTTTAAAGTTTCATTACAGTCTATCTATAAAATATACAGCTCAAACTAAGAATGATAACTTCATCCTAGAATCTTGATTGAATGATGAAGCCCATTCCATCCTAGTATGATATATAAGGAAAAATGTTTTCTATTATTTATTTTGCAGGGAAATCTGGATATCATACCTATCCACATTACAACAGTTCTAATTTTTGACCCAAAATATTCTCCTTTCCTAAAAATCTTCCTCATGAAAAAAATCAAAGAAGAAAAAAGATATACATACATACCTACATACACACATACACATACATGCATAGAGAGAGGGAAGGCATTTATTCTTATTGTTTAACAAAGAGAAAAATCAAAGTAATAAGTAAAACTTCCATGAACAGAAAAGAGCTGAGAGTTAAGTAAATTGCAGGATATCAGAATGATGGAATATTATTCAATGTAATAAATAAAAATTATATTTAAAAATACTAAAAATGAAATATTAAATGGGGAAAGCAAAATACAACAGAGTATATACACAAAGTTTATGATTATACTTGAGGAAAAAATTGGACAAGAACACAAAAGTAAAATCCATTGTAGACTTGGGGGAGATTTTCTTTAAAATATTTTGTATTTATATGAGATAGTTTAAATTTTTCAAAAATGAACAACTTAAATAACACCGTTCCCTTCCGTTGTCCCAAAAGAAAGATAACAACCCTTATTTCCAACTCTTCTTTTATTTCTAGTTCTCTTTTGGCATAACGTTGTCTTCACTTTCTGGCAGATCTGCCTTGGAGAGACAAAGTAATAAAGCTCAGTCCTTCCTGAAAATTCTCAGGGAGAATACTTCTGCAGGTTCAAACACCTTGTAATATCTGTCCCTGCCTTGGCACTGAAGGACTAGACTGTGTAGGATATCACAGCCATTCTTCCAGAACACTTCAGAGTGTTCCTACTTTTGTTCTTTTTTTTTTCATACCGGGGATCAAACTCAGGACCTCACACTTGCCAGGTGGGCGTGGTGCCACTGAACTACCTCCTCAATCCTGTTCATTTAATAAATAATTATTCAATAGTTACTTTCTGTCAGGCTCTGGAAATTCAATAATGAGCAAAAACTCATTCTCTGTGTTTGCAGAAGTTTCTCATACTGTCAGATACTTCTTAAAATTTTAAATGAGGATATATTTAACATTACTGAAAAAAAGAAAACTCAGCCATATTCCACATCCTAACACAATGTTCTTTGTTATATTGCCCTCCTGTCTTTGTCTTCATGCATACATATTTTATAAACGTAATTACCATGGAAGTTGTAAAGTATGATTCTATATTCAAATATTTTCACCAAAATCACGAAGATTTTTCAATTTTCTCCAAAGTTTTCATAATGATCATATAAAAGATATTTTTCTATAGTCAACCATACATCTTATTTTGTTTTTATCCTCCAAGGTCTGGGTATTTATTTTCAGATTTTTTTCTACTGCTTATTTTATAATACTGATAAAAGTTCCAGAAAGAGGATGGATGGAAGGAAGGAAGGAAGGACGGATGGACGGATGCAATCTGATTTGTTGCAGCTCAGCCATTGCTTGCCTCTCCTGACCTGAAATTCTATGCTTAGGCTATGCTAATACTTGGAGAACCCAAACTATCTGATGCAATGTTCAACCTCTAGCCCTTTGCACACACAGTATTCTAAACCCTGCCTTTTAGTACTTTCACCATACTTTATTTCTCAATCCTCATCAGGAATATTTTTTTTTCCATTGATTTTATTGGTACATATTAGGTATACAATACAGATACATTCATCATTGGGAATAATATTTTAAATGTTTGTGTGCCCCCCACAGTTGACAGTGAAATGTAATCCTCAAAACAAACTTCTTGAAAGGTTGGGCCTTTAGGAGGTGGTTAGGCCCTAAGGCCTTCTCCCTCATGGGCGGGATCAGCGCCTTATGAAAGGGCAGGCGGAATCTAACTAGGTGCTTTTTGCCTTCCATCTCCTCTGCCATTTGAGGGCACAGAGCTCTGTCTTTTCCCTTTCGTCTTTTCCCTTCTGTCTTCTTCCATGTGTGGATGTTCTAGGAGATGTTCACATCTCTTTACAGTTGACTAATTTTCTTTTCAGCTTTGTATAATCTGATGCTTGGCAATGACATTTTATTTGACATATATTTCTAGAAATTCAATTTAGTTCTTTTTTTCCTATTGTTCAACATACTTCCATCATTTAAAAATAATTTTTATTTTTAGTTCTTTACAGAATCTCCATACTGATTTCCATGGCAGTTGTACTAGTTTACATTCACATCAACAATGTAGAAGAGTTCCTTTTTCCCCACAGCCTCACCAGCATTTGTTATTATTTGATTTTTTTAATGATAGCCATTCTTTCTGGAGTAAGATGCTATCTCAGTGTTGTTTAAATTTGCATTTCTCTAATGGCCAGTGATGTTGAACATTTTTTCATGTATTTATTGGGCATCTGTATTTCTTCTCTAATGAAATGTCTATTCATTTCAGTTGCCTACTTTTTGATTCGGTCTTTTATTTGGAGGGGTCTAAATTTTATGAGTTCTTTATATATTCTAGTTGTCAGTACACTGAGGAATAGCTGGCAAATTTATTTCCATTCTGCAGGTCGTCTCTCACTCTGTTGGTCGTTGCTTTTAATATACAGAAACTTTTTAATTTAATATGACGCCATTTGTTGGTTTTCAGTATTATTTCTTGTGGCATCAAGATTCTGTTCAGAGAGTCCTTGCCTATGTCTATGTCTTCAAGAGTTTTATGTGTTTTGTCTTCTAGTAGATTAAGTATTTCTGTTTTAACATATAGAGCTTTAATCCATTTTGATTTTAGTTTAGTACTTGGTGAGATATATGGGTCTAGACTCAATGTTCTGTATGTGGATAGCCAGTTTTCCCAGAATCATTTATTTTTAAAAGGCTATCCTTCCTTAAGTGTATTTTTTGGCCCCTTTGTCAAAGATCAAATAGTCCAATGTGTTTGTAGTTCTTTCTGCTTCTTTTACTGTTTCATTTCTGTTTTAGTGCTGGTACCATACTGCTGTTATCACTGTAGCTTTGTAATATAACTTCAAATCTGGGATTGTGATGCCTCCTGCTTTGCTGTTGTCATCCAGAATTGCTTTTACTTTTCTGGGTCTCTTCTGGTTCCATTTGACTCAGCTCTTTCTCTTCTATGTATATTCCTTGAAGAGTTAAAGTCATCATATTACAGTGATTCATACATACCTATATTTATAGCAACATACTTTATAATAGCTAAATCTTGGAAACACCCTATATACTCATCAACAGATGCTAGGAGATAGTACGACTTCTGTCCATTTTAAAGTAGAAGCCTCTGTAATGGCTCATCAGTATCAAAGCATGGGAATTCAGTTTCCAATGGCCCATAGGGTCTCATGGGGGAGGTTTTTTCTCCACTTTCAATCAAAGCCAGTGCTGAAACTAACAGACCTCTCTCTCTTTTTTTTCTATTTCTCTGGAGCATGATTTTAGAACTAGTTTTCTCCACATGTCTTTGGCAGTTTCACAGAGGAGGGAATCCAGGCCTAAAGCCCAGTGTCACTGGACTAATTCCCAATCTCACCTCCTCGTGCTGATGACATTATTGAAACCCCAAGTAGGCTGGTTCACACCCCTAGGGAAGCCTGCAGCCTCACTGCCTTGCTCATCTCTGCTGAGTTATGGTTCCATTCATTTTTTTGATCTGCCAAACTCACCATTTATTTAAATGGTCTTTTTAAAATCTCATTTTATCTGGCATCACTATGGGCTTTGCAGGATGAGTTTTTGATCCTCTGTAACTGTCATATTTCCAGGATGAGAGCCGGCAACCACTTTCTTGTTCACAACTGAATCTTAGTAATCAGCACAGTGCCTAATACGAAGTAGACACCATACAAAAATGTGTAAAATAAATGAATTAATGTTTATAATATTGTATCCACATTTTTCTGCTTCCAGATAAGTTCTTCAGGATTGTTCTATAGGAAAATGTGGCTATGTTCAAGGTCTGAACAGTTTAATGTCTCTTACTATATGTACTGCTATAGAACTTTCCAGAGAAGATGCTCAATACATAGCATATGCTAATAGGTGAGTATGTGTGGTAAATTTAATCTAAACTTTTACCAATGGTTAACAACTTGTATCCTTTCTCTTCTGAGGAACATGCACATCTCCAGTGTTCCCTGATGACTCCAAAGCACTCAAAGGTTCTGAGAGCCAAAATTATGCTTTTCCGCCAACCTAGAATATTGTGAGACACCACATTCATTTGGTCTTTATTTTGTGATGTAATAATTTCAAAGGCAGTTTAATTAGTATGAAAAAGCACATTTCCACCACCTTGAGAGAAATGACTTAACTGCTTAGCTAAGGCAGCATTTTATTCTCGATTTTTCTTCTACCAAAATCTAAATTTACAGAATTTAGTTAGAGAAAAACACAATCCTCCTAATGTTTCTGTAACAATTTTGACCATGAAAGGCTAAATACTTCCATGTGCGACTTGAATTTATGTGACTAGAATTTACACACACAATTAACTGAGATCACTATTCTTATCTGCACCGATGGGTTGATATTTTCCTAAAGACGAAAGGCTCTTCTGGGTTTTAATTAGCTTTGGTACTCACTGATATAGGCAAAAGTATCTCCAGGGCCTGACGTGTCCTTTATTATACAACTTAGAGTCTAGAAAATCAATTTCAGAGTAAGTCATACACTAGGAATATCTTACCTGAGGTTTCAGAAAGAGGAACTAAGACTCTGAAAAAGTGATTCTGGTGTGTGTGTGTGTGAAGGTACAGAGAACATAATACAAAAGAGATCCTCAGTGTGTGCTTGCTGAATGATATGGTTTACATGTGATTTGTCCCCGTCAAACTCACATGGTGGCTTAATTCCCCAATGTAACAGTACCAAAGTCTCAGGGCTTTTAAGGAAGCAATTAAGCCACAGAAATACCACTGTTACTAGTGCTAATATCCATCTCATGAGAGTACATTAGTCCTTGTAGGATTGGCTGTTGCAGGAGCATGCTGTTACAAAGCAAGCTTATTTTCTTGTTCCCTCTATTGCTATATGACCTCTTGTTCTCATACATACTCCCGCTACATGATGCCATCTGCTATGTTGTGATGCAGCCTGAGGCCCTCACCAGAAGTGGCCACCCAATCTTGGACTTTCAGCCCCCAAACTATGGGCTAAATAAATATCTTTTCTTCATCAATTACCTAGTCTCAAGTGTTGTCTCATAGCAACAGAAAATTGACTGAAACATTGAATGTAATATAAATAAATTAACATATAGGCAAAGAGTACTCCTTCTCCTTGGCATAGAGGTTTCTGATAGGTCAGAGAGCACATCATGTTTCTCAAGGTTGGAGAAAGATCTACTTAAAAAGAGATCATTTTCCTTCTCTCCCTGTTATAATAACCCACTAGACTGGACAGCTTGGAGTGCTTTCCTGTTCTTAGCATCCCCCCATATCTAATTCTCATCTAAAAGTCCAGACTCAAGTTCAATGCTCAGCCTCATGGGTCTTCTTCAGGTCTGGGTTATTAATCACAGACAGAGCTGGGATCCAAATCCTTTCAAGTAGTTGTTATATGCCAAAGATTAGAATATTAATTAGGATAGTTTTTAACCAGTCACTGAAACAAGCTCCAATCTGAATAGCTCAATAGGAGAAAGTTGTTATAACCTCAGTCAAATCAGGCAACTCTCCTTGGTTGAATTTCCTCCAAAAAATAAAAAAGAAACCAAGTTCCTTCCTTCTTGTGGCTCTGCCATCCCCTTAGGCCTTCTTTATATTCACACAATAAGAATAAAGTGAATGTGGAGGATCTTGTTGGTGGTTTTGCAGTCAGGCCTGAGAATGACTTACATCAATTGCACCAATTCACCTACACTGTCAGCCAGAATGGTTAATGCTACTTCAAATAAGCAGCCAGGTACATGGACTGGAGGACAATATTAGTAAATATTTAGTTATTTTTGGCCATAATTGACTTGTGGGTCAAGTATATTAGTTAAAATAGATATAGACGCAATTTGGAAAGTCCAAGATCCTAATGAAAGTAAGAGAGTTATTATTTATGTAATAATTTTGACAGTGTATCTTAATATGCAAAACAATGGAGCGAACCAAAGTTACCAATATTCCACTGTACTAGGAGTAGCCAAATTTAATAATATGTGATATAAGAAAATATATCATTCAAAAACTATAAGATTACTAGGGATAAGTTAAATAAAAGTTTAGAAAGATTATAAATTATATCTCCCATTTTATTCAGGATGTTTCCCTGTCCTTCTAAAAGTTTAATAAATTCTCCATAAAGTTTCTAAATTTTTATATAACTTATCTCTAGTAATCTTACAGTTTTTGAATGATATCTTTTATTCTTAGTCTTTGAAGTATGCATAATATAAAATATGATAGACATTTTTTAGCCTTGGTATGACTAGAGAAATAAATCAGCTAAAGCAATTTTGGGGTGCTAGGGATTGAACACAGGGCATTCACACTGAGCTACAGCCCTATCCCTTTTTTAAATTTCGTATTTTGAGATAGTGTCCCATTAAATTGATAAATTGCTCAAGCTGGGGTCAAACTTGCCATCATTCTGCTTGGACCTCCCAGGGTGCTGGGATTATGGGTATGTGTCACCATGGCTGACTTGAAAAAATATAGAAGAGGAGGACTTTGCCATATGAGAAAAGTCCATAATAATTAAAAGTATGTGATTCTGATGCAAAAATAAATGAGAGATGAACAGAACAGAACTGAGAACTCAGGAATAAACATAAATTATGGGAACTAGTATATAAGAGAGATACTGTCATAGTCAATGAGATTAATAATAAATGGACAGACTAAAATGGCTATTAGGAAAAATAAGAGTCCTATATTAGATCACACAAAAAATTTATGGATGTAATTTTTAAATAACATGAAAAAGAGGTCTTTAAAATTCTCATAGTACACAATATAGACTGTATAGAATTTATATTAGTTATATATTTCTGAAAGCACACCAAGCATTTGCCATAAAAGATGATAAAATTAACTACTTCAAAATTAAAATTCTCAGGATAAAAAGTACACCTCTAACCAGGCTAAATGTCAAGGAACAGAGCAGTAGAAAAACTTTTAATGTATATAGGAAATAGAAAAAAAACATTCAAACTAGCTAGAGAAATCTGAGAAATTAACAAGAATTAAATAACACAAAATAAATGTGGGCAAGGAGTAGGACTAGACAATTCATAGTATTGGAAGTATGAGTAGCCAATAACCATATTAAAAAAGTATTCAGCTTTACTATTAACCAGGGAAATGAAAACTACAGAAATAATATCATTTTTCAGTCATCAGATTGGTAATATTTATTGTTAATTCTGTGAAGATTTGAGTAATGGTCCTCTGTATGTAGAATTTCATTGGAGATAACTTGGCAATGTCTATGATATTCAGAATGCAATTCTCTATGTTCTACCATGCACATCTAGATATATATCTTAAAAAACAACTGAGCATGATTAGGTGGACTTTCACTGCAATGTTTGCAAGTATAAACACATTGAAACCTAAATGCATGCAAATAATGGAAAGAGTGAAAAAAATAATGTTTTTTAATCAGAAAACTGTATAGCTATCAAGATGACTTAGACTTAGATATGTGTTAATGAATAGATGTTTAAAGTATGGCAGGGCTCTAACCACACTTCCTTGACATCCAGCATGAGCCCAAGGCACATGTGCTCTAAGTGCTTTAGAGTAATCTAGGATAACCCCACAATAATTACAATATCATCAGAATTGCAATTTTGATTCCCCCATCCCCATGGGCTTTAGGCTGCCATGCTGATTTCATCTTGGCCCATATAAGTTCAGACACTTTCCTTCCCAACACGAGGGTAGAGACTCACAATTAACTGGCAAAGTCCCACTAGATGCCACCTCAAACCTCAAGACCTGGAAAAGGCCCCAGTAAAAACATCAAACCAAAAGCAGAGGGGCCTACCCTGAGTCAACCCTGCTCTTGAGCTTTTTCTGTGGTGAGCGCCCATTCCACAGAGTATACTAGAGTGTACTATCTCTTTAACAAAACCTCTGCCCTTCTTACCACTCTGGTGTCCTGCTCAGTTCTTTATCGTCCATACCAACAGCCTGGAATCTGGTGAGACAGAGAACATCTGTCCAGTAATACACTTATATGCAAGTATATCAAATTACTTTGAAAATGCAATAAATGTGCATATATTTAGCTCATAAAAGTTATTGCCTCTGGAGTAAAGACCATTGGAATATAATTGAAGCTAGAAACTCAAGTAAAGTCTTGCTTTAAAATTTTAGTATTTAAAAAAGACATGGCTATAATTATAGATCTCTTCAATAAAATGTTTATCAATTAAGAATATATATACATATATGTATGAAATATATATAAACTGAGAAAAAAATGTCAAATTCTTCTTTGAAAATGGAAAAAAATTAAGGAAGAAAATCTCAATAGATATTAAAAAGTCTTTCAAATAAAATTTATAATAATTAAAACATGTTGTATTGGTACAAAAACATACTGACAAAAATCAATGAAAGAAAATTGAATATATTTCGTAATGTATCAGATTTAGTAAATTATGAAGACAGCATCAGAAGATGATGGAGAAAACAAGTATTATTCAGTAGTGGTGAAATGAGTTAACAAATTTTTCCAAAATTAGACCTGTATATCAAAAAAGAAAAAGCTGTCTACCTGAATTAGATTGAAGAAAATATTTATAAATCAAACCTACTTTTGAGACATGAATAAATTTTCCAAGCATAAAACCACTAAAATAAAAATCACAGCAGAGGAATAGATTGGATCACTTAAAGCAAAAAATTTTCTATTTTCCAAACAAATGCCAGAAAAATATTTAAAAAGAAATATCTGCATTGTATATGATAAATGGTTTTAAAATGTTAACATAAAAATAAATTAATAAAAGTAGAAATGCCTAAATATAAAATGAGTGAGAGATAAAATTTACTAAAGAAAAATATTAATGGATAATACATATAAAATATTCAAACTCATTAGTAATAAAAACTTCTAATGTAGCAGAGATATTTTGAATCCTTCAGAGTGGCAACTTTTTAAATTAATATATTCATTATTGCTAAGCATGAACACCTATACTCTTTGAATAGGAATAGCTGATAGCTTTCTAGAGAACTATTTCTCAAGAAGACGCAAAAACCTTAGATTATTTCATACATATCATCCAACAATTGTAAATTTAGAAATTTACCCTAAGGAAATAATTATAAATATGCACAAAATGTTTTCAGATGGATATGGAACATTTACTGTAACAAGACCATGGTCTGGGTAATAAAATAAGCCCTAAATTTTGAAAGATTGAAAACTTAGAAATGACTGTGGATCCTTTGATTGCAACAGAATTAAATTGGAAACAAGCAACAATTTTAACTGAGAGGTTACGATGGATCTTTAGAAACTAGATTTTGTCACTGATAACTGTTTATTCAAGCGTCTTCATGCTAAGAGAGTAAACTAGGGAGCCCCTCACCCCACCCATCCCACCGCCCCTCCCAGGCTTGACCAGGCTGCAACACTTGAGTCCTGGGGAGAGACACTCGGCTAAATCTACATGAGGGTATTTCCGGGCTTTTGTTTTAACCTTCAATAATTTGCAGTGCTTCTGTGCATTTGAAGGGGGACAGATTAGTTGCCTTCCCAATTTGGAGAAATTATAAATAAATTCATTTTTCCATTTTTATGGGCTTTTTTCATCTTTATCACAGGAAGGTGAATCACCTCAGATACCCAGACAGCCTGGCCCCAGATTTCAATGTGACCCAGTCCCAGTTATCAAGAAAACCCTCAAATGTCTAGCAATCGAATTACATATATCTAAGTAACACAAAAAGGAAGAAGATTAGAAAATATATCGAACTGAATGATTAATGAAATACCAGGGTATATATGGTATTGCACAATACTTTGAGGGATATTTCTAGTTTTAAATGTCTAAACTAAAAGAGAAGACTGGCTTAAATCAACTATACAAGTTTCTACATTAAGGAACTAGAAAAAAGTAAAATAAAAGCAAAATAAGTAGAAAGAATTAAAATAAGAGCAGCAATTGATAAAGTTGAAAATAGGTGAACAGTAGAGGCAATTAACAAAGTAAAACTTTCATCCTTAAAACTGAAAAACTTGAGAACCTCTAGTAATAATAGTTAAGAAAAAGAAAAACACAAATTCCCAATATCAGAAGTAAAAAAGAGGATATCACTAAAATTCTTGAGGTATTAAAAAACAATAATGGGAAGTTATGAATAATTATATGCTAATAAATTCAATGACTTGTGAAATGGAAAAATTCTTGAAAGACATAATTCAGAAAAACTGACTTAAAAATCTGAATAGCAAAAACAAACCAAAATCTGAATAGTCCTTTATTGCTTAAAGAAATTGAATCTGTAATAAAAAATTTCCCATAATAGACATACCTTCAAAACACTTGGAAATCTTGAATATAGCAAAACAAATAGTAACTGGTTATTTAGCCAAGGAAGAAATCAAAAGAAAGTGAATCTTTAAGTGCCTACACTTACACTTGCCCTGGTTATTTACTTATTGCTGTTTTTAATGAAGACATGTAATTTTATTTTTTATTTTTCATTTTTTTGGTATTGGGGATTGAACTCGAGACCTGCACTTACAAGGCAGGTGCCTGAACCACTAAGCTAAATCCCCGGCCCAAGACATGTAATTTTAATGAAGACATGTAAGCATTAAGGAGAACCAGTGAAAACATCTGCCCCAACCCTTTGCAACAAAAACCTACTAGAAATGTTATGGGGATTTAGAGGAAACTACTTTGAATTCACCAATAAACAACATAACCTCTTTTGTATCTATATCCTACTGTTCATCCACAGGCATGAGCATTAACAATGATATTTCTAAAGGACTGATCATCCTTCCTACTAAATCCAGTGTTGAGGAAAATTTGCCATGAGGTGTGTTGGGTCATACAGGGAAGAGAGTTGAAGGCGATGACAATTTGGAATGCCTCTGCAGAGGGCAGAGACCAGGCCTGGCCAGCAGTTTCCCAGATAAATGTGGAATGGTTTGGACAATACGTTTTGTTTTTTTTTTGGTACCAGGGATCGAACTCGGGTCCTTGCGGCAAGCGACAGAACCACTGAGCTAAATCCCTGGCCCTGGACAATAAGTTTTAACTGGGAGATCTTAAAAACAATGCAAGAGCAGACTCTTAGGGGGTGAAGACCTCACAACGGGTATTTGGGCACAAAGAGGGCATCTGTCTGCTTACCATCTCACTCTCTGGGATTGTCGTGGCTCCTGGGAAATGAGAACAAACTTCCTAACACAAAATAGAGAGAGAGAGACTGTTGAATACTTTACTCATGGGAGCTCAAAACTATGTTTCACTTCATTAAGAAAAATGAAATAATATGGTGGGTTTTAAATGCAAGTGTTGAGAAGAGAATTCACACTCACTTTATAAATAAATGGTGCATCTAACCCATATGAAAAGGCAGAAGTCACTAATGCCCTAGCACCTCTGTTTTTTCCCTGAAAGCAAACCTAGAGACTTTTCAAGGAATAATCCTGAGTGTCTAAATTCTAGTCAGTAAGTATCTTTTAAAAGGACAATATTCATGTTATCGAGGTAACTTCCTTGTCTATGAGTCAGATGGGTTCTGCTAGCTTTTACCTCCTCCCAAGGAAAATAATTCCAAAACTTCTCTAAAAGAGGTGAAAAAGAAGGTGATGAATGTCAATCTAAATAGAGCTGTCGCCCCAAGGAAAGGGTTGAGGGTTAGAAGGGAAAGGACAGAGAGAAGAGGAGATAGGGCAGAGGAGAGAGGAGAGAGAAATGAGTCTATCTTGAGGAGAAGGAGCATCTAACATGTCCAGGGAGGGAAGCTATTTCCTGCTCCCTAAGAGCTCCGACACATAACAGTTGTGACTACAGGGACTGGGAGAGTTGGGGTGAAAAGCCCCAATTATCAACATGACCTAAGCAAACAATGTCAAATCAAACCAATTTCAAGAATGAAAAACCACACACACGTCACTGACAATTAGACTTTCTCAATCTAATGTGAGTACCTAGTCAAATTTTTTGGGATAATTGCCCTAATTCATCTCTTTGCAGGCATACACGCAACCTGAGAAGCTTCAGCTATGCAGTATCGTTCTGCCTGTGAGCTCCTTCAAGATGGTGAATTACTTTCTGGCTGCCTCCCCATTATCAAAGCACCAGAAAGCACAGAAAATAGTGAATTTATTCCACCCCACAGGAGTTGTGGGGGAATGTGGGTATAAACAGATTCTCTTCTGAAAGCATAGTATCGATCACCCCATCCCTTTGCTCAGAAAGCTTCACCTCTCATCATCTACTAAATCCATCTCAGCTCCTTCATCAGCCAAGCTGGTACCAGCCACTTAGGTCCATAGGTCAGGTCCTTGTGCTTGCTGCTCCCCAACAAACCACAGGAGGCCTGTGTGTGTGTGTGTGTATGTGTGTGTGTGTGTGTGTGTACAGGAAAAAGGCTGTTTGCGAAGCTAGCTCTGAGGAGACGGAGTGGGCTCATTTTACTAGAAATTACCATCTTGCTGTGTCCAGGTGTGCAAGGGTTTTTTGTAGGAAGGAATAGAGGGAAGGAGAAATTCAATGAGATAATTCACATCTCCAAGATTGCTTATTCCCTCTCTGTCCTTTCCCACTCCCTGTCTTCCATGGAGGGGGGGAGATGAAAGCCTCCTGGGGCTAAAATCTGCATATTCTGTCTCTGCATATCCTGTCCATTCATCTGGGCTGAGGAATGGGCATGTAGGTTATGCCCTAGGTCTGAGGAAATCTGGAGGAGCTGTCTCCAAAGAAAAAGACCCAAATTTTAAAATTTCATTCTGCCCTGCCTGTTACAATCCAAGTCCCATCTTTTGCATCAGTTTTCTAACCACTGTACAAAATGTTCTTTAGCTTTCAACTAAAAATTCCCTTTCATGTATTGCAAACATATACTGCTAAAAAAAAAGTTCTTTCCCTACTCTGGCTATAATCTTGTACATGATTGTAGAAAATATTTCTTTATTTCTTAAAACATTTTGCTTTTAATCTCTTGATATTTGTTAACTTTTATTTGCATTAGTGGATAATAACTAACAAGCATACTCTATGGTTTAGACATGGTTTGTCCAACTGTGGTTCATGTACTGTGTCTCAGTTACTTGTTGTTCAGACAAAATACCCAACTCCCACAAGTTAAGAGAGAAAAGTTTATTTAGCTCACAGTTTGCAGAGGTTGCAGTCCATAATCAGCTGGCTCCAAGGCAGGGTGGCAGAACAGATAGGCACGGAAGAGGAAAACTAGTTCATGGTAGCCAGAAGGTAGCAAAGCAATAAGGGACAACCACAGCTCTTTCTGTCCCCTATGTCTTGTCCAGGCTACTTAGGGCAGGTAGCATTCACACGCTTGATTTTAGTGCTCTTGAGCCTAGCATTGCCCCATGAATCAATCCCAGTGTCCCACATTCTAGATCCAGCCACCTCTGAAAATGTCTCCCTCATAACTGCATGAGGCTGTGGGGGGGACATCTACACACAAGCCATAACACACTGGAAGCTTTGTCCAGTGTGGCAATAGTGAGAAATAGGACTTAGTGGAAGGCAATGTGGTCATTGGCAATGCTACTTTCAGCGGGATTAATGCAGTTTGCTCAGGACCTCAGTTTGCACAAAAACTGGGTGCTATAACTGGAGGCAGGGGTGAGGGAAGGGAAGAAGTTGGGATTGGGAAAAAGAGAATCGAAGAAAAAAATGTGAAAAGAGCTTTTGTAAATGGGAAAGAGACCGAGAGGTGGCACAGGGAGGGATGGGAAGGGTCGGGGACAAAACAGTATCAAAATGTGTTGTATGCATGTACCGACTTCCCAAGATGAAGGCAATCATTATGTACTACAAACCTGGGCAAATAAACAGAATAATGTAAAACTTTTAAAATTTCTTATTTTATTAGTATATGTTTGCAGTAAATAGTGATGGCATTCATCATAAATTTGTACCTGTATATAACACATCTTAATTCTTTTTTGATCCCTTCCTCTCCCTTCTTTCCAACCCTTCTTCCCTTCATTTGCAAAATCTCTATTCCATTTTTTCCTCAACTCTTTTTTTTTTAAATTCCCTTTCCTGCCTTCTCCCTTCTCCTCATTTATTATTCTGCCTCCCACTTGACAAAGTTCTTCCTATTTCCTAATATCTTTCCTTTATTTTGCTCCTTATTTATACTTTAGGTTTCTCACACAAGGGATACAATGTGGCATTTATCTTGCATATCTGACTTATTTCACTTAAGATTATGGTCTTGACTCTGCTCCCACTTACCTAAAAATGCCCCTAGTCTTTCCCTCTTTATGGCAGAGTAGTTATCCATCTTAAAAGCAAGGGGGAAAAAGCTGGTTGTTTTAGAAACAACAAAAACAACAGAGTTCAAATCTCTTCCTTTGTTTCTTTGGGCCTCGTCGGGCCAGTCCTCCATGGATCACCCTTCAACTCTCCTAATATATGCAAGTCTCCTATTTTTTTTTCATTCAAAAGCTGGTCAAATTTCCCAGGCTCACCATCACTGAAGGCTGATTTCCACCTCCTTTTTTCCATGGCAATTGTCTCCATCTCCCTCTCTGATGCAAAATTGAGGTTGAATCATTTTGCTGGTTTCTATTTAGCAATCATCAGAGATTCTTTCAAGTTTATTAAGCACTTCTATAGCCTTAAGGGACTGTCCTTCATTTGCAATAAGCCCATTACTGAAAGACACTGAAGGTAGAATAATTTATAGATACCACCAATCAGAATAATACCTGCTTTATGAATTATGAGTTCCATCACTTACTGCCTTTGGTTTCATCTGACTAATTCTGCTCATGGATTTAACTTGCTCCTGACCTAGCATGAAGAGCTAGATGGTAATAGGATAGCTTTTGGAAAATTCCACCTTGTGAAAATGAACTTCTAAAGTGAAATCAACAAATATTTTCTGATATAGAGCTGGTAGACTGATGAGGGAAAATGATTGCCTCTTAATTTGTGTAATAAAAATAGAGAGGTAGACATCTGCTGTGAACTTCTCCAAGCTGGTTACTAATGATGTGTTTCTTAAGGATTCTTTTTCTAGAACTCTGTTCTCAAATTTTAAAACTTGGGTACATGCCACTATATTATGCTTGGGTATTTCTTTAGAGAGGCTATTTCTTCTGATTGAGGCAACTTTATGGAAACTAAGCATTCTCATATTGGTAGGCTTAAAAATTAATACAATTTAGAATGCAATTTCATCAACCTTAAAGTCATGTTCTTTGATCCAGTTTGAGCCTTTCTAGATGTATATCCTAAAAGTAAAAAATCAGCAAAATAGGTAAAGATTTATTTCCAATGGAATTCATGGTAGGTCTACTTATAATAAGAAAGAAAAAAATTAAAATGTCAAACAATGGAACAGTGGAGATAAAGAAAACATGACCCTTAATGGAATAATCTACACTGGATTGGCTTCAGGATAGATTAGCTTTAGAATAATTACTGCAATCTAGAATAGATCATTCTATTTAGCGATCCTATGCTTCTTCAATGTGGCAATATTAGAGTAACTGATTAAGGAATTTTTAATGAGATTAGGAAATGCTTACATGATGCTAAAACAAAATTGAAAAGATATAAAACTTTGAAGCCAAGACATTTTCAGTCACCCATATCTAAAAAGAGATAAAACAGTGTCAAACTCTGTTAAAGAAAATTAATGGGAAGTCATTGATTTAGATAGAGCTCCTCTGGGAGGCCTAAAAAAGCCAAACCTGTAGGGAACAGGGAAAGGGGATGTTACTAGAACCTCTGCAGTAAGTCCTAGTCTCCTGCGAGCCAAGGCAGCACAAGGTGAATTACAGGAAAGGTAGAAAAATGAGACTGAGAAGAAGCTGAGCTTTGGGTCTGATCAGTGCTGCTCTGGGTGGCAAAGACAAAAGCACCCAGTTTACTGTACCTTTTATTCAGTACACCAGGAGAAACAACGTGTAACAAATGACTTGCAGAGAGTTCAGTACATCCTGTGTAAATAAGATGTAACAATCCAAGAACAAGGAGGAACTGAGTAGAAGTTTGTTCCTCTCAGGATGTTTTCAACTCCCAGGATGTTTCTTGTCCTGGAGAATCACAGACAACATCACTGGATCATTGAGGTCTCAGTTGTGACAGGAGGCCAAAATGCAATTATGTCTCGGAATTCCATAGCTGGGTTGTAGGCAGGAGAACTAGGCTAATCAAATGATTTTTCCCTAAAATTATGTAGCATTGCTCCTGACACAAACCAAAATGGCGAACTTCATGCTAAAGTTCCTCACTAAACAAAAGTATCAGAAGAGGCAGATAATAACATTTTCCCCCAAAACGGTGGAGCAGTGAGTGCCAGCAACTAAGCTTCTCAAGGACAAAGTATAAAGGGTCTAGAAAACAATAGCTGGGAGAGGAATCAAAGCAAATGAAATTACCTGGGAACCGTGAGGGAACTGACAGAGGAGAAAACAGGATTGAGTGACACAGAATACATACAAATTAAAAGCTAATTAATACTTCTTTCATGGGCTCTGACTTAATAGGTGTCTAGATTCTCTCCCTTCTCTCAGCTCTTCTCTTTATCTAGCTTCTTCACCTCAACCCCCTGAGAAAATATTATTAATATATTTCTTTATTCTTTTTCCAAACACATAAATTCCTCCCCTAAGTTTTTAAATTCCCCATACTCACAGTCACTCTTATCTTCTCTAGTATTACTCTTCAATCTTTCCCATCCTAATCCTTTGGTTCCTCCATGTCTTACCTAGCTTGTTGTCCTCTCTATCAGCAAGTTCTGAAAACCACATAGCTTTCCTCAGTCACAAAGTAAACCCCTTTTCTCCAATACCTTTTGCTGCCCCTGAAAACTAAATACAAGCCCCTTAATTCAACTAAAAGTACTTCAGTAAAATCAGACTCCACATCAAACTTTCCTTCTCATCTACCACTATTTCCCATTTCAAACCTCCCCATTAATCTCTAACACTCCTCATTCAACCTCCTCCCATTCTTCTTACCCCACTTCATCTACCTCATTACAAAACAACCACAAATAATTAACTGTCATAATGTGCATAGAGAATAGACAAAGGGGGAAGTGAAATGCAAGGACTACCATATAGAAGTGTTGTGAGACTGAACCTGTGGATGCTGTTATAACCAGAAATAATTCTCTTGGCAAAACATGGGGACAGAGTCAAAAACACTTAAATAATGGAGTAAATACTATCACTGGACATACAAAGCTGAAAATTATTCATGGGGAGGCAACATTCTACTAAAAATCTCCATATAAACCACAAACTCTCCTCACTTCTCTAGTCCACAACCTACAGTAACTCCTCAAAAGAAGGAGAAGGAAAAAGAGGGGAATCATATATAATTTAAAAATACACACACACACACACAAACACAAATACACATAGGAGAAAGGAAAAGCAAGGAAATAGTATATCTCCAAGCCCCTCCCCTACCAAGGCAGAGCAAGCGGTCACAATGGGGAGAATAAGACAAATACCAGGTAGCAAACAACTATGAAAAATTCATAAAAAGTGATGAAGAAATTAGATGAATTCAAAGAGGAAATGAACCAAAAATTCACAGCAATTTCACTCAATATACCCACAGTGAATTTCAGGGAAATGGGGAAAAAAAAGTTAACTATAACCACTCAAAATTTGACAGATTCAACAAGAATATAGAATCCTCAAAAAGATGCTAGACAGGAATATCTGAAATAAAAAACTTACAGAATTTATACATTGCAGAAATGACCAACATGAAGACAAATGTCTGATATTGAGGACAAAATAGTGAATTACAATAAAGAGTTCAAAGACAGAAAAAAAAGAGAAGAGAACAAGAGAAAACTCTCCAGCAGCTACTAGATGACAACCAGATCTAAGGGTAATCAGAGTTAGAGAAAAACTAAAAGATAGCACAGATAGATTCATTAACATACTTACAGAAATCATGGAAGAAAATTTCCCAATATAAGAAAAGAGTTTATAAGTAAGTGATGCTTATAGGATACCAATTATGACAAAAAAAGAAGCTCACAAGGTATATCCTTATTAAATTATCAGATATCCAGAAAAAAATACAGAATTTTAAAAGCAGCCAGAGAAAAACAAAAAAATCACATAAAAAGCTAAACCAATTAGAATCACAGCAGATTTTTCAACACAAACCCTAAAGGCCAGAAGAGGTTGGAGTGAAATATTTTAAGACCTAAAAGCAAATAATTTCCAACCCAGATTAACTTACTCAGCAAAGCTATCTTTCAAAATAGATGGAGAAATAAGTTATTTCTATGCAAAAGTCCAGCTTAGAAGATATATGAGTGTTAAACTTGCTCTAAGGAAAATATTTAAGCATATTTTTGAAACAATGAATTGGACAGAGATAAAAATACAGAGGCAACTAGGTCAATGGATAAACAGCAACAAAAAACATCAGGAAAAGAGAAACAAAGGATACACAACAGAAAAAAAAAAGAAAATGATAGTATATAACCAATACATCTCAGTAATATCTCAATGTTGTTGGCCTCAACCTTCCAAATAAAAGACACTGACTGGCACACTGAATCAAAAAACAGAATTCAACAATCTGTTTTATTCAAGAGACTCATCTAATCCAAAAAGGGATTCATAGGCTAAAAGTTAAATGATGGAAAACAACATTTCATGCACCAGGATCCCAAAACAAGCAGGGTTAGCAATTCTAGTATCAGACATGGTAAACTTCAAGGTAAAACTGATGAGAAGAGACAAAGAAGGTCACTACATTCTAGTTAATGGAACAATCCAACAAGAAGAGATAACATTGATAAACACATATGCACCACATACTGGAGCACCTGTCTTCCTAAAACAAAAACTACTGAAATTATAAGATCAAATAAACACCAAGACAACCATAGTAGGGGATTTTAACACCCCACTTTCACTGAGAGATAGATCAATTAAACAAAAACTGGTAAAAAAATTTCAGAGCTGACCCAGAGCCTTAAACATATGGACTTAATGGATATACACAGAGTATTCTACCTCTCTACAACAGAGTATACATTCTTTTCAGCAGCATATGGTACTTTTTCCAAAATAGATCACATACTAGTCCAAAAAGCATGCTTAAATACATATAAAAGAATTGAAATTACCTCATGCATGCTATCAGACCACTGTGCAATGAAAATAAAAATCAATGACAGAAGAAATTTGGAAGAGGCAAAACCTCCTGGAAAATAAACAGTATTCTGCTAAATAACCAATGAGTCATAGAAGAAATCAAAGAAAAAAATTAAAATTTTCTGGAAGTTAATGACAGCGCCAGTACAACTTGTTGAAACCTCTTGAACACTATTAAAGCTGTTCAAACAAGAAAATTTATTGTTATCAATGCTCACATTTGAAAAAAATGAGCAAGCTCAAATAGAGACAGCCTTATGAGGAATTTTAGGATAATTGAGAAACAAAAACAAACCTGTCCCAAATCAAAATTAAGAAAGGAAATTGTAAAGATGAGAACATAAATCAGTGAAATTGAGAGTAAAACAACTGTAAACAAAAGTCAGTGAGTCAAAAAGCTGATTCTTTGAAAGAACAGATAAGCTCCTAGCCAGACTTACTAAGAGAAAGTGACAGAAGGCTCACATCAGTGTAACTAGAAATGAAAAAGGTGAAACCACAACAGATACAGTGAAAATCCAGAATATAGTAACTACTTGGAAAAATTATATTACAACAAATTAGCAAATTTTGAAGAAATAGACAGATTCTTAGACACATGCAAACTACCAAAACTAATCCATGAAGATATAAATATGCTTAACAACCAAATTATAAGCAATGGAATTGACACAGTACTAAAGAATTTACAAAGTAAAAAAAAACCTGGACCTGATGGATTCGCTGCTGAATTCTACAAAATATGAAGTTCTTCAAGAAATGGAAAGGGAGAGAGTGTTTCTAAACTCACTTATGGAAGACAATATGACCCTGATCCCCAAACCAGATAAAGACCCAACTAAAAAGCAAACTATAAACCAATCTCCATAATGAACATAGATCCAAAAATCCTCAATAAAATATTAAAAATAGAATCTTTTTGATTATCATCAAAAAGATAATTCATCATGATCAAGTAAAGTTTCACCCAAAGATTCAAGGATGGTTCAACATATGTACCTCAATAAATGTAATACAACACAAAGACAGAAGTAAGGTTAAAAACCATATGATTATTTTAATAGATGTAGAAAAATCTTTTGATAAAATCCAATACTCCTTCATGATAGAAACCCTGAAGAAAACAGTTATAGAAGGACCATACCTGAGCATGATAAGAGCTATATGTGACAAATCAATAGTCATCATCATACTAAATGGGGAAAAACTAAAAACTTTCCCCCTAAAATGAGGAATAAGACAAAGATGTCTATGTCATCTCTTCTATTCAAAATAATACTTGAAATATTAGCCAGAGCTATCATGAAAGAGAAAGAAAAATTGATACATATAGGAAAGGAATAACTCAAATTATCATTAATTGCAGATGTCATGATACTCTACATAAAAGATCCAAAGAACTCCACCAAAAAACTCTTAGAATAACAAACTTTAGCAATGTAACAGGATACAAGATTAATGCACAAAAATCTTTAGCATTTGTGTACATCAACAATTAATGGGATGAGAAGGAAATTATGAAAACAATACCATTCATAGTAGCTTTAAGAAAAATCAAATACCTAGGAATTAACCTAACCAAAGAAGTGAAAGACCTCTACAAAGAAAAAACAGTATTCTGAAAAGGGAGACTGAAGGAGAAAGATGTTCCCTGCTCCTGAATAGGCAGAAGCAATATTATCAAAATGGCCACATTCCCAAAACCGTTATACAGATTTAATCATTTTCTGCTTCTTTACTCTTACTATTTTGATAATTTTGAAAATGAGCATGTATAATTTTGTTAATTCAGATTTTAAAAAGAAACCACTTAGAAGAGGAGAAAGAATTTACAAAGGCACAGATAAAGTTATGTTTTTTCAGAGCTCACAGGAAATACTTCAGTTGCAAGGAAAGTTTCCTTAGGGGAACAGCAGCAGGGAGCATGACTCTATGGTAGACAGACAGGGAAGAAAGAAAAATGGAAATAAGGCCAGAACCCTTCACTAACCCTGCCTCTGGGTAAGGTGCTAATCTGATTATTTATGCATCCTTTGGAACTGCTGTCTAAATCACTTGTCAGCAACCGGAAAGAACACAATTTTCCTCTAGGTATGGTGTCACTAAGGCCATAGCTTGACTTTCAGGAGCAAACTAAAATATTTCCTAGAAAGTTTCCTCCTAAATTGTGTCCCATCATCCTCCAGGGGCATTTATTTAAAATGATAAGATGATAGCAGTGACAGAGAAGAAATGTTCAGCATGACTTTGATCATCATTATTGATTTCTTTTAGGACAGCAATGCCAGAGTAACATTAGAGACAATCTAATCCAGTATCCTCCTTTCATAAATATGTAACTGAGGCCCAGAGCTATGATAAAACTTTACATTTGACTTGGCAATTGAGACTCCAATCTTTGTTTATGAATTCAAATTTTCTTTCCATAATGTTACACGACACTACCAGTTTCTATCAAGAAAAGCTAGTGGTCTAATTCACATACCACATAGGAAAGCTAAACTCACCCACTACTTCATATTGTAAAGTACTAAATGTCTTCCCCTCCTTCCCAAATGTACATTACCTCAAATACATCATCACTGACATTGCCAAACTCTTAGATGTAAGAAGCTCGTACCAGATGTTATGGTTTATATCTATGGTAGGTATTCCTCTAAAGCCACATGCACTCATAGGTTGGCCTTTTGGGAGGTGATTGGATCATAAGGGCATGACATTCATCAGTGGATTCATCTATGGATGAGTTTATAGCTAAACGTGAAGCCTGAATGGAAGAGGTGGGTCACTGGGGGCATGGCCTGGAAGGGCCTGCTTTTTACCACCATGTCATGAACCTCCTCTGCCATGCCCCTCTGCCATGCTGTGCTGCCTTGAAGCCAGCGGACTATGTATTGAACATCTACAAACTGTAAACCAAAATAAACCTTTTCTCTTTTAAGTTGTGTTGGGTATTGTGTCTCAGCAATGAGAAAGTAACTAAGATACCATGGTAACCTATATTTTGTTCTTTACTTAGAAAACAAATGCATTATTAGAGAGTAAGTATCCTGTTTGCCAAACAGAATTAAACATCCAGCATAATAATCCAAAGAAAAGCTTCTATCTGTACATTCAGATTTATTTGGATGTTTGAAAAGAACACATTTTTAAGTACAGTATTGTCTTAGTTACTTTTCTCATTGCTGAGATAAAGTACTCAACACCCTCAAGTTAGAGGAGGAAAAGTTTATTTCAGTTTACAGTTTGTAGAGGTTTCAGTCTGAAGTCTTCTGGCTCCAAGACAAGGTGGCACAGCAGAGGGGCTTCACAGAGGAGAAATAGTTCATGGCATGGCAGGCAGAAGGCAATAGCAGAAAGCAGCCAGCAAGCAACAGCAGAAGCAGGATAAACAGTGAGCAGCAGCAGCAAGCCTGCCTTCTTCCTGTCCCTTTATATTCCATCCAGGCTACAAGCCTATTGATTGGTACACCCATACCCAGGATGTAGCTTCCATTTTATACCCCCTTAATCCAAGTATCACACCCTTAATTCACATTCACAAACCCTAATTTAGCCACCTTTGAAACTTTCCCATCTCACTCATTCATGATGTGTGTGCAGACTACTGCAGTGTAAAGTTCTAGATGCTATTCTTTAATCCATTTCCCTATTTTGAATAACAACATGATTTTCATTCAGATATGCATCCCTCCTGCACACAGCTTCAGGGGAATCTGACCCCAACTCCAATTCTGCAGGTGGTATAAAAGGTCTAAAAATAATCAGATTCTTCCCCGTGTGGGTCATCTTCATAATTACATTAAGGCCCCAAATGACTAGAATATGGCAATCCTTGGTAATAGGGATCAGGTTGAGGTGTCACATAATCCATCTTGGGCTACTGAGACAAGAAGAGATCATTGGCTGGAAAAGAGATGTTCTAACTCTTGAAAGAAATTCCCAGAAGAGATGATCTCTTGTGTGCATGGATGTTCTTGTCCAGTCATCTTTCTCTTGAGGTAGTAGAAAGGAATATGTGGATGAGAGCAGAGTCGAGCATGCTGTAGAGAAATAGATCTGCAACTCTGGTAAAAATTTCTGACTTCTGCCTGATTGGGCCTTTTTTAGTTACATGAGCTAGTAAATCCCTTTAATGTTTCAACTTGTGTGGCTGGGTTTTCTGTTACTCAAGGCCAAATGCATTTTAACTAACACAACTCTGACTTGTATGTCAGTCTCAGCATCAGGTTTCATATGCATCCCATAGTCCAAAAAAGGGGATTTAATAAGTGACTGACTCCATATATACTATTCCATGAATTAAGTATTTAAATCTCTAAGATGATCCTACGGTGTTTGACTGTTGTATTTGTTTCCTGTTGTAACCAATTTTCTACCCCTGAGTTATTGTCCTTGGGGCAATAGAAGAATGAGGGAGACAGAACAGCAAGCAGTGGGGCACAGAATTACACGTGGTTTTTAGAACAAAGAAAGCTCTCACTAAACAAATAGGCAAGGTGGATCCTAAGGATATACTTGAATCTAGAAACTTACATACAGCTTTTTAGCAGAGAAAGGGGCAGAAGATGTGGGAAAATGCAGATATGCAGCTGCTTGGTAGGCTTGTCAACTATAGATTTTATTTCTTTGTTCTTTGTATTCCATGTTTTTTGAGGCTTACCTTTAGTTCATCCAGGTCCTGGCCTTCAGTTTACTTGGTTCCTTCAGTTTACTCACTTGGTTTAGTCAGGCCCTTGCGCTTTGTTACTTTATTTTCTGGTCTCACTGTGATGACTGTAACAATTTACTATGAATTTAGTGGGTTGAAAAAACCAAATATTTATACTCTTACCATTCAGGGGGCTAGATATCTGTAATTGGTTTCACTGAGCTAAACTCAAGGGATTAACAGGACTGGTTCCTTCTGGAGATTCTGGAGGAGAACCTGTTTCCTTGCCTTGCCAGCTTCTGCAGGCTGCCTGCCTTCCTTGGCTTATGGCCCTTTCTTTGTATCACTTTAATCTCCTCTTTCTGTTGGACATTTCCTCCTCCTTCTTTTGTCAAATCTCCCTCAGACTGCCTTTTATAAGGATGCTCCTGATTACATTTAGCGCCTTCTTAGGTAATTCAGGATAGTCATTCCTTCTCAAGATCCTTAATCCAATCACATTTGCAGTGTCCTTTGCCACATGAATTAACATTACAGGTTCCCATCAGTAGGACCTTGCTATCTTTGAGAACTAGGTTTACCATATTTGCCCAACTTTAATAATAAAATTAATAAAAATAATGTATTTTAAAAGATTTCTTATAGAAATATCTTACAGATAACATCTAGTACCCTTATTTAAAAAATGTAGAAGCCAAGATCCAAAGAGGTAACTTATTCAATGTAACATAATGATACCTAGAAATAAGGTCTTATAGGCCAAGGCATACCTGTATCCTTGCTAGTCTGTCATGTCCCTATTGAATTTTATTGTGTAATCCATAATCCAAGTATCATCAGTATTTCCTATTAGAATATAAAGTTATATATAAAGTTATATATTTTTTCATAACAAGCCAAAATAATCTCAAATAAAAAACAGTTTAAATCATTCCTCATGTCTCTGGAAGTCTGACCCAAAATAGCTTCTGGATTGCTTTGTATCTTTATATTGTATTGATAATTTCTCTTGTAATGTTGCATATATTTTCTAGCTTTCATCTACTTAGTTGACAACAGCCTGAAAGTTCCATTACACAATATATTGAAGTGGGCTAAAGTAATTTCATCATTCTATATTCTTCCTGTTTTATTTCAGCTTGAATGTCCATTGGGCATAATGATATTCACCACAGCAGTAAATCTATTTTCAATGGACTGAACCACTCAATCCTTCAGCTACTTCAAAGCACATCATCTTTTCAAATATACTGATTTACCATTGCACATCTTTAGAAAAATTTTGTTTAGAATGCCTGGTAAACAGGACTGTGATTTTCTCCATAATTACACCATTAGATTTCATTTCCTACAAATATATACTCTTGCAGCAAATCATTTGTGCCATATTCTACCTTGAGTCAGCATCATTATATGGTGGGTGATGTTTCTGCCTTAAAAATGAATAAACTGTTTTTCTCAATTATATTCTGAGTTTATATGGCTTTTTAGGCTAGTACCATCACAGACTCTCTTCCTAAAGTAACTAGTTAGTCAAAATGCATGGTCTATTGAATTGTTTAAAAACAAATCAACATTAGTGAGGCAAAAGTTATTGTTCTGACAAATCATGTTTTCTTTACATGAAACAACTTCCAAAAGTATCTATGAGAAGGAAAACTTTGTTTATGTTTACTAGTCATTCTTGATGGACCTATAAAGCAGTTCTTGTGGGAAATTTGCAGCTAACTTTCATGATAGAAAAAAATATTTATACCCTTTTCTTCTGCAGATAAAGTAGCAGGAAAAATAATACCAAAGATGGAATTTTTAAAAGCCTAGTGGCTACTATGGACAATGTAGGCCTAATCAAATTCATCATTACATGTAGCCCTTCCTTAGACTATTCCAACAACATAAACATTATTCCTATTTTACAGAATAGCCCTGGTTTCTAAGACTTACAGAACTAGCCCAGGTCATGGTACCAGTTACCTATGTATATAGAGCCAACAGTTTCAAGACCTAGTAATTGAAAGCAATGTTTTACTTCTAACAGTTCTATGGGTTGTTTTTGTTTTTGTTTTTGTTTTTTTCTAATTCCCCTGGAGGATGGACTTGGAATAGGACTCAGAATGGTTCTCTCATGTGGCTGAATGTTACTAAAATATGGACTGAAAACGGGGGTCAGTTGGTCTTATTTCTCCCTTTATGGTTTTTTGATCTCAAGTGCTCCATCACTGGTAAAGGCAACATTAGTTCAAGTGTACAAATGCTTATCAAATATCTGCTTGAGTCACATTTGCCTATGTCCCAGTGGCCAAAGTAGAATTTAATATAAGGTAGAGAGATAAAATGGGAATTATGGGTGGGAATTATGATTTATAAGAGGGTCACTCGTTTAATGAGGTACCAAAATCACACAGCTAGTAATAGAACTAAGATTCTGGAGCCCTTTCTAGAAGCATAGAAATATGAGTGGCCACCTAAATAATATCTCATAATATGCTAGTTATGTTTCAAAGAATAATATTAGACACGTAATTTTGGGTACAGTCTTTCCATTTGCTATGGTAATTACTAGGTGAACATGAGTAAGAAACATTTGAATTTCACTGTTTTGGCTTTAGCAGAATATTGTCTGCTGTTAAACATCTCCTAGAAGGGAGGGAGGGGATATGATCAAAGCACAAGACATGCATGCATGGAAATGCCACAGTGGAATCCATTAATTATTATAATTAATATGTATCTTTGTTACTTTTTCTTGTTGCTGAGACAAAATACTCAACATCCAAATTTAAAAGAGGAAAGGTTTATTTGGCTTAGTTTGTAGAGGTTTCAGTTCATAGTTGGCAGGTTCTAAGGCAGGATGGCACATGGCAGAGTGGCACGGCAGAGGGGCACTGCAGAGGAGAAACAGTTCATGGCAGGCAGAAGACAGCAAAAGCAAGCAAGCAACTGACAAGAATGACTAGCAGCAAACCTCTTTCTGTCCCTTATATTTTATCTGGTGTGCATAGCACTGAATCCTAGCATTGCATTATGAATCAGCCACACACTCTAGATCCAGCCACTTCTGAAAAAGCCCCACTTCTGACCCCATTAGGCTTTGGGCGGACTTCTAGATACAAGTCATAACAATATGTGTTAATAATTTTAAAAAGAACACCTTCTAGCAAAAACAACTGTGCTCTGAGAAATTTCTGCTTACTCTTCTTTTGTGGAAAAATTCTTAGTCTGTGTCTCCAGCCAGACAGACACAATAACTTGTTCTGAGAAGCTTGATGGCTAATCTGGGACTGTTCTGTATTAAATCTCTCAGACTCTCCTTGCAAGGCCTCATCTCTCCTAAAACAAAACTGGAGGCATGACCTTCTTTCAAGTCCTATCACATACTGACTTAGAGAGGTAAACATTTTGGGGGGTTGTTGCCTTTCCCTGAAGGGACTACTTGGATACACTATACCCAGTCTGCTCAAAGTTAGCCCAAAGAGAACCCATGCACTCTGCATGTGTACCCCCTACTTTCAGAATAAATGGGATAGCAGGACACCACCCAAGGGACAAGGGGAGAAAATGAAAGTCCATTGAAACTGTATACTTTGTGACCTAGTCATGAAATGCTGAAGCTAAATGATTTTAAGAGATCATTTAGTCTAGATATGGCAAGTAAAATTTAATCCCATATACTGATACATTTTTGCTCTAAAATTCTGTTGAGAAAATTCTAAAAAGGAGGTGTGATGGTTTGGATGTTTGAGTGTATCTCCTGAAGGTTCATATGCTGAAAGCGTGGCCTGCAGGATGGCAGTGTTGAGGTTGGAAGTTTTAAGAGGTGGTCAGAGTTCACAAGAAAAGAATGCTGATAGAAATTCTGCTGGAAAAGAGAAGGCTCAGGAGGTTTCAGCTGGGAAGGAGGACTGCATTGGCTGTTGGGCTCCAGACCATATGTGCTGTTCCTTGGCAGAAAGTTTTGTGTGCATTTTTCTTGCATCCAGAGACTGCCTCAGGATAAGATTAAGGGCATCAGACTAATTAATCCTGCAGAAGAAATGTCAAGGCAGTCTAACGTTGAGGTGGTGGCATGGCTAGTGCTGGAAACTTTTAGCCAGATTTATGTTAAGAATCAAGAGCAAAGAGCCTAGCAGAATGATTCAAAATATGAGTTGGGCCAGAAAGGAAGCTCCAGTAAAGTTGCAGCCTAGAAAGATGTAACAGAGGAGAAATTGGTTACTGAAAAGACTAGAAAGAAAAAGTCAAGTATTTTAGAAGAAAACAACAAAAAAGATGGCCTGAACCAGCAGGACTCCAGCCTCTGCAGCTTGAGAGCTACAAAACTGAAAGTTTTTATTTTAAAAGAAAGCCCCAGAGCACCATAGTCCAGACTGGCAGTGGTCTAGAAAATTTGTTCCTCGGGATTGGGTTCAGAGTTCTCAGCAACCCAGGCCCTTGACCTCAACACCCAAAAGAGGAGGAAGCCTGGCTACTGCTCCGGCTGACAGCAGACCACCACCTTATCCATGTGGTGCTGGTTTTAGGCACAGGCAGAATGGAAGAGTTGAGGGGTCAGGAAGGCTTCCACCCAGAGTTCAGAAGAAGGCCTGGGAGGCCAGGCAGGGAGCCCCTGAGAGGGCAGGGTGTGAAGCTGTGAGTGTGAAGCCGAAGGTGGAGTGGCGACCCCAGAAGTTTGGAGAAGCCACAAATATGAATCAACTGAGGAAAACTGCAAGGAGAGAGCAGAGCCTACTCTAGAGAGAAGCCATGGGAGCTACAACCACCAGAAGTGCTATAGGGGCTGAGCCACCCAAGGAAGCCCTTTGGAGTTCAAAACTTGTGACAGATAGGTGCAGATGCTGGAAGTGGAACTGTGTGATTCAATGTTTGTTCTGCTGGATTTTGATCTAGCTTTGTTCTCATTTCTTGCTATCTCCTTATTTGTAATTTTTGGAGTGGAAATGTCTGTCTTGTGCCATTGACCATTGGAAGTGTTTAATTTTCTTTTCATTTGTACAAGGACTTGTAGCTAAGAGTTTCCCTTAATTATCAGAGGAGACTTTGGACTTCAACTTTTCAGCAGTGCTGAAATCGTTAGGAATTTGTCAACTCTTAGAGATGGACTAAATGCCTTTTGTAGAAAGGGATGTGCATGAGTCTTTTGGGACCAGGCACAGAAGCTTATGCCTTAGGTCTAAATGTCCTCCCAAAGCCTCATGCAGTCATAGGTGGCGAGAGTGTGTTGCCCTGGGATTAATTCATGGTAAAATGCTAGGATCAAGGGTACTAGGATTAAGGGTGTGAGTGCTACCTATCCTAAGTAGCCTGGATAAGATATAAGGGATAGAAAAAGCTGTAGTTGGCCCTTGCTTGCTTTGCTACCTTCTGCCCACCATGAACTATTTCCCCTGTGGGATGCCTGTCTGGCATTCCACCCTTCCTTGGAGCCAGCTGAATATGAACTGAAGCCTCTGTAATTTGTGAGCTACATAAACCGTTCCTCCTTTAACTTTGCATGTCAGTATTTTGCCTCAGCAATAAAAAAGTAACTATGACATATAGTTTAAAAGAATATCAGAGATGGAAGGAAACATTTGAAATTATATGAGTATAGAATTTAGAGTTGAAAAACAAAAATAATAAATTATAATTAATATTTAAAATACTGTATGAGAAGCTCTAGCCATCTTCTTAATCCTCACAACAATTAGTGTATTGAGTGAACTGGAGAGTATAATTATTACTCCCATTTTGAGGATATGGGAATAAGTTTCACTGTGACTAAGAAAATAAGCTCACTCATAACAGCTCTTAAAGGGCAGTTCCAGACTACTAACCTGGGCAATCTGATTTTAGGCAATTATCTTAGCACTAAGCCGAAGGAGAGAGTTTTGCTGGCTCTAAGAGGGTCTTCATTCATTCCTTGATGTGTTCATTCATTCATTCAAGAATTATTTACTAAGTATCCACTATATGCTAAGTTTCCTGTTAGGAGAATAACAAGACAATACAAGATTTTTCCATTTAGAGCTCACATTTGAAAGGAATAAAGACAGAAAATCAGCACATTAAGAAAAAACAGATATAATTTCAGACTATGAAAAGTGCTAAGAAGAAAAATGTGATATATAGTTCAATTTTTCTCTTCCCTTTCAACACTCCCCCGGCATTCCTAGGTAAGGAATAGCCCAGAGAAAATATCTGTTTCCCTTAGCATTGGATTTTCAATGTTTACCTCCTCCACTTCCTGTATTCTACCCTGAAGCCAAGCACTGGCATATCTACAGCTGCAGGAGCTTATGAACACCATAGGAGGCCACAGAGAAAGCCAAGTGGGAGACTGAATAAATTATCCACATAATTTGGGCAGAAATATTTCCTGCTGAGGCATGGATATTTGGCTAAAGTACTTAGTTTGACAAATGATTTTGATAATTATTCAAGCCTTGATTTTGCTTTGGAATTTTCTGTTTTTGAGGTAAGGTAAGGATATGCATGTTGAGTTATGGTATAGATGCAGAAAATGGATTGTGAGTGAACCCCTAGCCTTCTCATAGTTAGAGTTATAATTAAAATAATTTAATCACTCAACTAATATTTGTCTAGTATCAGCCAGGTAAAATCAGAAATTGGTAGAATTAATTGGTAGGACAAATAAAGGAGTGTGGTGTGAAGGAGGAGGAGAAAGAGGGAAGGAGGGAGGGAGGGAAAGAGGAAGTCACAGTTATTTAGTTTATTCTTAAACTTTAGGATAGATGATATGAGAACAAAAGAGAAATAAGGTGAGTTGAAGAAGGGATATGGTATCAATTAAAGATCAATTTTATCTACTTGAAAAATATGACCTAAACAAAATAAAGTTTTAAAATTTTTCTCACAAAATCTAGGTTTATGGTGATTAGACAAAGTTATCAAGGACCCAAGGTCCTTCTAAATTTCCATTCTGCCATTGTTGAAACATGGCCCTTTTCCTCAGACTGACAAGATGGCTGCTGGAATTTATAAGATAATTACACTATTCTTTTCCTTTGTGTATCTGTTTGAAAGTATATATTAGCTGAAAAAACAAATGATATCCAGCTTTAGCGTCCACATATAATGACCTTGGTAGACATTGTTCCCATCTTGACAATAAGTAAAAGCTAAACAAACTGAAAATCAACTATATTTTCAATGTATCAAAGGAGTAAATTCAGAGGACAAACTGCCATCCTGTAATCTGGAGAGAGAGGTGAATTCAGAAACTCACCACTGAGATTTGCTTACTTAAAACAGAAGCAGCTAAGATACTAAACAGGTAGGGACACTTCAAGGTAATCTTGATGAATGCTGGAGGCTAAATGTGAATTAGTTTAAGAATGAGAAGCTCTGGCCTAGGCCGGGTAGTAAGCACCTGTAATCCCAGTTCTCTGGGAGCCTCAGGCAGGAGGATCTCAAATTTAAGCCCAGCCTAGGGCAATTTAGTGACTTGGTAAGACCCTGTCTTAAAATAAAAACAGTTCAAAAAGAGTGGACATGTAGTTCAGTGCAAAGGCCCTGGATTCAATCCTTAGTTCCACAAAAAAAGGAAAAGAAGAAAAAGAAGGAAAAGCTTTTGTGGTTGAAGTCCTAAGTATGAGGTGACATTTTTTGTGGGTATTATCTACAGGAAAACCTTCTAATAGTGAAGAAGCCAAAATATATTCTCTCATGCCCTAGAAGGGGGAGGGAAAGTAAAGATTATGAAAAATACCCACAGCATTCTATGTAATGAAGTCCTTTCTTAGTTCGAAGAGTGATGGATAACCTTCTACTACCCTCTGACACCACTGCCATCCAACCTTCCTGAGTCACATAAGAGGGAAGAAGGAAGCTATGAAATGCATGAGATTATAGGATGTTTCCTTAACCAGTATCATCAGGACTTCAATATAAGAACAGTAAATTTCAGGCAAAAGAGCTACATAGCCTAGAACCTAGAGCACCGGAGAAACCAGAAATCTCTGGCACCTATAGCAACAGCCAACATTAAACACAGGACAACTACTTCTAACTTCATATAAATCCTCACACTAAAGGTCTCTTTACCTCAGTTCCTAGTACCTAAAACATTACATTCAATACATATTCAACCAAGAAATCCCAAGGCATGCTGATGCAAGAAAACAATGTGAATATACAAAGCAGCATCAGAAACAAACACAAACATAGCACGCATCTTGGAATCTTCAGAAAGGAAATTTAAGACAATCATGATTAATATACTAAGGGTTCTAAAGTGAAAAGTAAATATCCAAGAACAGATGAATCATGTAAGTAGGCAGATGGAAAGAATCAAAGGAAATACCAGATATAAAAAACACTGTATCAGAAATAAAGAATACTTTGGAGGGCATCATCACTTGACAGGACATACTTGAGAAAGAATCAATGAGCATGACAATATGTCAGTACAAACTTTAATATGTCCCTGCCAGCTAAAACTACTGGGGGTACATGCATGACTATGTCATGGAGAGGCTTATACCACTGATGCTATGGATCTAGTCACTTTTATTGGTCTTTTTACTAATAAAAATAAAACATCTGTAAATGCACTGAATGTAGTTGCTTGAATTTGAATAATTACTGCCCAAATATAAATCTTAATTATACCAATGAAAAAATTATTAAAATAATCAAAAATTTTATTTCATTGAATTAAAAGAAATTTACTTATATTCATGAATTTCTTCAAAACATGTTTTGCATTAAGGCAGCTGATTTGTGCAAAGTGCACAAAACATCATAACATGTTTCCTTTTTGCAACCACAGCAGCACCCATTTTTTCATAGTTTTTAGTAACATTCTCTACATCACTTGTATGCCTTTCTTGGTGATCCCAAATAAGCTTTTATAAAGCAAATGCCTTTTCAAGTAATTTGCACCCACATTTCTTCATGGGTTAATGGCTTATTAATAATTAATTCTCTAAATTTTAATACAGAAATCTTATGAGTACCCATTGCTGGTGTATATAAAATGCACTTATAACTGCTGTGCCACAGTTAGCTGTATTACCTTCTTTTATACACTTCTTTCCTTAAGGAATTGTAATATAATGACATCTGGTCTGCTAAGTCAACACTTTGCTTTGCTTTGTTGTAATCAAAGAAAAGACCAGGTTTTATGTTTCCAGATTTTCCTTTGATCAGTGCATATGTATGATTTTATAAGTCATTAACATACAAATGGTTCTTTTATCACTCCATTTAACACATTTTACACCAGAATCATTTTCAAAGTTTATGATTTTTGCCACATTTTTGATTTGTCTGCTTGTAAAATTTGTCTTTGCTGGTAAAATTTTTGATTTGGCTGCACTGTGCTGCAAAAATACATTTCTTTTTGTAAAAGTTCTTGTGCTGGGGGTATATTCAAATAACTATTTGCATATAATATGCAGTGTTATTTTCAGACCAATACAATCTGATATCTGGTAATGGTACTATCCCCACAATTAATAATAATCCACCCATGAAATAATAATGATTTTTTATTTTAGTGTCTTATTAGTAACAAGGTTAACATATAACATCACACAATTGAATTCAAATCAGAGTTGTCCAGTAACAAAACACAAAAATTACAGCCTCATTGTGAATGTTTTAATCACTGGAATAAAAACAGAAAAAAAATGAGAATAAATGCAGAATCTATATTTTCTTTGGAACAGCTTCAAAAGCTGTAACATGGGCATAATTGGAATATCAAAACAGGAGAAAGAGAAAGGAAAAACAAATATTTAAAATAATAATGGCTAAAGTTTTTCCACTGTTATTAATAAACACCAAAGCACAGATCAGGAATTCTAGATAACAAAAAGAAGAACAAATCCCAAGAAAAAGTAAAAGAAAAGAAAGAAATTTGCATCTAAGTATATTGTACCTGAACTGCAGAAAACCACAGGCAAAGATAAAATCATAAAGAAAAGTCTTACCTATAGAAGAGCAAGGATATAAATGATACCAAACTTTTCTTTAGAAATCATATAAACAAAGGAAAGTAGAAAGAAATATTTAAAGAATTGAAAGAAAAAGAAAAAAATCCTCCACCAACCTAGAATTCTGCATCAAGGGAAATTATCCTTCAAAAGTAAAGGTGAGGGGAAAGGAAAGAAGGGAAAGGAAAAATGATGAGAAATGGAAAAAATGGAAATAAAGTCTTTGTAAATAGGGAAGGGTGGAGGGGGTGAAGGGAGGGCTAGGAATGGGGAAAAAATAAGAACCAAGATGCATTATGTAAAGGTACAATTCCCAATGAGAAATGTAATTGTGTTGTATACCTACAATGTACCAATAAAAGAATTTAATAAAAAAAATAAAAAGAAGCTAAGTTTGGGTGGCTTAGTGTTCTAGTCTAATACTATCATATGTTTGGATTTCCTTTGTAACATAATCAATTAAAAAATCACTTATTTTATCTTAAAAAAAAAGTAAAGGTGAAATAAAGGCTTTATCAGATAAATAGAAATTGAAGAAATTAATTACCAGCAGTTCTGTCCTATAACGCGTGTGAAGAGAATGCCTTCATGGAGGAGGAAGATAATATAGATCAAAACATCAAATCTACATAAAAAAGAGGAGCCTTGGAAAAAGGATAAATAAAAAGTACATTTTATTTTTTTCATTCTTAGTAAATCTAAAATATAATTAGTGCTGAAAATAATTAAAATACATTGGATGATTATATCATCTGAATAAATAAAATAAATTATGAAAACAGCAAACTACACCCTATCCTCTTCTTCCCAAATTGAGGTGGTCAGATCTTGGGACAGAGACAAAGGTCTACAATTAACCTCTCTCAAAACACACTTTCAGCCACAAAGCGGGCCCAGAGATACACAGCCCTCTCTGCATCCTGATGGGCAATTAGCATTCCATGGAGGGGAAACTGGCTTGGCTGCCTGCAATCACACTACAGACTACCAGCGTACAGGGAGATGTGTGGACATTCTGTTGTATGGTAAAACAACTGTGAGGGGGTTTTGTTTGATACCTTGCTTCTTTGTTTTGGGTTTCCTTTTTCCTTTTCCTCTCCAGTTCTTGCTTCTTTATTAATTTTTTTTTTTTTTTTTTTTTTTACTTTTTAGGTTTTTTTCTACTCTCTTATTCTTTCCTCTCTTTCTCTTTTTACTTTCTTTCCTCCCTATTTTTTTTACTTTCCCTTGTTTTCCCTACCCCTTTTTTCCCCCTCTCTTTTTCTCCACTTTTTATATGGCATATATAAAGTAAGTGCCTGTATATGTACAAAGGGAATAAAAATGTACCACTGCTTTAAATTGAATGGTACCATTCATAGCCTGGTTGGGATAACCCTTAACAGAATTGTGCTTAGAAGATTCAAACAAAACTAAGTAAATATATTAGCAGGCCCCGACAACCTCACAGCTTCCCTCAATCTCTAATGATACTTCCCTCCCTCTATCCCTCCTTTTACCTCCAGAAATATTCTCTCAAATCTCAACACTAGCACTTTATTGCAGCTCTTAAGGAATTCCAACAGAGCCAGACAGCCTATCTATTTTTTTAACCTATTAACATTTCTCTTATCTCCCCCTTTTCTTAACATCTTACTGACTTTCTGATCCTCCTCATTTTTCCTTCCCCTCTCCCTCCATATCTCATATTATGCTAATAGCAGAATAGTATAGTCTGTAAAGGGCACTAATAATGGGGCAAAAATCTCAAAATAGGTTTTAATGTTCATGATCTCTGTCTAGTTGGGTCTGTGGATGCTGTTATAATAAGCAGGAATATTGTTCTTACAACTCATGTATGAGGTCTAACCCAATTAAGCCGAATAGGTTGAAGTGGTAGACACTGCCTCTTGACAAACAAAGCCAAGAGTACAACACTGGAAAACAGAACTAACTAAAGAGATCTTCATACCAACAAAATCTCTTTATTTTACTTCAACACTCAGAGCTGGCATGCATGTGCACATGCACACATACACACATGTGTGCACACCCCCCCCCCCGCAAAGGAAGAACATGACAAAACAGGGCAATGAATGCATCCAAAGCAGGTCCAAGGGTCACTGATACAGATGAAATCAAACATCAAAATGGCAGACTAGCATGAAATGATCAAGGAAAAAGTAAAGAAACTCAGCTAGCTCAAAGATGATGTAACCAAACAGTGGAATGAACAAACAGGTAAATATGTTTAAAGGTGAGTCAAATAAGAAATTATAAAAGCAAACCAAAACCATTCACCATGAATGACAAACTTACCAAGGATTTGGAGTCCATGAAAAGGTGCCAGCTGAAATCCTATAGATAAAGACTTCTGAATATATGAACAGCAGGTCACCAATATGAGCAGAGTGTCAGACCTCAAGGAAAAATCAAAAACTTTAAACTATATACTCAAATATATATTAAAAACAAGAGAGAAGGAAAACTGACCCAATAACTAGTAGATGACCTAAGAAGACTAACCTAAGAGTAACTGCAGTTAGAGAAATATTAGAGGGCAGCCTGCATGAAATAAAAAATCTGTTTACAGAAATCATAGCAGAAAACTTTCCAAGCAAGGGGAAAGAACTCAATGTGCAGGTAAGTGAAACATACAGAACTCTAAATAATTACAAAAAGGGAAGCAACTATCCATAACACATCAAAGGCAAATCCCAGAAGTGTAGCACAAGAACAGAAACTTAAAGGCTGCCAGCCAAAAGAAAAAAAAAAAAAAAAAGATAAACCCATTAAGATTACAGTAAACTTTTCAACACAAACTTTAAAGGCTGAGAGAGCTTGGAATGAAATGTATCAAATCCTAAAAGGAAACAACTTTCAACTCAGACTAATATGTTCTGCAAAAATGGACATGACAAAGAATATCTTAAGAAATTTATGACCACCAATCTAGCACTCCAAAAAGTTCTCAAGTATATCCTATATAGACAGAAACAATGAAGCCAACATTGCCACAAAGTCTAATGGGATGAATACATCAAGAAGGCTGAGCAGTTACACAAAAAGGAAAAAGGGAATCAACAACCAAAAAATAATACAAATACAGGAATAAATTAATATCTTTCAGTAATAACTCTCAGTGTGGAATGGCCTCAACTCCCCCAATTAAAAGGCACAGATTGCAAGCTGGATCAAAAAAACAAATCTTAATGTTTTGCTGGATACAAAAGACACATTTTATCTAAAAAGAAATTCATAGATTAAAAACAAGGGATGAAATACAATATTCCATGCATCAGAATCCCCAAAGCAAGCAAGGGTAGCAGTCTAATTTCAGACAAAATGGACTTGAAGCTAAAATTGATCATAAGAGGCAAAGAAGTCTCTATATATTAGTTAATGGAACAATTCAACAGGAAAAAATAACAATCATAAACATATACACACCAAATACCAGTGAACTCAACTTCACAACAAACACTACTAGATAGAAAATAAAAACAAACATTAAAACATTCATAGTGGGGAACCACAATACCCCACTTTCACAAATATACAGGTTAACTGGACAAAAAATCAACACAGAAATATCAGAGCTGAACCACACTTTCAAATAAATGGACTTAATAGATATCTACAGAGCATTCTACTCTATTACAACAGATTACACATTCTACTCAAAAGCACATGGAATATTTCCCCAGACAGACCACCCACTAGCCCATATAGGGTGCTTAAATAAATACAAAAGAATCAAAATTATCCCATATACACTATTAAATGACAATGCACTGAAACTAGAAATCAATGGTAAAAAAAATAAAACCACAGAATTTTTATAAACACCAGAGCATTAAATAACACACTCCTGAATACTCAAAGGGTTACAGAGACACCAAGAAAGAACTTAATTTCTAGAATCAAACAACAATGCCAGTACAATATACCAGAACTTATGGAACACAATGAATGTAGTCCTAAGAGGGATGTTTACTGATGTGAATGCTTACATTAGAAAAACAGAAGAGGATCAAATAAATAACCTAGTGATGCACTTCAAAGTCTAAGGATCAGAGAGGAAACTAATGAACTTGGTATCAAAAAATAAACAAAACAAACAACAACAGAGAATCAATAAATCAAAGAGTTTCTTCTTCCAAAGAATAAAAAAAGTAGAAAAACCCTTAACCAAACTTACCAAAAGAACAAAAGGAAAGACTAACATCAAAAGCAATTAGAAAAGAAAAAGGTAAAATAATGGACATTGCCAAAATCCAGATAATGAGTAACTACTGTGAAAACTTTTACTCCAACAAACTGGCAAACCTAGAAGAAATGCAAAGACTCCTAGACATAGATGAATTACCAAAACTGAACCAAGCAGGCATAAAAACCCTGAACAATCCAATAACAGACAATAAAGTTGGGGTAACAATGGAAAACCTAGCGAGAAAGTCTTAGGGGCTGAAGGATTCCCTGCTGAATTCTACAACAAAATCTGAGAAGATATAATGCAATTATTCCTCATATTCATTAATGAAATTGAAAGGAAAGGAGTATTTCTAAACTCATTCCTGGAAGCTAGCATTACCCTGATTGCAATGCCAGATAAAGACCCAGTTAAAAGAGAAAATGAAAGACAAATTTCTTTAATGAACGTAAACATAAAAATCCTAAAAAAGACACTGGCCAACAGAGTGCAACAAATCATCAAAAATATTACATATTATGACCAAGTAGGCTTCATCCTAGGGATGCAAGGATGGTTTAACATATACAAAACAATAAACGTAATACAACGCATGGCAGAAACAAGGACAAAAACCATGTGATTGTCTTAATAGATGCAGAAAAAAGCCTTTGACGAAATTCAACATCTATTCATAATTTTAAAAAAAACCCTCAAGGAAATGGGTATAGAAGGACCTTATGTTAATCTGATCAAAGCTACTGACAAACCCACTGCCACAATCACACTAAATGGGGAAAAGCTGAAAGCATTCCTTCTAAAATCAGAAACAAGACAAGGATGTTCACTATCACCACTCCTGTTCAATATAGTACTGGAAATATTAGCCATAGTATTTGAGCAAAAGAAAGAAATAAAGGGAATAAATATAGGAAAGGAAGAAGTCTTATTATCATTATTGGAATGTGACATGATCCTTTACATAGAAGACCAAAAAAATCCACTAAAAAGATTCCTCAAGTTATTAACTAAATTCAGCAAACAGGATAAAAAAAATCACCAGTGTTCCTATTCAATAATAATGAAGTCACCAAGAAAGAAATTAGAAAAACAGTAACATTCACAATAGCAACAAGAAAAATTAAATATTTAGGAGTTAACCTAGCCAAAGAAGTAAAAGACCTCTGTGATGAAAACTACAGTACTCTAAAAAAAAGAAAGCAAAGAGAACATCAGGAAACAGAAAGATATACCTTGTTTCTGGATATGCAGAACCAGTATTGTCAAAATGCATATTCTACCAAAACTAATATAGAGCAATCCCAGTCAAAATACCAACAGCATTTCTAACAAAAATAGAAAAAAACTATCTTACAGTTTATATAGAACCAGAAGAGATCCAGAATAGCAAAAGCAATCCTGGGCAACAAAAACAAGGAAGGCATCACAATCCCAGATTTCAAATTTATTACAGCACTGCAGTGATAAAAACAGCATGGTCCTGGCACAAAAACAGACATACTGATCACTGGAACAGAATAGAAAATGAAGAAACAACCCCAGGCACATTAAGTCATTTTATCTTTGACAAATGGGTCAAAAGCATATGCTGGGGGTAAAAAAGCCTCTTTAATAAATAGTGTTTGGAAAACTGGTCACACACATTCAGAAGATTGAATCTAGACCCGTATCTATCATTAGGCACCAAACTAAAATGAAAATGGATCGAAACAGAAGCAATCTGCTGGAAGATAAAGTAGGTAAAATTTTCATTACATAGGCACAGCAAAGGACTTTTCAAACAGAACCCCAAATGCATAAGACATACCATCAGAAGTCAAAAATAGGATTATATCAAATTGAAAAGCTTCTAAAGAGGAAACAATCAATAGAGTGAAGAAACAACCATCAGAATGAAAAACAAAATTTTACTAGCTGCTCCTCTGCCTTAGGACTAATATCTAGAATATATAAAGAACTAAAAGTAAAATAGCTTCCCCCCAATAAACGACTCAATTAAAAATTAGGCAACTGAAATAAAGACACCTCTCAGAAGTACAAATGTCTAATAAATACATGAAAAATGTTTAACATCACTGGCCATTAGAGAAATGCAAATAAAATCAACACTGAGATTGTGCCTCATGCCAGGAAGAATAGCTATCATCAAGAAATCAAGTAACAGCAAATGCAGAGGCTGTGGGGGAAAAGGAACCCTTTTACACTGTTAGTGGGAATGTACATTAGTACAACTGTTATGAAAATCAGTATGGAGATTTCTCAAAGAACTAAAACTAGAAATTCCTTTTGACCCAGCTATTCCTCTTCTAGATATCTTCCCCAAAGAGTCAAAGACACTGTGTTACAGTGAAGTATGCATATTCATGCTTATAACAATGCAACATATTTAAGTTAAATCTTGGAAGCAGCCTGTATGCCCATCAACAGAAGAATAAAGAAAATGTGGCATTTATACACAATGGAGTACTACTTTGTCATAAAAAGGATAAGTTTGTGTCATTTTTAGGACAATTGACTGATATACCTTGAACCATTATGTTAGATGAAATAAAGCAGATGCATAAGCTTAAATATCACATAGTTTCTCTTATATGGGAAACTCAAAATGTAAATAACTAAAGTAAAACGAAATTAAAGGTAATAGAAAATAGGGGGCTAAGTCTTTTGCAAAAGACAAGGGGACTAAAACATGGAGGGAAGGGGAAGAGAAGGGAAGAGAGGGCTTGAGAAGAAGAATTAACATGTGTCATGTTATGGATCAACTCTCTACAAGGACTGTAATCACTACGTACTACCAATATTTATGAGTAAAAAATTAAAATATGTAAGAATCAACACACTGGATTATATTAAATTAGAAAGCTTCCACAGAGGAAAGGAAAAAATCAATAGAGTGAAAACATTCAGAATGGGAAAAATATTTTTACCAGCTACTCCTCTGACAGAGGACTAATATCTAAAATATATAAAAAACTGAAAAACATCAGGTGCTCCAAAATAAAAGACCCAATTATATAATTGACAACTGAAATACATAGATACTTCTCAGAAGAAATTCAAATGGCTAATAAATACATGAGGTACTTAACATCTCTGGGAATCAGAGAAATGCAAATGAAAACAACATGAGATTTCACCTTACTCCAGAGATAATGCTGTAATCAAAAAATCAAACAATAACTAAGGCTGGTGAGTCTGCAGGGTAAAAGACCTCCTCTACATTGTTGGGAGTATAAACTAGTACAACCACATGGAAACCACTATGGAGAGTCCTCAAAAAACTAAGCCTACAAATTCCAGTTGATCGATCTATTCCCCTTCTAGATATCTTCCCCAAAGAGTTAAAGGTATTGTATTAGGTTGATAATATCATATCCATGTTTATACCAGTACAATTCTGCTCATATATATGTGTGTATTTATGTGTATGTAAATATGGAGAGAAAGAAAGTATAAATAATTTTTAAAAGAAAAGAAAAGTCAGACAATAGGAACTATGGAGACAGAGCTTTTGCAAATGGGAAGGGGATCTACAGATGGAGGGAGAGGGTAGAGAAGGGAGGGGAAGGGGTATAAAAAGAATTAGGGTATAGTAAGTGCATATATCTACTCCCTACACAATGCGAGTAAACATTATGAACTGCAAATATGTCCTAATAAATGATAAATAAATATGAAAAATTAAAACAGAAGTAAAGCTTATAGTATAGGTATATTTATGTAATTATTCTAAGTATTCTTACACCTTAAAATATATAACATGTAATAAAGATACAGTGAATTCTTAAATTTAAAAAAATTTATTACCATAAAAGACAAATTTTCATTAGTCCTTCTCAAAATTCAAATTGACTATGAAAGGTAAACATTTTGAATTAATTTAGGACATCAAGGTAGCCACAAAAAACACAACTAAAGGCACAAAAGTGGGCTTCCAGAACTGCTTCAGAAAGTGGAAAGAATGATTAGATAAGTGTGTTTGAAGGGAGGGAGAGACTTTACTGATGATACTGGCTATGGAGCCAGCCTAGGTGCCCGATTAGCAGAACTATGGATAAAGAAAATGTAGTATATATACACAATGGAATATTATTCAGCCAATAAAAGGAACAAAATCATGTCATTTGCAGGGAAATGGATGGCAAAGGAGATCCATTGGTGAGTGAAATAAGCCAGACTCTGAAAGTACTGTATGTTTTCTTTCATATGTGGAATTGAAATAAAGGAATGAGAGAGAGATGACATGAAAGTAGAAGTAGGACTATTAGAAACAAGGAGGGAAGAGAGAAAGGCAAGGGGTTATGAAGGGAGAACAAATGGATATGGGTATGAAAAAGATCCAACTATGTTATAAGCATGTACAAATCTGCCAAAATAATCATTAATCCATAACTAATACACATTAATAAAATTGTTTTGAAGAATCTTCTCCTAAAACCTTTACTCTGTATTTTCTCGGGAGTTCTTTCCTTCTGCAGTTTCCTTTTGTCTCGCCTCTTCTTCAGCTGTGTTCCTTTTCCAACATCTCTTTATTAGTCAGATCCTCAGGAACCACAGTAGGAGCTCTTCAATGTCAATATGATCTACATGCATCTTAAAGTCATTTGCCATTTCAACTGCAGCTTTGCTGAAATTTTTAACCTCTTCATTGTTAGCAAATCCTTTGAAGTCATGGGCAAACCCTTTGAATGTCTTCTTCTGCATAACATTCATAGCACCCAAGGTGACATCTCCCCATGCCAAGGCAGGTTCTTGATGCATTCAGATGTTGCAGTTCTTCCAGAATTGCATCATTGTCTTCTCACTGTCTTTCTTGGCTGCCCAAAGGTCCTTCTCAGAGAGTGAAACTTAAAGCCTGGTGTAACTCCTTGATCCACTGGTTGGATCAGACAGGCAGCATTTGGAAGAAGAAATAACATTTCAATATTAGGATGAAGATCATCAGTAAAGGAAAGATATATGTAAGCATTATCAACAATGTGCAAAATCTTGAAAGGTAATTTTATATTGCTGACATAGCAATTGAACAGGACATCTTACAGAGGCGGTGGGTCATGACTTGTTCTTGCTCAATAATGTATAGACAGTGTTCACTTGTTGATATGCTCAAATACTCTGCCATTCTCACTGTGTCAGGTGACAAAAGGTTTCAATTTGTGTACTACAACATTACTGCCAAGCAAGGCTGCAATCCTGTCCTTAAAAGTCTTGAAACTGGTATTTAATTGACCCCCTCTTTGGATAAAAGTCCTCTCAGGCATCTGTTTCCAGAAAGGAGATTTCACCCATAGGTATCATAAATAATCTAGAGATGATTTAAAGTACATGAGAGGATGTACACAGGTTATTACAAATACCATGGCATTTTATTAAGCAACTGGAGCATTTGTAGACTTCCATATCTGAGGGCATCCTGGAACCAATCCCCTATGGATACACAGGGAATACTGTATAGTATTTGAACTTTGACATCATAATTCTTTAATACATTTCAATGTTATAAATGGTCATCTCCTCCTCCTCCTCCTCCTCCTCCTCCTCTTCCTCCTCCTCCTCTCGCCCCCACACAAAATCTGTGGCAGTTGGGGTGGAACATCAACTTGACTGGCTTTGGGATCTGCCTGGGTGATTAGTGGAGTGGACTTCTTGGTGTGTCTGGGTGGGTCATGGAGGCATGGCCTTGGGACCTATGTCTGGTCCTTTGCCTCTTGACAGTCTTCCACTGCTCTGCTTCCTGGAAACCATGAACTAAACATTTTATTCCATACATACCCTACCACCATGTTTCTGCCCTGGAGCCAGCTGACCATGGACTAAATTCCCTTAAAACATGAGCCAAATTAAACCTCTTCTCCTTTAAATTGAGGGTGTTAAGTATTGTGCCCAGCAATTAGAAAGCTGACCAAAAAAATAATCAAGAAATTACTAGGCTTCCTGCCAGGTTGTTATTCCAGAACTAGTCTGTTTAGAATTGTTCCTTTACTTAAAATCTATATAATCTGGAAATGATTATAGAATTCAGTAGGACCTCAAGCCCCTGTAGCCATGTTAAGGGGGATACATGTATAAGATTCCTTTTTCATAATGCCTGATGATTTGGGGAAAGAGTAAAGAGAGCAAATACTTGGCCCTCCAAAGATTGAATCACTGAAATTGAGAACCCAGGGTTGGGGTGGAGGAGAAGGATTTCCTTAATAATCTCTATCTTGTGTAAGATAGCAAAGGTAAGAAAAAGATGAGTTGTTATAGAAAAACAGTATTTCCTACCACAAGTGGCCACTGGGTGAAGGTATATGTACAGCTAGCTGTAAGTCCACTTCTCCATCTGGGTTGAGCTCAAAATACAAGCCCTGGCTGTCAAAACTGGGAACATTTTCAAAGGCTCGAGCCTAAATAGAACTCATTTTGTTATTCTCAATTCAGAATTTAGAGCATATTTATACTTGTAGTAATGTCTTAACTGGATAAATAATAGCATCTCCTAGTTGTTAAAGATATTTGAATTAATACTTGCTTTCAACAATGCAATAACACATCCTTCTCAGCATATTGTGTTTTGATTTTGATGAATAGTGTGATTAAACCCCATCTATCTCCCCCTAACTTGATTAAGAAGAATTGGCCATGAGATAAAGGTCCAGAACAAAGATACATGCATCTCTAGTGGAAGCTGCAGGTCATTTTCTAAACAGAGGAACATACGTCATGGAAACAAATGGAATCACAGCACGTTCCTGGGAAGGCTGGAGCCCAAAGTACTCAAAAGACCAAAGTTTGGGTCTTTCCCTGTGTGGTGGAGTTGCCCTGGTAGGAGTGAAGGCAAGTAAGCGGGGAAGCGCTAGAACTAAATCAGAGGCTGTCATTCTCCGCTGGGAGAATCAACTCCAAAAGGCAACATAGTTTACCTGTGATCCAAGAGCTTTGCATCTCTACTCATCTCATAGTATGTAGTCTTTCAACTACGGAGTTAGTCCTGGCAAGTCAATGTTTTCTCAATGAATTCAAGACAAGGTCTTTTATTGATGGATCAACCAAAAACATTAATTCAATACTCTAACAATGAAAGTTAGCACTAAGTGTGATGAGCACTCTGTGTGATAATATGTCTCAGTTCTTGTCTTCCCAAAGCTGATACTTTAGTTGAGGTGACGATCCTCATATTTATCTCCCCCACTGAGACGGCCAGACTTGTAAGAGGGCAGTGTGTCACTGAGGATCAATATCTTGAGGATTTAAGAAATCCCACCAGCAACTCAGCCACCAGATTAAAAATAAGGTGTTCGGAATCAGACAGATGTGGGGTGTTTCCCACTTTTCACTCCCAAGTTGTGTAATCTTAAGCAATTGCCTCAACCTCCTTATGCCTCTATTTCTAAGCCTATAAAAGAGGATGAAAAACCTGTATTTCTATAAGGCTTTATCACAAGGCCTTGCCAAGAACAGGCATTCAAAAGATAGTAACTATTACCTTTTCTAATTTCAACCCTCACTAGAAAATGAACTGGGTGTTTTATATTTTTCTCCCCACCCTTCCTTCTCCTCCAGGTGTTTTGTTACTGTGCTTTGTGTTTTTCTCCCCAACATGAATCTGACAGCTTATTTCCATTGAAAATGTGTCTACAGCCCCAGATGAATTCAGAGTACCTCTGGCTGAGAAGGGCAGCTCTGGTTTCTGAGGATCCTGATACACTGCACAGGAAGCCACACAGATGAAGGGTGTGGAGACCCTGGATCTAAGTTGTCACTCATCATCGTAAAGAACACACTACTAAGCTCCTTGGTCACTCTTCAATTTTAGTTTTTCCACTTGCCAGAGTAGAAAAACAGAAAGAAAATTTCTCTTGCTGATTGTCAGGTATTATGATAAGCAATTCTACACACACCCTCTCATATATTTCTTACTATAACCATTCAAACAAAAGTTCTGTCTCTACTTTACAGATGAGGCAACTGAGGAGAATGAAAGCAGGTGCCACAGTCTTACAGCAAACCTGAGTGACCCTGTGAGAAGATTACAAACTCAGGCTTAGCTCAAAGATATCCTCACAAGTTCCACTTTGAATGAGCAACTCAGCACTTTTTGGCCTCAATGTTCTCATCAGCAAACTGGGCTTACCAACACATGTATTTTGGGCTTGTCAATAATCAAGTGAAATAATTATTATGCATTAAATGTCCAGTTTAATTCCTGGCTCACAGTTGATGCTCATTAGCTATGAGGATAATCAAGTCCTGATTTGATGTCAAAATGCAGTGGATGGCTAGGGTATGTGGGAAATTTCCAAACCTAAACACCATTTCAGGGGGATATATAGGCCCAGCCAGACTTCTTTGAAGTCCTTGATATCATCTCCTATTCCCTTGACTTTAATCTTCAAAGCAGATAGGTTCTGTAGTAGTTTCTGGAACACAAAGGAATGGTTGGTCACACAGAAGCAAAAACAGCCTTGAACCCAATTCTCCTACCTTTCTGTGTTTACTGGTTGATGTCAAGGTCTAATTCCTAGCTGTTCACAGGAGTGCAGATGGAAAAAATAGCCACAATGCAAGGCCTCCAGGTTTATCAGGGCCATGAGATTCATTCATTAAAGAGCATATTTAATGAACATCTACAATACGCTAATCACTCTTTTATATATGGAGTTATATTTGGAAACAAGATAGACTAAGATCCTGACATTCAGGGAGCTTGCAATCCAGAAGATAAAGTCATACACGCAATAAATAGTATGGATAAGCAAATTACATAGTAGGCAAAAGAATAATCAAAGTGCTATAAAAAGGGGGCGGGGGGAGAGTGTAGGGACTGGGAGCCTGAGGGGTGGAGTAGACTGTGACAGCGTGTGTTAGTTACTTTTCTCTCATTGCTGAGACAAACTACCTGACATCCAAAGTTAACGGGGAAAGGGTTTATTTAGCTCACATTTTGAAGAAGTTTCAGTCCATAATTGGCCGGCTCCAAGGCACAGTAGCACATGGCAGAGGGGCAACAGTTCATGGTGGCAGAAGACAGCAAAAGGAACAAGGGAAAGGGGAGGAGCCCTGAAGAGCATCTTTCTGCCCCTTTTATTTTATGCAGATCATTTAGGGCAGGCAGGATTCACACCCTTAATCCTAGTGCCTTGAGCCTAGCATTGCACCAGAGTAAATTCCAGAAAAGCTCCACCTAAGACTGCAAGAGGCTTTAGGGGGACATCAAGACATAAGTCATAACACAGTTCTAATTTGGTTTCCAGGGAATTTTACCCAACTGGCAACATAATTAATATCACCTCAGAGATACTAGCTCTGAGCTAAATGTGCAGATGCTTTATGCTGTTTTCTGTGAAAAGTGGATTGAAATGATAATTTAAGAATAATTATTTTAACTGATGTTGCATATCGGAGATGCAGGGAGCTCATTGGTGGAATAATACATATTTGTGATCAGGGATGCTCAACTTTATTTCAATGCATTTGCCATTCAAGTCTCTTTTCTGACCAGAGGTAACCCTCCCAGAGGACCATGTGCTCTCCTTTGTTCTCTTGTGATGAGCAGAAAACATCGAAAGAATCAGTGAGAAAACTTGAAATCATCAGCTAAAGACTAGGGAGCTTGGCTAGTTGGCTAGAAATAGCACCTTTGTCCTTGTAGCTCTGACATGTCCATATGCAGAAAGAAGAAGCTCATGACAAAAGTCCACTGTTCAATAGTAATGGAGAGATCTCACTTTCTAATGAAATAAATGATATTATGTACAATGTTTTGCAATCAATTCATGGCCTGATGATATTGAAATCATTAAAATGGATGTGACAAGATATTTAGTTACCCAGAAAGATGATTAGAACATACTGTACAGTGGGGAAACTGTATGATGTATGATGTTCTTTTTTTTTCAGACAAATAAAAATCTTTAATGTGCATGCATACAAGCATATGAACATAAGTATAGATAAGTACGTGTCACTAAACAAAACATATACCCATCAGGGATGGACCAATTCAAGAAGTTTATAAGAAATGAATAGCAGCTATGCCTTAAGCTTATTCCCTTTGTGCTTCACATTATTTTAAAAAGTTTTATTATTATATACTTGAAGTACATAACAAATAAATTCATTGTGGGGAATTGCTACATCATGACATATCGCATCTTGATCCTATACTTTCACTTCCCCTCCTGCCCCATCTCTCCCTATCACCAGACCCCTTTTCCCATTTCTACAAAGTTTATCTCCCTATTTCCTATCTTCTATCTTCTATTTTGCTCTTTAAATTGTTTATACCTTGAGTTTCCTCATATAAGTGAAACTATGTAGTATTTAAACCTTGGTATCTGATTTTTTTTTCACATTTCTACACATGTGACTTAAAATTATATTCTTTTTGGCTGAGTAGTATTCCACTGTGTACATAGGCCACATTTTCTAAAATCTAATCATCTGTTGGTGAGTTACTTCTGACATTTAGCTGTTATGAGCTGTGTGGCTATAAACATGAATATACCTGTACACTGTAATATGATATCTTTAACTCTTTTAGAAATACAGTGAGAACAGGTAGAGCAGGGTCAAATAGAATTTCTATTTTTAGTTTTTTGAGGAATCTCTACATTGATTTCCATAATGGCTACACTAGTTTACTTTCCCACCAACAGTGTAGAAGGGTTCCTTTTCCCCTACAACTTCTCCAGCATTTGTGTTTTGAGTTCTTGATGATAGCCATTTTTTCTGAAGATGGAATCTCAATGTTGTTTTGATTTGCATCTCTCCAATGGCTAAAAATACTGAACACTTTTTTCATGTACCTACGAGCCATTTGCACCTCTTTTGAGAAATATCTACTCATTCCAATCCCCCCGCTTCAGCTTCAGCCTCCTGAGTTGGTTGTTTTTTTTTTTTGTACCGGGGATTGAACTCATGACCTTGTGCTAGCAAGGCAGGGTGCCTGTGCCGCTGAGACAATTGCTTTTTTAGTAGTTCTTTTATTTTGGGAAGGTCTAATTTTTTGAGTTCTTTAAATATTGTAGATATTAGTTCTCTGGCCCAAAAGTAGCTGGCAAAAGTTTTTTTTTTTTCTCCACTCTCTAGGTTGTCTTTTTACTCTTTTGGTTTTCCCTTACTGGGCAGAAGGTTTTTAATTTGATATAATCCCATTTGATTTTTGGTGTTGTTTCTTGTGAAGTTGGGGTTCTGTTCTGTTCTTCCCTATGCCTAAGTCTTCAAGAGTTTGCCTATTTTATCTTCCAGCAGATTCAGTGTTTATGCTTTTATATCTAGGCCTTTGATTCATTTTGATTTGATTTTAGTACAAGATGAGAGATATGAGTCTATATTCATTTTTCTGTGTGTGGAAAACCAGTTTTCCCAGGATCATTTGTTAAAGGGGTTATCTTTTCTCCAACGTATGTTTTTGGACCCATTGTTGAAGATCAGATGTGATAGATCTCAAGTCCCCTAAATACCCACGCAGGTGGGAAACTGGCAAGGAAAACATTCAATGGCAGAATATCTGAGGATTATGTTGCTGAAATACATGCAGACTGCTGTGCTCATCACGATGGGAAGTATTCTGATGCTGGTCTGTTAAAACTGTATGCAAACTGTTAAGGACTATGCCAAGAGATAGCATCAGCAAGTCCATGTTCAAACAAGTTCCTAGAGGTTTCAGTTCAGTCCATAATAGGCTGGCTCCAATGCAGGGTGGCACAGTGGCAACAGTTCATGGTGAACCAATGGTAGCAAAGCAACAAGGGAGTATGATGTTATTTCTTGATACTATTATTTATATGTAAATGCAGAAAACTAAAATATTAACAGAGGTTACCACTGGGTAGTGGATACATTGATTCTTTTCCTTTTATAAAAGTAGCATGTCATTTTTCAATAAGAAAAACAATAAAAATGATCTTGCAAACATAACAAATCCAATTACCCAAAGATATATCATCCTGTTCTCACAGAAAGACTTGAAATCCCTTTGACAGCGTTAGATTCACCTCCATTCCATTTTGCATGTGTGCAGCTTTGGGAGGAGGCTGCATCAGCGATGTGCAAATGAATATTTAACAACTAGTTCTCCCAACAACTCCAACACATACACACATGGGAAGAAGCCTTAATTTTTAGTGTTCGCCAATTTTTATGATTTAAAACTTCCCTCCATGTCTAAGTTCAAGATACTAAAGTCAAGTCGCTGAACATGGTGCCTCATGTACCATAATTAGGAATTCCAGACTATTAAATGAAAAAAAGAAACTTCATAAGAAGCTTACAAGAGAAGTTATTTATGACATAAACAGAAAATGTTCTATGTCACTGCAGGGATATTTGAGATGATTTGTTTATAGTTGACACTTGAAAGCCTTTACACACTACTCCAGGTCATCACTGGTTGCACCTATATTTCCCTGAACACAGAAAGGCATGGAGCAAAATTGGTCCTAGATCACTGTTGACTCAGTGATGCTCCTCTTCTCTCTGAGAAAGGAAGAGGCAGATGCAACCACTGCTTGTCTTCTTCTATGGCATGATCTTCTGAGAGCCAAAGGGTCCTCTGCCAGCAGAAAATTTGCTGCTCTAATTCTTGACTAATTGCTCTTGCAAGATTTTCTTTATACGCTTAACAGGATGGCGATTCAGATTCCAATTTTAAAAAATGAGCTGTCATTTCCAACGTTTAATGGAGTTTTCAGAGGTTCTGTCAGAAGAAAGGAGATCGCCCACTTGAACACAGCCTTGAGGTGCTTCTGGGTGGAAATGGAGCTTAACCACATGAGAAAGGAAATAGCCTGTACCTTGAAGCCACATTATTATATAAAAATCACAAAGTGATGATCCATGCCTTCAGAAAGCATTTGCTGTAGATGGGGTAGGGGGCATACCAAAACTTCTGCACTTTGAAATCATAACCTCAAGGTATTGACATGAGCTACAATGTCAAGAAAATATCAGCACAGTCTTCCGAATAGTCCTATGAATCAGTCATTGTTACTGCTTCTGTTTTATTGACAAGGACATGGTCTGGATTTATAAAAATAGTAAGAGTGAAGGACTGGGGATTTAGCTCAGTGGTTCTGCTGCCTGCCCCACAAGCACAAGGACCAGAGTTTGATCCCCGGTACCAAAAAATAAAAAAGACAAAAAAATAGTAAGAGTGGGACTCTGACTCCAACCCAGCTCGGGCTGGTTCTGACCAAGTGGATTCTCAAAAGTGGACAGTGCACTGCACCCGTATTGTGGGAGCCAGTCCCTGAAGGCCCACGTGAGAATGTACTGTCACAGATACTGCTTTGGTTTTGTAAAATTCACTGTGTTTTCCTTCTGATTATAGAGCTTAACTTGATCTTTCCAGATTTCTTGAGATAGCTGGAACTATAAGATTAAGTCTTAGATGAGTTCAGAATGACAGCTACTTCTATTTTCAGGTCAATCTTCCATTCACGCTTCTTCTTTCATTGTGACTTTGGAAAATAAACTTTAGTATGGAGGCACCACAACATTGAAAGACCCTGAGTTTCTGAATGACTTACTTACCTATCTCACCAAAGCTTTCCAGTGAAAATGAGAGAATGTGGCCAGAATCTAGTTTCACTTAGATATTTTCTCAAGATAGGCTGCAGAACCCAGAGTGTAACCCATATACCTCTATTATAACACTTACTGGGCTCATTGCAATTTACACCCTGTGTGTCCTTCCATGTGCTCCGTACAGTCAGTGCTGACCTCTGGAGCTAGTCTAGGATGAACTTTGGTTGACATGCTGATGGGACTTCACACAGCCTATAAATGTTTGAAATGAAAGACTATCAAGAAACATCACAGTATTTTGTAATCGTTACAATGTTTCTTTCTAATGGATTTTTTTCTTTTTGCGCTCTTCTCCAGCACTCCGACCCATGTGGTCCCTTTGCTATGGATCACAAGGTGGAAACTCTTTCAGTTGAGATTATAAAACAGTGTCTCATTTCTCCTGGAAGAAATTGCATTTGCAAGCTGACTGAGGAAGGAGAGACCTCCACTCCTGTGAAGGGAATCTTAATAGTATGAGTTGATTAAAAAACAAATAAATAAATTTGGGGTGAGGAGACATGGCACAAGACCCTCACCTGTGCCTACATATCCATTCGTTGGCCACCTAGAAGCCATTCCTTTGGGACATGAGAGCACTTTATACTCACTTCCAACTCCACTCCATTGTGCTTATCACTGTTGGTGACAGTGTCTTTCTCTATGTATATTCCACACCTACATCGTATATATTCATAATATAGTCAAATGGTAATCTTGGAGTGATATAAAGAGCTCACTGATATTTCTGTTCTCAAATTAAACTGAGAAACAAGGGAATTGGATCTGGTTTCCAAGGAACATTGGGAAGGTGGCACTGTATCACCTGCTTATCTCACCAGAACATAGGCTCCCTAAGAACCACGAATGTGCATTTTGCTCATGCTGTCAACCTGCACCTGGCCTGGGCTATAGCTATGCTGTGGGTACTGGATGGGAAATTGCCCTCATGCCTGGACCCAGGCTGTAGGCTCAGCCATGTGCTCTTTAGAGGAGAGAAAAATTAACACAAGTGTCACACTGTGCTGAACACTTGAAGGTTTTTTCAGAATTTACAGTCCTCCTGTGAAGAACTTCGTGTTACTCCTCATTTTCAGGTGAGGTGGTGGCTTGCTAGTCCTAAGTGATGAAGCTGGAATTTGACCAAGATCGTGCCAACATCAGGGCATTTATTCTTTCCAACAAACTCCTCTCCTTTCACTCCCCAGTTGTCACTTCTGGACCTTCCTTCACATTTCCAACTTGTCACTGAGGTCAGAATAGAGCAAAGGCTGGAGGTCAGTGTGCAACCCCATCTGAGATGCTGGAGCATGAGCTTTAGGGGGCCCAGTCCTCACTTGAGACCCCCAAGACAGCTTCTGCCTCAGTGTGGGAGGGATTCATACATTCTCACTAGCACCTTTGCTGAAAGCAGAGAGTGAGGAGTGGAAAAGCAAGGTGAGAGCACAAAATTTCTTCTGAGTCTATCGAGAATTAGGATGCCCTGAGACTGGTGAGCAATCAAAAACACCATAGAGCTTTTTGAAGAAAGAATCATGTCATTTCTATCTATTATCACTCTTTCCAGGCAACCCTCCCTCCAATTCCTTCCCACTATTTATTTCTTACATTATTTCTGGCCTTCTGCCGGGAGCACTGTGAGACAGCCATTCTGATCACACTGATTGGAGACCACTGTGTCAGGTCAGAAAGCCAGAGACTAACAGACCACTGCCTCTGTGGCTTTTCCTGTCCCCTGTAGCTGGTCAGCATCCAGTCTCTGTGTGTGTGTGAAGTGGGATTACACTGATCTCCTTTAGTATTTCAGCCTGGCTATCAGAACTCAGAGTGAATATTCTAAAAATCTCTGGTGTCTATTCAAAACCTATATCTTATCTATTCATAATATAGTCAAGTGATAATCTTGAAGTTCTGCAAATGAAGAGCTCAGTGTTATCTGTTCTCAAATTATGCCAAGAAACAAGGGAATTGGATCTGGTTTCCGAGGGATATTGGGAAGGTGGCATTTTTGTTTTCTGTCCTCCTCTTGCTCTGATTTTTGTTGTTGTTGTTGTTGTTATTGTTTTTATTTCAGGAGCATTTAAACTCTTATACGAAAAGAAAGTGTATGATTAATGATTTGCCAGTAATAAGATAGTCAGAGGTCAACTTCCTCGTGGGTTATCCAGAAGAAACAAGAGAGAAACTCTATGAGTTAATAAAATACGAAAGCCACAGATTCACTCACATTCCCTGGGGGGAATCTGAAAAACCACCCTGGCCCTTTTCCCAGCTCATTTAAAAGTGAGAAGTCAATGGAATGATACTGTTTGTGCCAAGCCGTAATAGTGATAAATTATGCATGGACATTTATTATTTCACAGTCCCTCCCCTCCCAGTCAATCAAAGCCCTAAGCAGACTTTTCTTCCTTGTGCTTACTGTCCCCAGCTGACGATCCCAGTAGGAAATAACTGTGGCTCGGGCCCATCCTCCTGCAGAACAGAATCTGAGGGCCCCATGTACTCCGTGTACCCCACAGGCCACATAGAAAGATGATGCACCCTGCCAGGATCTGCCCCACATCTCCATTTGACCAAGGAAGCTCTTCCTAGCAGCATCCTGTGGCAGGCAGCATCCTTTCATGGATTTGGCCAAATAGGAAAATGGACTGAATTTTCTGTGAATGGCTGGATATGGCCATCCAGGAAGAGGGGAAGGTAATGCTCTGAGCTCAGAGAGTGAGAAAGACAGCCTGAATAAAGTGTCAGCCAGTTTGCTGCCCACGGATCCACACAGTATGGTTGTCTTTTGGATGAGCAAACCCCAGGTCCTTTCCTTTAGTATTGGGAAGACTGGTTGGCTTGGACAATCTAGCTTGGGATTTCCCCAGCAATAGCTCAAAGAACTCACTCCTCCAGGTGCCAGAGGGAAAGACAAAGTGTTCCATGAGCAATACATTCAAGAAATAATTGTTTCAACAATAAAACTATTTTTTTGCATATGGTTTTTGAGACAGGGTCTCACTATGTAGTTCAGGTCGGTCTTGAATTGACTATGCAGCCCAAGCTGACTTTGAACTCATGGCAATCCTCCTGCCTCAGCCTCCTGAGTTCTGGGATTACAGGTGCGAACCATTACACCTGGCTAGTAAAATGTTTTTGAAAGCCAAAAGCATATATTTATAAATGATGATTCTCCAAGAAGGTGGTGGTAAGGAGGGGAACAAAACTAATGATGATTCTCAAACATAATTGACATAGAATTGCTTTTCCTATATGATTCCTATGAATGTCTTTCAGAAGTAATTTTCCATGGAGTATACTTTAAGAGCTATTACACCAAAAAACTCAATTAATGAAAAATATTCAGATTAAGGGTTTGGATTGTCTTGCTAACTCCTTGATAAGGGTCACTTACTAGTTGTGTGATCTTAGATAAGTTACTTCACCACATTCTTTATTTTCAAAATATTCTGATTATTGCTGCAAAGTCCAGGGTTGGCCACGCTTTAGTATCCTTAAGAGTTCATGAGAGTTTGCTCTCAGAGATCACGCTTTAAGCATAGTGGAAGAGACATGGTCTTTGAAGTCAGAGGGTCATGATTTCAAATACTGGCTGCTCTAGCTATATGCTATTAGGCACATTACTCTGTGCCTTTGTTTCTCCTTTGCAAAATAGGAAGATTTTAATTCATTACAGGAATGATTTTAGGATTAAATGAGTCAGGTAAGCATCTCAGTACAGCATCCACCTGCGTATGGCAAGCATTCTCAAACATTACCTGTTCCATCATCTTCATCTTCATTATCCTCACCATCATCACAACCATCGACTCAATTGAAAAACACTACAATCACACAGGCTGAAAATTATTACAGGTGGAATGTTAAGGCGAGGAGAGGTTAAACAATTTGTTTAAAGTCATAAACTAGTAGGACATAGAATATGAATTTGACCCTAATTCTATCTGGTTTGAAAGTTTCCATATTATGAGGACATTTAGTGCTAAAAAACATCCATGTGTTCTGTGTATTTCCCAACCTCCCTTATCTTATATTTAGAGTCAGGGATACATTGTTTACTATTTAAGAAGAGCAGATGAATGGCAAGGGTCCAGTGGGTACCAACCTATATAAAAGCAAAGTAATGGAAACAAGCCACTTGTCTATTAATCAGGTGTTAACACTAGAATAATATGTACCTGTTAAAATGAGTAAACATGAACCCATTTATCAATGGGGCTAATTAAAAACAATTATGAAAAATGGGAAAGAAGGCATAAAGTATTGGCTCAACTTTGTGCAAATTTTTAAAACATTCTGTATAGATTTTTATGGATACATACATACACACAGTAAAACCGCAAAACTACTCATAGGAGGAATACTCATGAAGTACAAGGACATGAAGAATGTGAGGAGAGTTCAGAGTAGCGCTTTAACTATGTCTGTAACATTTCATTTCTGAAGGAAAAGAGACATCTGAAGAGAATTTACAGTGTAAACCATGGCAAATTCACGTGAGGGAGACGCTTGTATTATTTTCTGAATGTGTTTTTTTCATGCTATAAAATATTAAAATAAGTTCCAATGATTAAGAAATTAAGGGGAACATAATATCCAGGTCTCTCTGAGTTAAGCAAGGTTTAAATGAAATACTATAGTTCAATTATCTTGCACAGTATTTGGCATTAGGCTCAGAGAAAATAGGCTCCCTTCCTCTCAAATTCCTGACCCCATCTTTATACTTATGTAGTGATTTATGGTTTACAAAAAGCTTTTCCATCCATTATTTCATTTTTTCTTCTTAGCCAGTCACTGAATGGAGGAAATATTCTTTTTCCCATTTTAAGATTCCCGGGTCCAAGAAATGAGTAGAAGTGCTTCATGGCAGAGTAAGGGAGGGATCTGATTGCCCGATATCCTGCCCTTGATTCCCCTGCCCCCAGCTCTCCACGATAATTTGCCAAGTGCCAAAGGAAAGGCATCTTTCTGCAGTGTTGCTCTGATACGCTTCACTCGTAGGCTGTGGAAGAGAGCTGAATTAGAAAGAACAGGGTTCTCTCCATAATTCCCTCACGGCAGATCCCCTAAGCCACCTGAATGCTCATATTCATAAAATATTTCAAGATTCTACCTGTTCCACAGCAGTAACCATTATTGTTTTTGAAATCTGTGAGGATCCAGTGAAATCACATGTGTATGTGGTTTGGTAATAATGATGCTGTTACACAATGAAATGCTGTAATATGAACTCACATTGTTATCATTTCAATGGGTTGTTGGACTGAATGCTCAGCATCTCCTCAAAGTTCAGATCCTTCCTCAAGTTCAAAGAAACACAGGAGAAAGGGGAAACCTCTAGTTCTTTCAGAGACAGATCTGAGTAAAAGCCCGAGGGGAAATTTCTAACCACAGAGCGCCAGTTCAGCTGAGCCTAGAGAACACCAAGCTGTGTTCAAGTGTGTATGACTTGGGACTGCCATGATGTCTTTTTCAGTAAGTGGCTTCAATTTATTCACATTGTTTTCCATGCTGTAGAACTAATTTCTAATTTACAATATTTGATATGATTCATTAATCTAGAAAATTAGTTTCTGGGGGAACATAGTGTATGTTTCTGAAAGTTAAAATCCAACTCTCTGTGTTCTTTTGTTTGCCTTCAAAGAAACTTTTAGGTTTGTAAATGCAGAACAAATTAATTTGGCAAAATAGTTGTTTCCACATTTATGAAATTACATGTATGACTTAGCTATCATGGGATTCTTTAGGAAGTACAGCACCAGAGAGCAAGAGCAGAAGAGCTCATGAAAAGGGAAGACAGCATTAATTCACAGTGGGAGCAGCCAGGGCAACCCACTGTGGAGAAGGCACTGGCCACAGGGAAACCTCCCTCCTCGGGGACTTGGAAGCTGCTATCTGCAATGAGTGACTTCTGCCAGCACTACAAGGATGTCACTGTGCTTTTCAAAGCAATCCTTTAGTGGAGAATCAAAGTGAACTAGGAGATTTCTAGTCATGACATTAGCTGAAGCAGTTGGTTATATCTGGAATCTCTAACATCCGGGGATAAGAGCTTAGGTACTAGCCAAGCTTCCTCGTCTAAACTTTCTCATTGTTAAAAAGACAGTAATGATGTTTCAGTAGATGATGTATTGTAAGAGCTTTGAAATGCCTAATATGTAAAAATGTACATTGATATTTCCTCTGAGAAATAGTTTGGAGACAAAAATATACTGACATCTACATCTGCACCATCATCTCACCTGCAATTCTGTGCCTGAATTTACTCAAAGCCCTTGCAGTGATTGTTTGGGAGCAAGACAAGGGGTTGGGTAGAGAAGGAAATTATTTCTCATTAATGACGATAATGAAAAACAAACCTTGGGAGAAATTCATAATATTGTAGTAATTTCTGCTTTATAGGACAGTGGATTTTATTCGAACTGACCTACACTAATCATAATCCTCCTGCTCCTCACTATGTGCCTCATATCTAAAACAGCTCTTTCTGAGCTGTACGTCATAAGCACTAGTCCGAACTAATTGGGAATTACTTGGAATTTTTTTTACAAATGATTCACTTTCATGAATCTCCTGTTTTCGTTTCTGGAAATAACTACTTTAATATTAGAGAAACTAGATTTGCTTATAATTAAACTTCATTATTCATTCAATCTAAGCATCCATAATTTTCAATGCTCATATTTTATAGTGATTTGTTTTCTTTTAAGGGTTGAATTAACTTTATCAGTTATCCCTAATGTTCAGTGTAAGTCTTTCTCTTTATTTTCTTTCCTGGTAAACCATACTTCCATTCATATTCATTTTTATGAATTTCTATTTGATTATATTTATGTAAGTTTTCTACTTTAAAGTATGTGTGCTCAAAAGACTCTAAAGTTTTATGACTTTTTCCCCCTTGACCCTTTAATGGCTTTACCTCTGTAACAAATCACACCTTTAAATAAACAGCCATTTATTAGCTCAAGATTTTGGAGTGGACAACTTGGGCTGGGCCAAACTGGGAAGTTCTTATGATCTTAGCCAAGCTTGTTAGGACATCGCCCATCAGCTAATGGTCAACTGATATGGTTAATGAGTTTGATAATTAACTGGCTTGCTATGAGGATAACTGAGGCAAATGTCCTTATCCTTCTGTAGGCTAAACCAAGCTGGCTCACACTTAATGGTCTCAGGGTGTCGAGGGCAGCCAGCAAATGGAAGCCCAATACATGTACACTTTCCCATCTCTCCCTGCTTGACTACAGCCAGTCACATGACCAAACGCAGAGCCAGTGTGAGAGGGAACCAAAGGGAGAAGTGAATAAACTGGGGGTTGGGGTTGGGGGGCATGACTAGAGCCCCGTACCACAGGCAGCAAATGCTACATCCTTACGTTGTTCTCTCCTTCTGAACGGATTCCTTTCCCGCATGTTCCTTTCCTAGAGAGTTTTCAGAGGAAGTCCTTATATATAGTCTTCCATTCTGGTCAAAATCTTCATTTCTTATCATCTCAGCCTGATCCCAGGGATCTAGGCACCTTGAAATTGGATCAAACGTGAGAGATCTTCCTAAAGTATCCTTAACTGGTCACTAATCACAGGATCACAGAGATAGTACATGAGTTCTGACATTTCAAACCCAAACCAGTGGTGTCTCAAATCACATGCACTGAGGAAAGAAGACCTGACACACAAACAGATCATTCGTACTCTTCAAAAGTATTACAGATCCTAAGTCCACTTTGTTTTTCTGATGGATTGAACCGCTTATATCCCAAGACATGGTTTGCTTATTTCTACTGGTTTGCAAATGATAGATGTGTTTTTAGACAGATATTGCCAGATTCCTTTCCCCCAAAGGTGCGACAATTCACATTTCTACTGGCAATCTAGGAATGTTTGCTTAAATTTTCCATCAGGAAAGGGTAATGCAGGCTTTTACAGTTGCTGTCAGTTTGATAAGTATGTGACATTTCATTATTATTTTAATTTGCATTTCTTTCACCACCAATGTGATTGAAACATTTTAAATACTTACACCAGCCATTTGGAATTAATTTTCTTTGAATTATTTATTTATAATTTTGGTCCATTTTTCTGGCCAGTGGTTTCTTTTTTTTTTTTGTCCACTGCAAGAACTTTTTATATATAAAGTTGATAATTTTTCATTGACTGAATTGCAATTTCCTCCCAACTTAGTTTAATTTTTTGCTATGTAGAAGGCATTTTAAAAATTATGTCTACATAAGCAAGTATGTTTATTTGTTTTTAAATGTTTTTTATTAACCCTTATATGTGTTACAAGGTTTCTCCTGGCTTTACATTACACATATGTATATAATACCCTTGTTTCTTAACTAAGAATTTTATATTTTTGTTATTTACATTGAAGTCTTTCATCCATCTGAGATTTAGCTTTATAGAGGATTTAGGAGGGCCCAATGTTATTTTCTTCATTGTGAATAACCAGTCACGCTATCACCACTTGTTTAATGATTCATCCTTTTCCCGTTGAATCAAAATAGCATCTTTAACATCTACTCCATTTTAATCTATTCTGGGATTTCTTTCTGGGTTCCTCATTCTATCTGTTTCTCTGACATTTTCATTTTGATTTGATTATGGTAGGCTCTAATATCTGCTAAGCCAATCCTCCCACGGTTGTGTTTCTACGGAGTAATATGGAGCAATTTTTATTTCACATAAACTTCTAACTAAAAAAACTTTTGCGCCACTAATTCCTGAAAATTTGACATTTTATGCAGTTGTCTTATCTGAGAATATGCAGTGCATTTTCATTTGTTCATATTTTTATACCCCTTAATAGCCTTTTGTACTTTTCTTCACATAGGTCCTGTGTCTTTCTTATTAAATCTATGCCTACTAACTTAATAATTTCAATAGTGCAGATAATTTTAAATCCTCATCTTTGGAGCTTATTTCTAGAACAAACGAAATTCATATAGCAGAGTTTGGAGGTAATATAGCATAATGATTGAGACCGTGGATTTAGGGTTAAGATTGCTTCAGTTCAAATCCTGACTACCACTACCATCTAGTTGGTCTTGGTCATGTTATTAACTTTCCTCTTCCTTAGTTTTCTTATGTGTCATATGGGTAACCCTAATAATGTGCATTTAGGAAGAGATGACTAGCATCCACCCAAGAGCCCTCTACCTCTCCACAGTGAAGAGCAACTTCTGGGAACTGGCTGTCCAGTAGCCCTAAGAACTATGTTCCTCAGATTCCCTTCCATCTCCATGGCTCCAAGCAACTGAGTTTAGGACAACAGGAAGTGGCAGTACTGTTTACTAGGGTTAGGCTTACTCAAAAATATGCCAAGTTTTCTCATCTATTCACCCATTCCATATTAATCTCTTGGGAGTCTTGAATTAAAGATGGTAAAACCTCTGTCACTTTGAGCTTCTTTGAATGACTTCATGAAATGAAGTTTGTTCCATGCCACCCACCTATGGAACTTTATTTGAGGGAAACATTGAATGAACTACACTAGGCCACTGAGTTTCCAAGGTTTGTCGCTTAGTGTTGCTCTGTAGGATACATCACGGACATTAACATGATGATAATGATGTGTGTAGGAAGATAAATTATGTTATTATTATTAATTATATCCAAGCATCTACAAAATGTACTTATTAATTTTACTTCTCATTTTTATCTTGTACAGTCACTGCAGGTTTTTGGATATACAATCATATTATCAGCAAGAAAAGAGATTGCTCCATCTCTTTCAATGTTTATACCAATTACATTATTTTCTTATCTTATTGCATTTGCTCAAATTTCCAAGACAACGTTGACTAAAAAATCCTGATAGCAGGGATTCTATTTGCTTCCTATTATTAAATATGGACTTATTCATGGAAATAATTATGGACTTACTCATTTACTCTAAGGCTATTATATACTATTAGGTTTTGGTAAAAATTATATTTAAGTTGCTTCATTAAATTGTTTCTACTTTACTTGTTAATTTCTAGAAATGATGCATATTTTATATTTTATCAAATGCCTTATCTGTATCTGGATATATGTTTATATATATATAAATGTATATAAATTCCCCATTAATTGATTCAAAATTTTTTTTTTGGTACCGGGGATCGAACTCAGGTCCTTGCGCTTGCACAGCAGGTGGCAAAACCACTGAGCTAAATCCCCAGCCTTCCATTTATTAATTGAAGTAATGAATTATATTGAGAAACTTTTCTGAACTACTCACTCGTTCCCTAACTAAATCTTCTTAGTCATCTCGTAATATTCTTTTGTAATATTACTGAGTTGGATTTGCTAATGGCCTATTTAGAATCATAGTATTGAAATTCATCATTAAGATTAGCCACAGTGGGCCAGGGATGTACCTCAGCAGGTTGGCCCCTGCCTGGCAAGCATGAGGCCCTGAGTTCAATTCCTGAAACCCCCCAAAAAAATTAAGAATAAAAAAAGATTGGTCATAGTTTGCTCCTTTGCTGGGTATGAATATAATGTTGATTTCATAAAATGAAGCAGACACAGTCTACATTTTTCTAAAAAGTAATGTCATTCTCTTAAATCTCTTTAGAATTACCTCAATTAATTTAGAAAACATTTTTGAATTCATCTGGTCTTGGTGAGTTTTCAGTGGTAGTCTTGCATGCCTTACTGATCTCTGTGGAAATTGGTCTATATAATTTTTCTACTTCTTCATTCATTTTTGGCACATCAGTTTATCTGTTGAAATCCGTAGCTTAATGAATCCATTTTGGTTGTCATTGTCATCCAGTGGCTCTGAAGTGCTGGACACCTACTCTACCTGGCCTCCTTTCTGGCCCCTGAGTCCCCATAGTTGAGTTATTATTTTATTGTTGGTTTCCATAACTCAAGTTGAGGTAACAATTCAGCTAGAGATGGAAAGTAACACATTTTGTGCCTGCTGGCTCCTGCATCCTGTATTTCCTTAATCTCTCTGGGCCTCAGTGGCAGAGATGTCTCACCCAGTTGCTTAATTTTGCTTTAGCTTATGAGGAATGAAGATACCAGAAATAGTCTTGTGTTACCTGTAGGCTTACAGTTCTGGGGCTGAGCTTTCCCTAGACTCTACAACATTTCAATCCTGAAGATCTCTAAGCTTCTACGCAGGCTCTGCATAGAGCACACCCTGCTGAGATTTTTCCAGTACTCAGAATTTCACAGCAGCCTGAACCAACTGAAACATATGCCACAATAAAAACTAAGTTTATGACATGATATGAAGGTAAAGTTTTATATTCTGTAGTCAACATCTATAGACACAATGAGAAGTTCTCATATTGCTTTTGATTTAGCAGGTCCTCTTGATATTCCCTATCAAAAATATGGAGAGAGGGAGGTGAGACATTCACTGAATAACAACTTCTTTACATACACCACATACAATCTATACACTTTAATCCTAAAACACTCTTTAAAGATAGGTAACACATTATTGAATAATTATTGAATAATAGGTAACACTATTCATTAAAACTGTGGGTCAGTGAAGTTAAACTGCCTAAACTCACATATCTCAAAAGGTAAATCTACAGGCAATACACAGATCCATAGAGGTCTGAAGTCTGTGTTTTCTTTATTTCATTACTTCCTTCTTCATTGTTTCTATTTATTTCCAAGTGGATCCAGGCAAAAATTCATGTACAGTCAAGGGTCTTGGACATCTTGATTGTTTTTAAGATGCAATCCACAAAAACACAAGACATCTTTGCCTTACTTAAGCAAAATGAAATTTGTTGAGGAAACTGAGTATTTGTCTAAAGTAAAAGCAGCCTGTGAAAAGTCTGGTGCCAATGTTATGATGCACACTTTTACAAAGGTTTATTTTCCCTTTGATGTTGAACAACTTCTTGTGCAATTCAAACTGATTAGCTTGTTCTGTCAATTTTTAAAGAGATTTTTAATAGCACATAATAATGGTGCATTATCACTGAGTACAATGTGATATTTTGATACATATAAACACTAACAATCAAATGAAGGAAATCGGCATGTCACTTTAAACATTTATTACTTGTCTGAGGCATTCAACATCTTCTAGCTATATAGGAATGCAGGTGTCTCTTCAACATACTGATTTCCTTTCCTTCAAATGTATAACCATGAGTGGGGTTTTAGACACATGTAATAGTTTTATTTTTAATGTTTTTGAGGAATCTCCTTATTTTTTTCTATAATTGGTGCACTAACTTACAATCCTTAAACAGAACATGAGTTGGCTATTTTCCATATCCTAATACTTATTGTTATTTATCTCTTTGAGAATAGTATTCTGAAGTGAAATGCCATCTAATTGTGATTTTGATTTGTATTTCTCTGATGATTAGTAATGCTGAACATTATGTAATGTACATATTTTCTGCTTGTATGTCTTCTTTTGACAAATATCTATTCAGGTCTTTTGCCTATTTTAAAAATCTGGTTATTTTTTGTTTTTGTTTTGTTACTGAGTTTTTAGCTCCATGTATACTTTATACATTAACCCCTTACTATGTACTTACTATGTTGTTTTTAAGTATATTCTCTCATCTTGTGGTTGTCTCCCATCACCTTAATATCTCAAGTCTCAGCAGAGGAGGAGTCTTCTGGGCCAATGTACCACCCCCAGCACAAAGGAGGAGGCTTCCAGGTTGATGTGCCACCACTCACAGTGCAGAGGAGGAGGCTTCCAGGCCAACATTAAACCACTCCCAGTGTAGAGGAAGAGGCTTCTGGGCCAATGTACCACTGCTCCCAGCTCAGAGGAGGTGAGCTGCACAGGCACCAGCAGCACCCACCCCCCACCCCAATTGAAATGAGAAACATGTAAACAAGCCTCAAAACCAGACTTGCAGATCACCTAAAGAAACACCAAAGGGAAACGAAATACAACACTCTGATACTCAACCACTTGTACTCCCTGAACTGGCAACAAAAGAGGATCTGGAAAAAATGAAATCAGAAATAATTTCTCAGATAACAGCAGAGAATGTGCCCATAGTGCAAGAAGACACATAAACAAGTCTCAAAACCAGACTT